>OZ010582.1:22423162-22848162 GCA_963932145.1 Acanthosepion lycidas
GTAATCTTGTTTTGCATGGCCAATAATTGTGTTATGCCACAGTAAGTTTCTCAAACTTTTAAAAAAATTTATGAAGACTGTCCTTGCAGGATTTCTTGCATTTTTATGCACCCACTCCTGCTCTTTGTGCAAACCAAAAAAAAAAAAGTTTTGATTTGGTTTAAAACATTGCAGTAATAGCAACAAAAAGATATTTGGATAATATCTGCTGTCAGTGTTTTGCAACTGACAGTTGGATTTGGGATGTGTAACAGTAGAATACACTCGGTGTAGTAATACTAAATATGGTATACTCGTGCATCTGTAACGATGAATTGAAAGGAGGAATTTCTGTGCTCTCTTTTTCATTTTTTTTTAATCTAGTTTATTTCTCTTTAGCAGCTCCCAAGAAAAAAGATAGTGATAGTAGCAGCAGTGAAGAGGAGGAAGCAGCTCCTAAGAAAAAAGCTAGTGCAAAGCCATCTAAAGGTAAGTTGTAAAAGCTTCCTCAAAACCCTCTCTGAAAAAAAAATACTAAAATAGTCATAGCAAAAGCATAACTTTGAGTAAAAAATCTAATTGAAAAAAACTGACCTGCAAGTGTGGGCTGAATTTGTATTTTGTTGCTCCGACTGAGCACCTCTAACCAGGCCATTAGGAAAGTTTGATCATCACTAGATACTACATATTTTTGGCTAAGCTTAGATATGGTTTGTAAATTCATTTTTATTTGTAGACACTTTAACATTCAAGTCTCATTCACTCTAAGATCCTGGTTTCATCTTTTAAAAAATTCTTGAGTCACTATGATTCACTGCTAAAATGAAGAGGCTTGATGTGAGATTGTCATTTTATTTGAGATTCTAAATTGAAATTATTTCTATTAATAGCTCCCAAGAAAAATGACAGTGATAGTAGCAGTGAAGAGGAGGAGGAGGAAGCGGCTCCTAAAAAAAAAACTAGTGCAAAGCCAACTAAAGGTAACTTTATAATTTTTTCATAAATGAAAAATTAGAACTGATACTGAAATAAAAATAGCATATAATTATTGATAAATCTGATTGCAAAGCAAGCAGTAGGCAAAATGTGGGTGAATTAAAATTATGATCTGATTACTGAATATATCAAGACATGCCACTACAGAAAGAAATTCATCTATTTAAATCTTAATTCTGTAAGTTTAAAATGGGTTTTGTGACGAATAAAAAGAAAACAGCAACCAGCGAGTAAATTCAAGCTCTCCCAGCTGGTATTTCAACCTAGAGTTGTTCCTTCTTGAGTTATGTCTCAAAATTAGTTGCTTTTATATTTGTCCATATACCCATAATCCCTTGCGTCTTCATGCGATCTCATAATTCATTGCGTCCCTGTCCATAATGCATTGCATCTTTATTGCATATTTTGCGTTATCTGGCCGAGGACGGATTATGGCAGAGCTGTAAGTGCTTTTTTTCTCCCCCATTTCAACTGCAGTAGCTTTACATGCTAAACAAATACGTGCTCTTTTTTGCGGGGACAAGGCAAGTCGCAACCAGTTGTGCTCGTCCCAGGTTCTGTCTCATCATGTCTGCCACAGTTTACTCTATATACATTGCAAGGATGAATTTTTAGTGTTATCAAAACCAACATGGATAAATCAAGGTTATAGTATTAATGTGTAAAAACCACCAGCTGACCTCAAAGGACTGGCAGCTATATTTCATTAGTTGATAAGAAATTGCAATTGACTTTTTTATTTTTATTAAAGCTGCTCCTAAGAAAGATGAAGAGAGTGATGATAGCAGTGAAGAGGAGGAAGCACCTCCTGCTAAAGCTGCAAAGAAAGAAAGTGCAACAGTTAAACCAGCCAAAGGTAAGTCCCCCACCTTTCTACCTATCTTTGTAATTTCATTTAGATTCTTTGGCTTTCCATAACTTCTGCTAGTAGATATCCTACACTGTGCTAATAGTTCTATCAGGAATGGTGAAAGATAAGTCACAAATTTACTGTAGATTACCTTGCAATTAAGACACTTGAAGCATATTCGTTGTAGTGAATTGTTTTATCCTTTGATCAAGTGTTTTTTAGAAATTCCCAGCATCCCTTTTTTGTGCACATGTGTAATCATGCCAATATAAATTAAGTATAACGTCTCAAAGGGTGATATGCATCACAAAGCTTTTCCCGCTTTGCCTCACCCCATATGGGGAAAGTGTATGACTGAGGAGAAGCACGTTTATTAATAATTCACATTAATTTTAGCTTCAAAAAATTTTGACCTCCAATGTGTTTGTATTGATTTGCCATTTGACAATCAAGTGTTGGGAAACAATCTCTTGTGGTATCTGTTTTATTTGATGCATTTCTAAAAATGCTCTTGGTTGTTGGCTTCCACTTTTTCTTGCATTGCTGCCAATTTGGGCAACTTCCACATGGATAGCTTCCTTCAAATCATCCCATATATGATTTATGCTCATACACATTGATGTTTCCCCACAAAGAATAATCATACATGGACAAATTGGGGATAAGGTGTTCACCGGAGGACAAAGTACATCCATTAATGGTCTGGCTGTTGCCCTATCCTGCTGAAACCACACAACGAATAGGAATGTTTTCATTGTAATTCAGACACAAAAGTTGTTTATCTCAATGTAATACTTGGGAGTTCACAGTAACAGCACTTTATCTTCGAAAAAGGACCAATGATGCCAGTGTTCTCAGATTTTCAGGAGTCCAATAACAATTGAGATGAAAATAAGCTTTACTCATTAGCAAGATGAGGTTGTCATTTGCCCCAAAAATTGCCTCCATCTGACATGAGCAGTTAAGATGCTGCGCATAGCTGCCCAATGACTAATTTCTAGGGGTGGAAATGCAGTTCTTCATGCAAAATATGCCTTATCAAACGATTATTGATGCCAAGTTCAGTAGCATGCCTCTGAGTGGAGCGATTCTGACTGTAGCAAAGCTTATCTGACTCATTCCACGTTTTCTGTGGTTCGTGGCACACCCACCAGTCTGCTATTCATTAGTTTGGATTAATGTACTTTGTACATTAGGTAATGTAAATTGTGTTATGAGTGGAAATAGCCTGATTTCTGTGAAAACTGAAGGGTTGGGGTGCTAAGACACATTCTCCTGAATGGTAGTACATGTGTTCCTCCCTTTGGGGCTGAGCAATAGCCACATCAAAAATGTCTGTCCACTCTGCCTCACCCTGTACTCTTCGGTCCATGGTTGTTTTTTTTTTTTTTTCTTAATTCAGTCAAAGCCATGGCACTGTGGATGATAGAGCACCACGTGTTTGCCTACGGCAGTTTCATAAAGAATAACTAATCTGTTGCCAGTTCAGCATGAATTTCACCATTCCCATTCGTAATAATCTTGTGTTGGATTCATGCACTTCGTACACAAGGTACACTAATGAATAGCAGATGTGGAAAGCATCAAACAAGCCATGCTGCATAGTGGGCATGCTACTGAGCTTGTGGTCGATAATCGTTCAGCGAGACATATTTTACATGAACTGCCTTTCCACCCCCAGCACATTGGAAAACAGTTAAGAATGCTTTCAGAAGTGCATCAATGGATATTGCTTTTCCATACTTTATTTTGTCAAATGCTAATTCAAACAATATCAAAATACGTGCGCGCACACACACTTTTTGTCTATGAAACTAGTAGAACCAAATTGTCAGAAAGTGAGGGACACTTGGTATCATTAAAATGCTGAAGAGGCATTAGCATTCCAAGCTTTAATTTGATATTCCTTATTGAATCTCCAGAGCAAAAATACTTCAGAAAACCAAAATTCATAATTTACAGCACAAACGTGTCATTGCTTGTGAGGTATGGTTCTTACTGGCTATTGATTTTCTTTCCCTTCTCTAATTAGCATCAAAGAAAGTAAAAGCAGAGGAGAGTAGCGAAGAAGACAGCAGTGACGATGAAGCTGCACCTGCCAAGAAAAAAAAAACTGAGAAACCAACAAAAGGTAATTTTACCAACATGTTTTTCCTTTAATAAACCATTAGCACTTGACATCATTTATAAATATTACTTTCTCCTTTTACTGTATATAGAATCCCTTAAAATATAGTTTTATATATTAGTACTATATATTTGAAATTGCAGTAACCTCACTCAATTTCATTCTAGAATTTTTTTGGTGTTGCTATAGAAAGATATTACTATGCAACAAAGAAATTCAAATTCAACTTACATTTGGCAAGACTGTTTGACGAAAAGTCATCTACAATATTGCAGAGTGCTAACTAGTGGCTGTCAATAGTGTCATGTTTGCCTCATTCATTGTAAGCAACCTGTTCAGATTTGACTACAATGATCATGATCCCCCCCCCCCCACCTTCAAGTAGGATGAGGCAACATTAGCAATAAATACTTTACTAGCATGGGTTATTTCTCAAGTATTTACTTTTTACTGAAAAGTATCCTGTATATGACCTTTTCCCCACCCTCTTTCTAACACCTATTGATAGGTTTGACTATGTTGAGATTATAATAGTAAATATACACCTAACACCATAGTGTAAATATGAGAGTATATCACTAACCTCAATTGTCTAGAATTTTTCTCTTGGCCAATTGCTTCTCTTGAAGTGTGTGTCTAGGATATCAAGCAAGAATTACCCATAAATATAGCTATACCTTAAAATTTCACCAAGAAATATTACAAATAACTTGTACAGTAATAAGTGGCTGAGACTAGTAGCATAACCTCATAAGCTAGTAAATATAGAGGTAGTTTTACTAAATTATACTTTACAAAGTACAAGGCAGTAAGTATTGATCACTTTAGTCAAATGAAGTGTTGCTGGCAAGCTTACTAAATTAGTCTAAATTTTTAAATATTTAATTATTTGTATTAAACTTTCTCAATTTTTCAGCTGCTGCCACCAAAGAAAGTAGCAGTAGTAGTGAAGATAGCAGTGAAGAAGAGGAAAAGAAACCAGAACCTAAGGCTGCAGCCAAGAAAGAGAGTGAAAGTTCAAGTGATGAAGGTAATGTATTCAGTAATTTGTTTTCCCAGTAAATTTTATTAGTCTATTAGGCTTGAATTTATTTAACTTCTCTTTGTTACTACAGAGAAATAACAATTAGTTGGGTACAAAGAAGAAAAAAAGCCTTTAAACCTTAGTGTTGTTTCTGGTGCAATGTGGACAAACCATTAAATCAGATGCTTCAACTTGAAAGCCCACTGCAAATTGATTTGCTATCTTCTCTTCAGTATAGCTACTTGTTTCTGAGTGTCCATCTGTTTGGTCCTATTTGGTTTCCATCATGCAAATGTAATATTTTAGCAATCTTGTTTGCAATGTTCAGTGGTAGCTCTAAATATTTAGCTAGCATATCAAACTATTTTTGTTCTGACAATACATTGTTTACTTCTCACTGGAAACCTTGTCAAGCTTAAGCAGCTTGAGATGTTTGGCTTCTGAAAAAAAATTTTACTATGGCAACCTGTGAAATTTATGGTTTAATACACTTGAAATACTTCATATAATTTTTGTCTATGCCTAATCAGATTGCTCCATCAATCCATTGAATATGGAGAGATGAAAAGATGAAACTATTACTTTTGAAGTTTACTTAGTGATTCTATAAAATGGCTTCCTCGTTTTTACTAAATGCTGGTTAACAAGCATACACTTCCTGAATTTCTTGTCTTTTATGACATCGGGACTGTTGACTCTTATTTCTTGTCAGTTATAGGCATATCCCAGAGGATAGTTACACCATTATTCTGTTTAACTGTCTGTTTGGTGCTCATACCATCTCAGTGGCTTCAATTTTCTGCTTCTTGCATATTTTCCCATGCACATGTCACTACCATGTGTACACACACACACACACACACACACACACACACACACACACACACACACACACGATGTGTGCATATATGAATGAAGATAAGTTTCACATGTTTCAGTGAATTGGAAAAAGTTGCCTTTTTTTTTCTTTTTCTTTTTTTTATTTCTTTTTTCTTAAAATTATGGCCAGTATTTGATTTATTTTAATATTTTTGTCACAGTTAAGCTCAAATATGTGATGATGCAATAAGGGAATTTTTTTACTAAAATCATGAGTATATTTAATCATTAACTTAAGAATTAAGGTTTACCGGAATATAGTTAAAACTAGTAATTGTAAATAATTAGAACTAATTACAATTTCTTGTTAGATGATTCATGACTAATTGTATTACTGTCCTCCTTTTCACAGATGAGGATGAAGAAAAAGGTTCCAAGGCCCAATTGAATGGTAGCACTGCAAAGAAAGCAGAAGGTAAGTCGTGAAAATGTCTGGACTAAGTTTATTGATTTTAATGTTAGTATTTGTTAATGTAATGCTTTAAGATCCAATAAAGCGACCTGTTTTTTCAGTCCTATAAAAAGTTTTTCAATTTACTATTTTAGTATTTCCTAATGAACTACTGGGGGAGGGGTGGATGCCAATCAAGAATCAATTTAGGTTTTTCATGCCTTGTTACATTGTAAATTTTAATTTCTTTTTCTAATAGAAACTGTAACTGTCTTGTGCCGCAATGTTCCTGTGGATGCTACCGTTTCTAAACTGGAGAAATTCTTCAATAAAAAGGGTGTTGAGTGCATTGAAATCCGTAAGCGTGATAATAAAATGTGAGTTTATATTTTTATTTGGGGATATGTTCTATGGGACCATGACTTTGTGGATTGGTGCTTGATTAAAAAAAAAACTTATATTTGAAATTAAGAAAATAATGGTAATATTTTGACTCTTGATTATTATTTTTTTTCTTTTTTTTTTCTTCCCAGGTTTGCTCATGTTGATCTGAAAAATCCGGCTGATTTAGATAAAGTCCTGGGAATGACTGGAGTAGAATTTAAGGGATCTGAACTTACGTTTGAGAAAGCCTTACCATTTGGTACACCAAAAACTCCCAGAAATGGTTTGTTTTAACCAAATTCAATTATCTATTTCCTCCACTTTTGATATACCATGTCTAACTGCAAATTTGTTAAATTGTTAGAGCTTTGAACTGTTGTATCTTAGAAATGAGTAAAGATATCTTACTGGTTTCTATTAGGTTGGTGCAACTTCAAAAGATCATAACTCCTTTCATAATAAACTTTATTAATCGAAATAAGAACCATTAGAATTGTCACATTTTTGCCAACGAGAAACAAGTTTATTTATCCCATTAGTATAGAAATCCAGAGTTCTGGAAGCGATGAAGTCATTGAAGGCCAATTCGGCATCATCTCTGCTTTTGAAGCATTTTTTGTGCAGGAAGTTGTCAAGATGCTTGAAAAGTGATAATCGGTGGGCGAGAGGTCCGGTGAATATGGCGGATGAGGCAGTCTCGTAGCCCAATCCGTTCAGCTTCTGCAGGGTCAGTTGAGCAACATGCGGGTGAGCATTGTCATGGAGAATTGGTCGCTTCATATTGACCAATCTTGGGCACATACGTTGAAGCTTCTGGTGCATTTTGTCAATTTGTCGACAGTACTTCTCCACCGTAATCGTTTCGCCCGGATTCAAGAAGCTGTGATGGATGAGACTGACCGCAAGACCACCAAACAATCACCATAACCTTCTTTTGGTACAATTTCGGCTTCGGAAAGTGTTGTGGAGCTTCTCCAGCATCCAACCACTGTGCCGAACGTTGCTGGTTGTTGTAGAGGATCCACTTCTCATCACATGTCACAATCTGTTCGAAATGGGTCGTTTTTGTTGAAGACACCTCAAAACGACAATTTTTTTTTTTTTTTTTTTTTTTTTTTTTTGATTATCGTTCAATTCATGCAGCACCCATTTATCCAACTTTTTTTACTTCCATATTTGCTTTAAATGGCGAATGACTGTTGAGTGGTCGACCTCAAGTTCAACAGCAACTTCTTGTGTGGTTTTGCGAGGATTGGCTTCAATTAGGGCTTTCAAATGTTTATCAACCGCAGTCGGCCGGCCGTGACCGTCTTCATCTTCAAGGCCCTCGTCACCATTACGAAATTTCTTGAACCACCGTTGTGCCGCACGTTTGTTGGTGGTGGTTCCTGGGCCAAGCGCATCATTGATATTGAGTTGTCTCAACAGCTTTTTGGACTAGTTTGAACTGGAACAAGAAAATCGGGCAGATTTGAATTTTGTCCATGCTGTCAAAGCCTGCAAAAAAAAAAAGAATGAAGAGGTTGTGAGCGGTAACTAATAACGATTCGATAGAGCGAAAAACGCGCTTCAAAATTATATCTAACATGGCTATATATATATCGATGAATTAATTCAGAAATCATATATAAAAGTAACATATATGAGAAAACGACATTATTTTTGCACCAACCTAATATAACACTATTGGATTCTACTTTAAGCAATAAAAATGTATAATTACTTGAAGAGAAGAACAGGGAAATACTACACTTCACCCTCTTCTGTCCTGGAGTAACAAGGTGCATCAGATTTCACATAAGATTTCATTTTAAAGTCACTACTCTTTGGACTATTATAGCCGAAACTCCTCACATGCTGAATGTCTTATGGATTGAGTTGGATCTTTTCTTTCTAATTGATCTCTTTAGCCTGAAGTTGAAATGATGGTCCCTCTTCCTGTTGTGGCCTGTTTTCCTATGCTGTCCTCTGCCCTCCTTATATAAAACTTATTCACTCTCTTGGATGGTATTTGAAGATGGAAGCCATAGTATTACTGAAGGCCTGAATGATCTCTTGCCTTTCAACATTGCTCAGTTGTGAGAAGACAGTGGAACTGACACAAAACTATTTTAACTTGTTCTCTATCTGAATAACTGGTGTAAAGATGGCTAAATGTCACATCTGAAGGCCTGGAAAAAAAAAAGTTTTTTTTTGTGAGATGGACAATTATGCTGTAACATGATTTGGACAATTTTACTGTTGTATCTGTGAGAAAGAGATTCCCCTCCTTGCTTCACTGAGTCAAGAATGTGCATATTTTTTCTTTTCTCCAGCATCTGCAGGGAATGCTGATGACAATGCTGTGATGTTTGTGAAAAACCTCCCAAATGCAGCAACTGAAGATGACATCCGGCAAAGACTAACAGAAATGTTTTCTGGTGTAGAGTCTGTGAGAATTCCTATGAAAGGAGATATGCATAAAGGGTAAAGTAATTTTAAATGTTAAATGAAAGCGTCCTTAATTGCAATTAACACTTGAATTATTTAGTATTGTAAACTTTTCTTTCAAAAAATTGATTACTGGCATAAACATTGCCAACCATAGTGACAATGTGAAGAATTTTAGTTTTGGTTAGTAATGTTCCAATTTCATTTCATTAGTTTCACTCCATTCTTATATATAAAAATATAAAAAAATGTGTATGCTTTCAGAAAAAAATTAACCTGCTTTTAGAATTAATCGTGTTTCTTTTTCTTACAGATTTGCTTATGTTCAGTTTAGTGATGCTTCAGCTGTGAAAGAGACCATTGAAAATCACCAGGGAATTGACTATGATGGCCGTCCTCTTTACCTTGACTATAGTGGTGGAGGCCCAACCCCTCAGAAGAGAGGGCCCAGAAATAGTTTTGGTGGAGGTGGTAAGTTGACTTTTACTGCACAAATTTCTTTCTAGATTTGTTTTCCCCCCGCTGCTTTTTTTTGGGGGGGGGGCTGCAAAAATATGGAAATCTACTGTTTTGAAATTGTTATAGCTTTGTATTGTGTGTATAGATTTTAATTTTTGTACATTATAATAAAACAATAGGTAATATTTTGATGTAAACCATTATGCCTTGCATTTCTTGGAAACCTGTTGTTGAAAACAAAAAAATGCAGGTTAAAAAGAAAAAATTTACATTCAAAAAATATCAATGAATAATTCAATGGACTTTAACCTTTTATTACTTGTAGAGTTTTGGTGGTGCAATAACAAGCAAAATGGATAAAAGCTTTCTTTTCATCAAAAAAAGTAATGCGTTTCCTCGTGTTTACATACAAGAAGACACTAGCATTTGTTTGTTCTTTCTTTCACCTGATTCATGATTGTCTCGTTGACAAATAGTTATTTTGTCATCTATAAATGGACAAAATATTTCACCTTCAGAAAGACCGTTAGATAATATTGATGGTCATCAGTAGCTGCCATAAAATTACTCGGGTATTAGATGATAGTAGCCATCGTCGCTTTCCTCCACTTCACTGTCAATATCCACTCAAGTAAAGCCTTCA
Organism: Acanthosepion lycidas; assembly: GCA_963932145.1. NCBI lineage: Eukaryota > Metazoa > Mollusca > Cephalopoda > Sepiida > Sepiidae > Acanthosepion > Acanthosepion lycidas. The sequence continues at coordinate 22,433,326 of OZ010582.1, forward strand.
AAAACATTAGAAGTTATCAGAGAAAAACTGAATAAAGGCGTTGTTGGATATTGATGTGACCATTTTTGTTTACCAAAAATAAAATAAGAAAAAATAACATGGATTTAATTGATGTTACACCTCGTGTAGTCTAGAATTCAAAATGGCATTGGGAAACGGAAGTTTATCCTTGTTCCAAAGCAGTAGTAGGTGATTTCCAGCTTAAAATACTGGAAATATGTTGACAAGTGTTTATTTATGGCAACCATCTTGTGCAACTATTGTTGCCTGGTAATGGTTAAAATTTATTTTTAATTATATTTTTGCCACTAATCTAATTGGTCAATTATAACCTCAAAGGCCCAACGTGAAAATAAAGAAAATACAAATATGGCTGAATTCACTCACTGTAGTATACTTTTACTAAATTTGCTTTTCTGAACAGGTATTTATTTTACAGAATATCCCCACCACCACCACAATATACATTAATTTCATCTGTTTGCTTGAATAACTTTAAGATAATTTAGTTCTTCATTCATACAGTGAATTTTAATTTTACCAAGATGTTTTATAGTATTGAATTGGAAATGTATTTCCCTGTTGGCTGAGGCAGATATTTTAAATTTTCTTTTAAAGATGCTGGTGAAAAGGGCAACATTTTGTTTGTAAGGAATCTATCCTATGATTCCACAGAAGACAGTCTAAAAGATGTTTTCACAGAGGCTACAGAAGTTAGATTGCCAAGACAACAAGACAGTGGAAGACCCAAAGGGTAAGTTTTTCTTTTTAAAGCTTATCTAAATTACTTAAATTTTTTTAATAAAAAAAAAATAAATTTTTTTTTTTTTTTTTTTTTTTTTTTTTAAATGGATGACATCTATTTCTGTTCATCTAATGCATGGTGTCACCAAACTTTCACAGAAAGCCAGATATGAAGAGTTGCTAAATATACAAAAAATAAAGGTGACATTAGTAATAAGTTATCACACACTGGGTGCACATATTTGAATCTCACAAACTAAGCAAAAACGGTTAGTTAACTTTATGAAACTGGCTTATGACCAATATTTGTTTTTGAATTGTTGCATCTGACCAAGAGAATTGCTTTCAAATTTTCATCAGTCAACCTTGTTACGTGTGCTTACTTTACATTAGATTTTGAGTTCAGGCAAAATGACAATTTGCTGAAGTCTGTCCTTTTTATATACATGACTCTTCAAACCAGTTCAAACATGGCAATGCAAGTAAAAACATAATCGCTGCAGCAGGCTTGTTATTGCGGGTACTTGCACAAGGAAATGCACAGATAACAAAAGCTGCAAAAAGTTGCCAAACTTTTTATTTCACCGATTTCCCTAAAACTTATATGCAAAAGTCAAGACTAGCCAAATTATTGCATTTTTGAATAAACTTATGTGGAAAAAAATTAAAATAAATTTTAACTGGAATCTCTGGATGATTCCATATATTTTAGCTTATTTGTGACACAGTGTAGCAGCAGGCCTGTTCCAGGCCACAAGTCAGTTTCAGTGACCTGATCTAATCAATTGAGGACCCAAGCTTATGTTCACTTGGTGCTCATATCTTTTGTATAGACATGAATCCACTGTTTCATTTTCAGGCATGTCATCGTTGACATTCAGCAATAATCTGACTAGTGTAAATGATCATAAGCAAAAGAATGTCTTGCTATATTTACATCAGTTTCATGCCAGATCTCTTCATGGAATTTCTTTTTAAACTGAATTGTCATGACTGGAGAAAATAGGATGCACATTACCTTAGCTAATGTTGTCTTTCTCTCTCTCTGTGTGTGTGTGTGCACTAACCAATAATAACAGGAGATTCTCATATTGATTCTTTTGTTTTCCAGATTCGCCTTCATAGAATTTGATTCTATTACAAAAGCTGAGGAAGCTTTTAATAACTTCAACCAAACAGAAGTTGATGGCAGACTAGTCTACATTTCTTATTCTAATTCTAGTAAAGGTCGTGATGGAGGACGTGGTGGAGGTGGAAAATTCGGTAAGTTTTGTTTTGCTTTGGAGGATTATTCTGTTGACAGTGGGTATTATTGGGTTCTAGATTTTTTTTTTTTTTTTTTTTTTTTTTTAACCACTCCATCTTAAAGACTAATACTGCTGGCTATTTGGATATTATTGGGGTTAAACTGAAGATATAATTTATGTATTTAATATACATTTAATATCTTCATAAATTTAGTTACTGCATAGTTCTTTGAAGAAAAACATGAAAGATTGTAAGGTTTGGTTAAAACTAAATTCTTTATTTAATGGTTATCAAAATGCAGATAAATTGTTTTGTTTTTTTTGTTGTTTTTTTTACCACACCATCTGTTTTATTAAATCTCACTTGAGATTTAAAATTTCTTTAATGCTTTCCATTTGTACAGGCCGTGGTGGCAGCTTTGGGCGTGGAGGTGGCGGTAGAGGCCGTGGTGGCAGCTTTGGGCGCGGACGTGGTGGTAACAGAGGACGTGGTGGCTTTGCAATTGGAAGTGAGTAATCAAGTGTCTGAGAATATCTCTATCCTACTTTATAAATGCCACAAACTGTGGAAATTGTTTTTCTACCATAACCCCTCTGAAACACCAAATACAAAACCTTCAATCTAAAATCCCTGTAAACTCTTGAATCTCTTTGAAAGAGACATGGTTGGCATCATTTTTAAAATAAAATTAAAAATGAAATTCAACAAGCATTCTAACCAGTTCCCAAAAAAACTAAACAAGGACATAGTCTTTTAGAAGCTCCAAAGACATTTCGGTGAGAGCCAATAAAGCTAAAAATATTTATAAATGTAATACACTACCACAAAATCCTCAGACAAAATAACACACACAAACTAGATAGATACAATAGTAGGATATTGGAGATTGATACAGAGACTACTGAAATAGCCAATAAGTTAAATATTGCAGGTAGTGGGGAAAGATATTTACATTTTAATTAATGACCATAAACCTAACTTTGCTAATAGTACACAGTCTAGACTAATAAAACCCAACTAAAGCTGAACTAGGTCTAATCTAAAAAAGTATAATTAAAAAATTAACCAATAAACTGTTAATTACCATATTAATGTTAGTTTTAACCACCCAATGCCATTCTGAGACAAATACTCACTATCATTTACACCAGAATTAGTAAATTATCATCCAATGAAAAGATATTTTATAAATATAAAGAGCCGTATGAAAAGGCTCTCCACAAAAGTGGTTTCAAAAATAAGCTGTCTTACTTAACCCCTATAGGTAGTACTGAAACATCGAAAGTGGAATGTAGGTGTAGAAAAATGACATTAATATCGGACAGCACTTTGTAAAATTTAAACACTTCCACAGGAAGTTGATGAAAATTATCTACTCCTGCACTAATAACATGTACCAAATTATCAACTCCCATAATTATATCTAGGGAGAAGGTCTGAATCTAGCATAGACCCCCATCCTCCGGGTAATTGTAGAAATAGAGAAAGCTGTCCAGTCGAGGGCAAATGAAGATCTACTAGAGTAATATACCAAGCAACCATTACCCCCTGAAGAATATGACAAATGTTTACATTGGAATTTCTGCAGGAGAATTGAAACAGAATTTCTACCCATGGTGCCTGAATTAAAACACCAAACAGCTCTTTGAAAGAAATTTTGGGAATTGAAGTAAAAGGGTCTGAACCCTCAGATTGGAAAATCATAGGTTTTGCAGATACTCTCTAATAATTTTAGAGATAGGTGCAGACTATGTTTAAGGGAAAAAATTGGAACAATAAAATACAATAACCAATGCAAACTGCTGAATCAAAGGAGGGAGCTAGTGTTAAAATTTAGATATACAAGTTCAAACTGGTATAAGAATATAAATCTTACCTTATTACTAACTCCCCCCCCCCCCAAAAAAAACGAGTTGTCCCCTCCCCACTCCGGCTAATGCAACCTCCGTTGATTAAACTTTTACTTTAATATCTTATTCTTAAAGAATTTCAGGTACAGCTTTAAATTCCTAATAATTTAAGCACACCTTATTGGTGTAGATGGCGGGGGGGGGGGGTATATATTATAGGAGTAAGGTTTTTATTCAGGATGGGTAATAGAAACCCAGAATTTGAGGATCACATTAAAGTAAACATCAATATTGCAAACATTTGTCATACGCCCCCTCCCAATCTATTTCCATTCTTTTTAATCAATCACCCCCCACACACACACACACACACACACACACGTGTAAAGAATTAAAAATGTATTTTTACTCTTGCAGATTCCTCTGGAAAGAAAAAGACGTTTGATTCTGACAGTGATTGAAATTTTTGAAAGAACCAGACAGAACTCAGTAATTAACTCTAAAACCTACAATTTGATATCACCATTTCTTTTTTCTTTAATTTGTAAATATTACATCATAAACACCTCAGATTTTTAGTTTTCATAAATCCAAGCTGAAGTGCATTTAAAAAAGAAAGATTCATTTGCTGTTCTACTATTTTTCTTAGCCATGGCCTGAGAAGTTTTGGGCTGTAAAGGACTTTGAACTGTTACTGGGTCACCTGTCTATTGTACATAATCTGTAAAGGATCAATGCGTTTTGTAAATGTATTTTCACTGCTACTGGAAATAAAAAAAAAATCCTGTCTATTCATTTTTATCTCATTTTAAATAAATTTTGCTGGGATTTACTACAAGGATATCAACACTCCCATTATAATGAATTGAAGCCAACATTGTCTAGATTTTACTTTAATATAAATTAAGCTCTACAAAACCAAACTTTTCCCATTTATCTGTTAAATTGGTTAGTCCACTTGTGTAAAGTGAACTAGGTGGGATGGATGTAACTGCAATTTTATAATGATCAAAAAAAAATAAAAAATTTAAAGATTAAGAGCTAATAAAGGAGTGAAATTTGGTTGCCATTCAAGAATAGGCACTTAGTGTGGCAGAGAGTTGTCACAATGAGATGTACTCAGAAGGAAACAGTTCCTGTTGGCTGAAGGGAAGATTTCAGCCATCTGTCTGTCAAAAAATAAGACAGGAATAGGCATGGAGCTGTCCTAAGCAGGGCTGTGAAGTTTGAACACAAAATCTCTATTTTTGGCACCTCCAACTCTATGTAATTAAGTGATTATGGCCTACAAATTTCCATAAAGCCTATGCATATGCTCCTAACTTGAGTAGTCCTATATCATAACCGGTTTATACCAAAGAATAAAGATATTGTGGCTTTTATATACTTATTCAGTCTTCAATATTTTCTTACAGATCTTTGAAAGGATATACAAGAAATAACAATAAAAATGCTATAATGTAAGACTTTCATCAGTGTATCTTGTACTTCTCGGTATTAACTAAATAGGGAAAGCCCTTCAAAATCCATTTGATTCCTGTCCACTAATATTACAAAAACTTGGTGAGTAAATGCCTTTGAATTTAGAATTTGAAGTTCTGACCATTCTTAATTCAAATATAGTATCCTTGTTTTGTCAAGGTGATTGGGTTTCTCCCTCCACGTCCTGTCAACGGTTTAAAGTAGATTCCATAATGGGTAGGGAGCAGAGGTGATGGGGATCAAAATTCCTTTATGGCTTATAATAAACCAGCCAAGAATCTCTGGAGTCTGGTTCAGAAAGTGAAGTGGAGAAACAATAATTATCAAGATCTATAGTTCTAGATGTAGAGGATGAAATACCACTATAAGCATTATTCTTTTTATCATAGATTTAATATTTGCTGTTATCTTTTCTAAGATATGGTAACATTCTTATTTGGGTAGATACAGGGGTATGCTGATATTTCTATTAGACAAAAAAAAATATCTGTAGTAGTAAGGAGCTGTAAGCTTTCCTTCTGCAATTTGGAAGGAAAAATGCTCAAGGAATAACAAATATAAAAAGAATATTTAAGTCTGCACACATCAGTTTAAGTGGACCTTAAATTCTATCTCTGTGTCTGACAACGTTGGAGCCATAGCCACCTATAGACCATTATTTGTATCAATGAAATTTTCAATCTATACTTGTACAATACATACCTTCATTGATTCAGCATCAGGTCCATTCTCAGTACTGGGTGACCCATCTATGGCACTGGCAAATTTATATACTTGAATACAGTGAAGACACCTACACAAAGCTGACTAGAACAAGCAGACTCAACCATAGAAACAAATACCAGTCAAGATCACATTATTTTATGAGAAGACTACTAGAAATTGCAGAAGAAAGCATACCAAAATACAACTTGACAACCAAGCAAATCCGGTTTAATTAAGAATGTAAGGAAGCAGTGAAAATGATACAAAGCTCTGGAAAAAAAAAAAAACAGCTGGTCCATAGCAAGGCAAACAAGATTTATAAGGACGTTTATGAAAATGTGTCTGCAGTTGTCTGACATAGAAAAGGCACATGGCATTGAGGTATCTTTTAAAAAAAAAAAAAAGCCCCTAGACTACCAATTTCTAAATGAAAGACTTCACACTGAAAGAGATAAAGGAAGAGGAACTGGGAGTTCCCCGGGCAAGTATAGTTTGCCACATTTAGCATAAATACTAGACTATTTGTAATCTGATGGTTCAGTTTATAAAACATTGATTTCAACATAAAAAAAAATTGAAATAAAAATACATGCTGTATAAACAATTCCTATTTTTAAATCTCATCTACTGAAAATAGTCCTTAAATCAGATTAATTTCAAAATATTTTTTGTCATTTAAAAAATATTCATGTTCACTTGAAATTATTTTTTAAATATGACAAAAAAAGTTTTTTAAAGCAGATTTGTAAATAATTACACTACAAACAACTAGACAAAACAACAAAGTGGGATCTCTTGTGTAGACTTTTTATTCTCACTTTCTTCAAAGAAAAAGGTACTTTTAAAGCTTATTAACTTAAATGATTATGTACTAGACAGACACCCTGCAGTCACAGAGGTGGAAAGAAACTTAAATCATTATGTACCTAACGAATGATTTAGCATGTCACAGACTTTTAATACATAGATTGCTAAAAACACAGATTGCTCCCCCCCCTCTTTTTTTTTTTTTTTTTTTTTTTTTTTGTAGATAACTTTATTATAGTCCTGAATATAAGTTCATTATGTGTCAACAAAATAAACAAATGGAGAATGATTTTGAGTTTTCCGAGGAAAAAACAAATTTGTCAGCTACGAAAATTGCACAATAACCCAATACTTAAAAATTGATGGCTCTACAATATCCACTATAGATGAATACAAAAGGTGTAACAAAGCCTTACAACTGTTGAGAATGGTAGTAGTATTACAGGGTTTGCACAGGTCCTGGAAAAACAGCAATAGACCAAAAACTTAGTCTTGGAATTTTCTAAATTTGGCTGCCCATACATCTCTCTTAATTCATGAAAGTCAAAATGCCAAATTCTAGAAATCTGGCTTATTTTACAAACTAAAATTGTCCGTTAAATATATTTTTTTAGTTAATTATCGTGAATGGTAGTTTGTTTCCTTGATTAGATCAAGTTCATGACCTCATAGTTACTTGTATTTTCTTGTCTAGGTGATGAGAAAGACAGACTATAAAGGCTGGTCTACTAGTTGCCACCCTCACTCAACAGGAAAAGTAAAAACGTGTAAACATCTCCATCAAAGATAAATTAATTTACATTCATTGAATATGTAGTTGAAAGGAAATTATTTTACAGTAATAAAATACATTTTACTAGAATCTAAAAAAAATTGTTTTTTGAAATTTGTACAGATGAAATTTTTATTCACATGTCAATTTCAAAAGTAAAAAGTCCCTTTGATCACTAGTCGTAGGTGAGTTCATGCTTAATAGAAACTCGACATGTTCCATGTCTAAATTGTTGCTAAAAGTAACAAGTCTAAGAATCAAATTTGATTCAAAGAAAATGTAGATGGGAAGGATAAGAGAAAATAAAAATGTTATTTTGCAGGCTAATGTTGACCTGTATCTTTTAGTTTTTTTTTTTTTTTTTTACACTAAAAAAAAAACGAAATATTAAAACTTATTTGGCTTTTATTGCTCAGCTTTATATTGTAAGTGATCTGGGATTACAAAGGAAATGTTTGTCGCAGATTATTTCCACTTCGCCGAGAATAAATCAGTAAGTTCAAACTTGAACATCGAGGACAGAAAGAAAATACCGAAAACTCGATTCGCAAGTACTATTTCACAAATCACTGTGCACGCAACCAGTCAGAAAAATAACTCGGCAGCCAAAATTGCTGACCTGTTTTTTCTCCCGATTCGAGAACACCAACTGCTTTTATTCTTTTCCATTTGTCGACAGCTGGGAGAGGATGTCCAGTAATTTGCATATCAACATACTTTATAGCGACGGACTTGTTTTTTAATTCAAATATTCCATTTTCAGCATGTCATGCTGAATACGTGCCCTTTTGTTTGGTAAGTAATTTTCTTTTTTCGCCACATTTTTTGTCGTAGAATACACGCAACGCGTTGTAGCTTGGTTTGACAAGGTAAGTCACCGTTTTCTTTGCTATCGCCTCCGGATCAGCATCTCACTTACCACCTTAATTCGTATTCTGGCTTTGCCAGTTGAGCATGTTTGATACCCACTGGTGCACACACATGGAGTCCGTGAAGAGGTGTAGCTCCATTGTGCCCTACTGTAATGCTAAATTGACACCCTTCAGAATAGCATCCAATTCTGATATGTTGGGCGTCTTTCACAGATTGCAGCCAACGTGCGTCTTCTACGCTTCCGTCAACCTCCAACAAAACCCCTGTGGCGAGAGAAATTGCATCGACCCATACCTCATAAGCGTGTCCGCTTGTGCGCCACTTACCGTGTCCAGGGTCATTCTGGCGTATTCTTTCCACTATGTCCTCAGTCATGTTCTTAAGGGGAGTGTCTGTCACTTCATCGTCCCAACCAGATGTGATCGATACTGTCCTGCGTTTTATGAATGATGCAGCAACACAAAGCCATCCACACACGGGAACGTGACCCACCAGTTTTCCACACCACGAGAAGACGTTACGTCGTGTCAGGACATCAGGAACTGATGGAATGCCATTTTCATGTGTCCACTTAAGCGTGTTATCTTCCACAACATGCAAACCCAGCACACGTCTGCTGTCCCATAACTGCTCCGGATCCTTGCAGGTCAAACCAAACGCAGCCAAGTGCTCTTTCATGCTAGCTGCTGAAATCATGCTCTTGTCAACATAAATGTCGTCAATATATGATGAGGTTGCCCGTCGAATGGACTCGTCTTTCGCCAATGCGGTGTCCACAATGGCCTTCATTATGGCTGGTGCAACATTCAACTCAAAACCCATTTGGGTCAAGCAATATCTTCACCCCCTTGAAAATTACAGTTTGAAAGGGCCAAAGTGACTTTTGGATATGTACTTGTAAATAGGCCTGCCATAGGTCAAGGATAGCGACATCCAGTCCTTTTTTACACCACTCCCTCAGTTTCTGTGTGCACACATCAGCATTGGCTGTGTGTGCATCGAGACACTCATTCAGCTCTCAATAGTCTAATACTGGCTGCACTATATTTTTGTTTTTCTTCACCACCACCATCAATGGAATTAAACCTTTTGGAGGACCGAGTTCCTTTTCAGGATAAGGCTGCAACCAACCATTATCAAGCCAGGTCTGTAGCTCACGGTCGTATTCCTCCTTGTCTCCCGTTGGTATTGGGTACTCAGACATCCAATTTCTCAAACTCTCCAGTGATTGACCATCAGACCACTTCCATGATGTGACCCATATCTTCCGGTTTGGGTCGAATTCGGCGCAGAAATCAGGTTCTTCTATTCTAATAGTGGTGTAACAAACTATCCCATGCTTGGGAAACTGTACATTGCCACACTTTGTTATTTGGAATCCACCCAACTTTTTAATGGTGTTGAATCCAAGCAACAAGTCAAAACCCAGTAGCTCTCCATCCATTACCAAGACATCGATTTTGAGGGGGTTTGCATTGTCCACGTCAAGCTTAATACTTCCAACTCCGCAACATTTGAGTATTTCCGTTTACGGTGAGTACGTTCACCTCCGTCACCCACCAGGATTGACAGGCTGACTTACTCACGAGTGTCTGTGAGCAGCTAGTGTCCACCAGTGCCACTCGCTTAATTCCGTTCACGTAAATACCCAAGATGGGTAACGCTTCATTCATAGCTCGCTTAGCACTGACACAATGAAGCAATGTGGCCTACTTCTTGACACTGGAAGCAACATATTGTTGTGCGCGACCCGCGTGGCTGACGGCCATCTTTTCTTAGAACCGGGCAGTCCCTGGTAAAGTGATTTCTCCCAGAGCATCAATAACATCACATGCTCTCCTGACGTTCAACATTTGGATGTTTGTTAGCTCCACCTGGTGAAATGGTAGCCGCAACCATTTCCTCGGTTGCAATTTGATCTTTCATTATGGCCCAAGCTCGGTCCAACAGTTGGTTTGTATTCAGGTCAACCATCCTGGAAGACGTGCGCAGTAGTTGCTTGACGTGCGCTGGTAACCCTGCTATGAACCTACATACTAATCCTTGCTCCAATAACCCGCCAATTAGACCAGCTAGCTTCTTCAAGTCGGCTAGAAACACATCAATGGACTCGTCCGGGCGCAGTCGGCGTTCCGCAAATTGTTCATAAGCCAAGAAACAATCTGGTGCAAATGCTCCACACGTCAACCTCAAAGGAAGAACATGTTCAACCTTTTTAATTCCACACAGGTCACAAACAAGTTCTGTCTTCTCAATCAATTCAGTAAATGCTTGTCCGGTCACTGAACCATCAAACTCTGGTATCAACTTGACGTTAAATGTCTTGTTCGTCAATGCTGAAATAGTTTGTAAGCGATCTGGGATTGCAAAGGAAATGTTTGTTGCAGATTATTTCCACTTCACCGAGAATAAATCACTATGTTCAGACTCGAAGAGCGGAGACAGAAAGAAAATGCCGAAAACTCGATTTGCAAGTACTATTTCATAAATCACAATGCACGCAACCAGTCAGAAAAATAACTCCCTTGGCAGCCAAAATTGTCGACCTTTTTTTTTTTTTCACCCCCGATTTGAGAACACCAACTGCTTTTATCGGCCAAACGTTTTTCTTTTCCATTTGTCGACAGCTGGGAGAGGATGTCCAGTAATTTGCATATCAACATACTTTATAGCGACAGACTTGTTTTTTAATTCAAATATTCCATCTTCAGCATATCATGCTGAATATGTGCCCTTTTGTTTGATAAGTAATTTTCTTTTTCGCCACATTTCTTGTCATAGAATACACGCAACGCATTGTCACTTGGTTTGACGAAGGTAAGTTGCCATTTTCTTCGCTATATACATTAAAAGTTCAATCTGGCAAACCTGTCTCTTCACTTTTGTATTTGCTGCCAGAGATGGCTAGTTGGCCAGATGTCATAAAATTTGTGAACTTAAAAACAAAAATATCCTGAGACCAAGTCCTTCTTTGCAGTGCAGTTTAATGTGAATGACGTTTTAATTCCAGTGAAACTGCAGATTTTTGTGTTTTGAAAGATAAAATATCAGAGGAATAAATCATTGTTTCCTTTCCTTGCAGATGATCTTTTTAGCATAATCACAAAACTTAAGATTTGTAAAGAAAGAGCACACTGAAAAAAGTGAATGAATTTGTAAGAATTTTGTTAAGCCCAAACATACACAAAAATAGTGTGGATTTCTACAAAATTTATCCAAAACAGGAAAGAAATGTGTCAATAAAAGGTCTATTTGTCTTTGTTACAATCAAAGACACCATCATTGAGAATCTTCTAGTAAAGTCACCCCTAGTAAGGTTACTTGCATGGCTGAACCTTGGATCTATGTGTGGAAAAAAATCTGTGTAAAAGGTGTCTTTCCCACATGATGTGCAGAAAACAAGTCAGCAAATCTGATTGTGATGACATCAGTCAGTACAGAGTTCAAGAAGGCTGCTGGAAATATTGCTTTCAAGAATGAAGACTGTCTGAACACTTTGTCTAGCAACAAAGAATATAAAAAATTGTGGAAAGTTGTTCGCAGATTGCTGGTACTCTCTCGTGGACAGGTCTCAGTGGAGGGGTTTCACAGACAATATAAAACAGCAAACTCTGGTCACAGAGCATTATCACAATTTAGCCACAGTTGTAGATGCTGGGAATGTTCCCATGACTAAGGCTCCTCTCTGCAGTACTTCAAATGCCAGAACAGCATACAATGAATAATTTGAGACTGAGAAGAAGGGGGGGAAAAAAAAGCAGGAAGCAGCAGCTGTACAAAAACAGAAATCCATGCTTATGGAAATTGGAAGAACTGAAAACCAAAAAACACGCTTGAAAGTTGTACAAAAGATTTGTTCAACTGACAGCCATGCAGCGAAGATCTGCAAAGGACAAATTCATAGATATCTTAATTGGTAGAGCTGAATGCTAAACTGAACTAAAATGAACAGAAAAAAATGGTAACATCGTGTTTTGTGCCATGTGTAACAAAATCCATCAGTAGTAGGGGTAGCTAAGATGTGTAGTCTTTTCTTATTTTCTTAGTTCTGTTGATATTAAAACCATTATACAGGAAATATGCAGCAGTGAAGAATTTTTGTACCATGAAGTCATGATAGCTGAAATGTAACAGTAAGAATTAAGCATGTAATTCCAAATTTTTAAGTTTAGTAGAATGTGTAACATAACCAGGTCTGCATTCAGTTGTTTTAGCCTTCAACAGATTTCTTCACTGCTTTTAAACTGATCCATGTGACATGAATTATTGGAACCAACTGTAGCTTTTCTTTGAACATCTCTTGTCAAACTATTAAAAGATAAATCACAAAGTTGGTGTTTTTAAAATTGATGACTATTCACTGTGTGTGTGTTTTTCCTTGAAACTTCTTAACAGTCCTGGAAAAGTCTTATTTTTTAACAGACCCGTGGGAACTGTTAATAACATCAAAGCTCGACTATGGAAAAGCTAGAAAAACATACCTCAAAAACACTAAATATTATCCATCACCTAGGCCTGAGATTGGCACTTGTTGCCTATAGTAACACACCAGTGAAAAGTCTATATACAGAATCATATGAAATACCCCTGGAGCTGATAAGACAGAAACAGGGTCTCCAAAACTATCTTAAACTCACTTCATATCTCTCAAACCCTATACATAAGTGTACTTTATACTCAAGATCAAAGGGAAAAAGATATAAAACCAATGAACTTATGAATAAAGGAAATCCTTTCAGAAACCCAAATACTAAAATATATACACAATTCCATTACTTCAGAAATACCACCATTGCTAATTGAATAACCCAAAATAATATTAGACCTATCTAGACATTCCCAAAACACAACCAATTATATATCACAATTGAATGCTTGATTTAATAAAGACATCTGAATCACATTCAAATTTATACAGATGGATAAAGAAATAAAAAAGTTGGATGTGCTGCCATACTTGACAATAAAACAAATCACAAAACGATTACCTAATAATTCCTTGATAATCATAGCCATTAGCTTTTGAACTAATAAGAGACAGTAAAAATACAATTTATTATTTTCTCCAATTCTTTCTCAGCACGTATGGCAATAAAATAACTACAAATCCAATCACCACAAAAGTACTAAATAAAATCCAATACATGAAAAAGAAAAAAAAAGAATATTATGTTAGATACCTGGCCATACTAATGTTCATGGTAATGAGAATGCTGACAAAGCAAGAAAGGCATTAAAGAACTCATCAGACATGAAAAAATTGCATACTGATCTCAGAACAATTATCAGAAAATTCATCATGGACAAATGGTAAAAAGAATGGAACATAAATAATAAACTCTATATAATCCAACCAGACATCAAAGAATGGCAAACTGGATATAGAAGAGGAATCGGTACTAGCTCAACTTTGACATACTTTTATTATCCACAGCTACATACTAAAAAAGGAAGATCCACCTATGTGCTATACATGTGATGAACAATATACAGTGAAACACATACTTGTAAAATGTGTAGATTTAAGTCTGGTTTGTGAAAAGTATTATCAGGCAAACAATATGAATTAACTTCTCAAGATTGAGCCAAATAAAATTTCTTAAGGAAACCAAGATATATTCAGAAATTTAAGAGATAAGTATAAAATAATCTCCAACTGAACTTTATACCAAAATCATTAACTTAAACAAACTTCTTTACAAAAGCTATCGCTTTCAGCTGAATGATACTAAAATATTATTCACAACTTAAATTTAATACGCAAACTATGATGCCAATCAAATCTTAATTGGCATGAAATGACCTAATGAAGGTTGATATGCCTTTAAACCAAACAATCAGTCAATTAAAAATCCTACCACTATTAAATATCTTTAAACTCTTCACTTTCTGTAAATGTCTTTGAAGTCTCATTTAAAAACACTGCTTTTTATTGTTGCCATGGAAAAATGAACAAAAAATGCAATAGTTGTAAACAAAATTCCAAATGCACTTATGCCTATTGTAGGCAGGTTTAACCTTTAAAGAAAAAAAATGCTAGAATGCATCAACACTGCACTTTTATGTACATTTTTACTTTTTTTTTTTAGCATATTTATACGAGAAAAGCAAGATGTTTTTCTAAATCTTTATTGAAGCAGTTTTTTTTATATTAGATCAACACATGGACCAGCAATTTGACACATTAGTCAGGTGTGTGTGTGTGTGTGTATAATACATAAAATGTTAATAGAGTTAAAACAGTAGTATTAAAAAGTGCTCAATACACATGTAAAATTAAAATTAAAAAAAAAAAAAAGTAGAGTTTTCAACTTTAAAAATTAAATCAGTTGAGTCCACTACTTTGGATTCAATCTTACAGTATCCTCAGGCAATTTTTATCAATTGATCTCTCAACACCATTTAAAAAAAACTAAAGAATTTTAAAAACTGGGTGTGATAGAAAGGGAGGGGGAAGATGTGAAAAAGGAAGGAAGAAGAAAAGGTACTGGTGCGCGCGCGTGTGTGTGTGTGTGTGTAACTGAAATGTACTTCTTTTTTTTATCCAGACTCATATGTGCTTTAGAGGAATTTTTAGTATGTATGAGGCTGGATTTAAAGTTTAAAAAAAAAAAAAAAAAAAAAAGTACATTTCAATTAACAATACATCTATAATATCCTGGCTTTTCTTCTCTCCCCCTTCTTCTTTCCTCACTTCCCTTTCTATTGCAACCAATGTTGTGTTATTGTTTTTTTTTTTTTTTTAAATATAGCATTCATTAATATTTTAAAAAATAAAGCATTGGGAGGTCAACTGATAAAAATTGTGTGAAGATACTGTAAGGTTGAAACCAAGGTAGCAGATTCAACTGATCTCCTAATTTTTAAAGTTATATAGAACAAAAGAAGAAAAAAAAAAAAAACTACTAGATTAAGAAAATTTTAAAAATCTTTACATATAGACAGTTGCCATAGCATAAACCAGTATAAATTCATTTCTCGCCTTGTGACCTACCTATATACATTGTTTTATCAAATCTGATACTTAAAATTTCTACAGCATAAAATCCTGGTTTGGAAGCTGATAATATTGATCAATGAACTCTAGGCAGTTTTTACAGAAAAATTAGATGTCGACTGAAAGTGGGATCAATTTACAGTTTAAGAGTTTAAATTTATTTCACTAAATGTAAATAAATCACTTTCAATACATTTGAAATTAAGCAGATCAAATGAGGAAATAGATTAGGATCTCTCCCCACCACATTTTATGGTTCTAAAAATTAGTTTAAATGTACCTCCCACCCATAAAGCTTCAATAGCTTTTCTTTTTCAAATATGTCCCAGAATGAACTTAAAGTGGCAAGAACTTAAAAAAAAAAAAAAAAAAAAAAGTTGCAGCTCTTAATGTTTTTATAAGACACCTCACATGAACAGGTAAGAATCTTTACAAAAACTATCCACTTGAATGTATTTAAGGACTACATGCCCTTAACGAAATAGTACACATTAAAAGAACAATGACACTTCTATATTCACTCTTGAATATAAAAACTTTTTAATGTCAATTTAACACCTTGTTTGTGTTGCTAATAAAGTAACAATACTGGGATGGGCCATACTGTAGAGCAAATGAATGGAAGATGTATTTATTGATGCTTAACCCTTTGAGCTCCAACCACCACTTTACTGGTGGTAGAAAAAAATAACTTAATGCCCAACCACCAGTTAAATAGTGGGTAAACACTTGAGTCATGTTTTGTTATTCTTGTGTATCAAGAGAGGCAGCACCTGCTGGGTAGACTGGAACACAAAGAAAGAATTTTGTTGATAAAGTGAAGGCATGAAATCCATACTCTCTCCCTGCTAAGTATAATATTTGTAACTATTTTTATATCTACTGTGAAATATTACATACCAATTATTTGCAAATTTTGACTCAAGAGCTCAGGCAGAAGGGTTAAAATTGTTCAGGAATGCAGGGTTCAAAGGGTTAAGATTCTTGTTTTAGGCAAATCCAGAGATGATAGGTTGAGACAAACATCAATTCTAGTAGATTTCTTTATTTTACATATAGTTACTATTGTTAAATTTTTTTAGCTGATATTGTTCATTTATAATAACTAGATTTAAATCCAAGTCTACAGTTTCTGGAATTCCCTGTATTATTTAAATACAAACTGCAAAAGTATAGAGAATTTCATTATAAATTTCACAGTGGAAAGTTATTCAATTTTAGGAAGGCTAAAAAATAGCTGCTCACTGGGAATCTCAAGACAAAACTTGGTTAAATCAAAAGTATGCTTTACACACAAATTGAAAAGTGGAAGCAGTTCTACAATGAGAATTCCTTATATGCAAGTTTTAGTGCATAAATGAATTATTTTAACTTGCTTGTTACTTTTTTTTATAATCTATTCATAGTCCTAGTTTTATTTATTAAGATTCAGGAAACCATAAATGACAAATTAGACAACCACTATCCAGTTAAGATCCAAAACTGTGAAAGCTGCAATTGTGGTAAAATTTAATTTTGTGAAAGAAAAAAGAAAAATAGAAACCTTGGACCACTCAATTATTTGCATGCAATTTTAAATACTGAGCAGGTTTTGTAATTAGATAAAATTCTTTAAAATAGCATAATTACATATTTTTTTTAAAGCAGAAAAATATCAGTTGAGCCACTTAAGGATTTTTCAAATAAAAGTACTTGTTACAAACCAAAAAAGAGTTTTGAGCAGAAAAATAGTAAAAAATATTGACTTTTTGAACAAAAGAGCTTTTAAGATTTTTTTTTGGTAAAAATAGGTCGGTCCCAAAAGTTCTTGTCTGTCTGTCTGTACCAAAGGCACACTTTTCCTTCCTATAAAGAGGATTGCTGTGTTTTATTTAATATTTTTTTCTCATTCACGTAGCATACAAATTTCATTTGATGTTGGTTTCACAAGCCAAGTTTTTATATCATTCCCATGGCATGTTGTAAATTTTGTAGCGAAAACAGCTTGCTTTTTGTCATTAGGTTTAATGAGCCAGTCATTCAGTGATTTGGAGGAGTTTCCAATATGGCTAGTCTTCGATGAAAATCTCTCAACTGGAACATTTTCTTTGTCTTCTTTACTCTTCAGCCAAACAGACATTTCAGTCTTATTTACAAATGGGCTAAACAGTACATCTCTTTCCTTACTGTTGATATGGCTTGGAGATTTGGTTGGCATCAGGAGGTTAGGTTTGTTCAGATTGTTGTTCTCTGTAGAGGATTCAGGCTTATTAATTAGCCATTTCTGTTCAATACAGCTTGGCTTGCTCAAACACTCACTGTATTTCTCACAGATTTCATTGGCTTTACACAACGAACTAACGGGTGGTAATGGTGAGCCAAGATTTTCATCAGTATCATGGTATGGTTCACGTATAGTCTGAGATAAGGTTCTTAAATTTTTTGTAAACTTATTAACACAAGCAGAATCTCCAAGATTTTCAATATCACAATTCTTTACATCAGTGGTGCTGCAACAATTGGATTTACTCACTGAACTGTTGGACTTTTTCTGAAAAATAAATTTATAGATTATCATTATGGTAAATTAATATTTTATTAAGTAATTAACAAATACTGTTACTACAAACTCATGTCTTCACTTTCAAGGCTACCTATGTTAAAAAAATGGTCTGAACATTAGATAGCTGTCCAGTACTAATTATTTAAAGCAAAATATTAAGATAAGGGAGGGAGGTGACAAAAAATGATTTTCAATTCGTCTACCTACAGAATATCTTAATACACTCAACAAAAAAAGCAAACAGGATGAAACTGATTTTGACTAAATATTGTATTTTTAATATCAGCTGAATTAATTTCCCTTCCTTTAATGTATTTTGGAATTTCAAACCTTGACCTGAGAGGGTACACATTTCACTTCTCATACACATTACACAATTGTATGTGTAAAACTGATGGATTCTAGATCTAATTGGCATATACAGCTAAAAGGTGGTAATGGATGAGGATGCTTCAATACCTCATTGTGCCAAAAGCAGACAACAAAAAAAATCACTATGGTCAAAGGGACATAACTGTTCTTGACAACTATTCACTCACTTTTGAATTTCTTTATTTGGAACTCAGTAATGCAAACCATTTTCATTTTGATTGTATAAAAAAGAATTTTTTGTTCAGTGTCTAAGAATCTTATATGAGGGAGCACTTTGTTAAGGAATCTGAAATCTGTTAATATCCATCATATTTGCATTATTTCATTTTTATTTAGCTTTTGGATTGCAAGGATATTATTATCTAAGGATAATATTTTCACTGTATACATTCTTGTCTAGATTTTGAGAAGAAAATATGATTTGTGTAACAGATTACGAACATATTTTTAGCTCCATCTTTCAAACCAAAAAGTTTCTTGTATAAGTTTTCTGAAGGAAACTTGTTTCTACAAGGTCCACAATGACTAATGTTATTAATAGCCAAACTGTTTTTGATAACATCCCTAATATAGGCATGTACTTGCAATTAGCATCAACCAACCAAAAATGATATTCATGCAATCTTTCAGCCAATAGCTTAGTGAATGAAGCATAGCTGTAAGTCTTTTTCAAGGTTATTCAAAATAGAACTGACAGATTTTTCTCTCCTAGCCTTCTTAACAGTTTTATTGCCTTACTTGTAATACTGTTAACTTTTCTGCATCAATACGGATCTTAGTTCAGATATTGTCTACAAGGTGTACATACAAGTTTCATTTTTTTAAACCAATATGTTCAAAATTCAGTTTTACTCTCACTAAGCAAAAAGGAAATGCCTCCTTCAATACAAGCAAAAATACACAGTACTGTAAACTGACACACAGACATCTCCATTCCCAAGTCTGTCTTAATAATGTATGGAAAAATCTTCAGAAAGCATTCTTTCCCACAAATATTCTGATGCTCCATGGTCTAAAAACTACAGACCCAAGAGTTTTATCTAAAAAGCAAGAGTTATCATTACTTGGCTTTCGACTGATTGGCACAATATTCATTACATATTCTACATGGCTATTTTGCTCTGCATTCAAACAATTTCTAGCCCAATGTAGAGTGCAGCCACAAGTGTGTGTGTGTGTATATATATATATATATATATATATATATATATATATATAGTGTGTGTGTATCCAACCAAAGATTTGCTAAAAAATGAGCATACATAAAACATCAAAATCTTTAAGTTATTAAGACAAAAGAAAGAATGTTTTGATTATTAAATCATATTTTCTTATTTTGCAGTGAAAAACACATTGATTTGTAAATTCTTGGAAAAAATCAAAAAATTGTCTGATTAATGAAACTTTTAGAACTTATTCACAATTTTAGGAATGTTTGTTTTTGAGAGATTCATAAAAACACTTTTTACATACTCCCTCCACCCCAACTTGTTTAATTTCATGAAATTTTGAGAAATTCATTTCTGTAGGACCCAGTATCTTTCACTTTCCTACCACCACTTCCCTGTGGCTTTTCTATAAATAATTTCATGGTATCTGTTTCCTCTATGGTATCTAGACTTTATTCTTCCTTGGTGCACACTGCTAGCAAAGCAGCCATGTTTACACTTTAACAGCAACAACAAAACTGGTATGTTCAACTTCAAATCACTTGATCACAATAGTGCCAACTATAAGCATGCACAGGCAGAAGGCAGTGTGAGAAACCTAAAGAAATGTTATGGTGAAAGTGTGGATAATTTTTGATTTACCCTCATATATATATATATATATATATATATATATTTTAGTGAGAGTGTATGTGTGTAAGAGGGAAACGTATGAAAGCTCTAGAGAGAGGTGTAATGGAAGAAAGAAGAACAAAAATGGCCTAAAGGTGATGGTGGGGATTAAAATTTAAAAGAGAGAAGTCTTAAAGAGTGAAGCTAAATAACAGTTTAAACGAGTGAGATACAATCATTACAAACCCAGAGTAAAACATACCACAATTTTGATAGAGAGAATCTTTATGTAAGTGAGTATGGTTCAAATTTTCTCTAAATACAACAGGCTACCCAACAAATTTTGAGAATGTTGCTTCGTTTGGTATTGTAAAAGAAAATTTCAAAATAACCATTACTATAATTATCCAAATATAAGCACTGATGCTTGAAGCCATATACATTCAAATGTTCCAAGTGGATCATGTCAGTATTTTAAAATCTTGAATTTTTCAATATTTAAAAATAATTGCATTGATCTATGGAATGATAAAGTATTTTACTAAGTTGAAAATAAGAGACATATACATACCTTTGCTAGCCAAATGCTGAGGTCCTGTGCAGCAAGCTTTTTAAAGTAAGAGAATGTAGGTAAATTGGTTGATTTTTCCATAGCCATAACTTTACGTTTAGGAGAAGAGAGCCATTGACTGTTGTCTGTATCACGGCATCTCTTGTCACCAGCAGTCTTGTATTGGGGACCATATACCACAGAGGGTGGGCTTGATGACACTATCTCAATAGAATCAGTATCTCCATCTAAAACGAAAATTTAAAAAAAAAATGAGAAAAATAACTAGAAGAGAAATTTGATTTACTCATATTTGTTACGGCATTATTTATTGGTTTCTCTAAAGCTATTTCTTTCTCTTTCATCACCTTTCTGTTTACTCTTGTTCATTTTGAATCTCAGAGCACACAAACCATTCTAAAAGATTAAAAACATTGTTATTTTACCATTTCTCATTCTAATCGAACACTGCTTAAGTTATTCTCAAAAAGGATTTACTCTTTTCAAGGACTGCTTCAATCACTATATCTGACAAGGATCTTTACAATTTAGGTTAAGTACATTTTTCAATTATTCTTATATTTTTTCAAATATAAAAATATACTAAAATTATTTTAGTACATTTTTCAAATGTTTTTATGAGTGTAGAATTTCGTCTGCATCCTTGTGTTTCCACTATTTGTAATATAGTTGGAGTGTGCCAAGTAGGACACAATATATTCCCATAGAACACAGCAGTAAACACTTAAAAATACAAACAGAATTTTTAACAAATAATGTCACAAAACAATTCCTTATATTTATTATTAATCCAATATAACTATCTAGTATTACTAGGTATAAAAGCATCTGTCTATATTTCCGAGATGAGGTATTATGTACATTATTCGGACTATTGTCCTCATCTTGGTCGGCATATTTATTACAACGCTCTGGCCTTCTTCAGGTGGTTGGAATATTGAACTGAACCGTTTATTTAGCTAACAAGGGTAGACTGTTCTAGTTCCACATGCCATGTTTGATGGATGCCAGTTATCAGTTATCTCCTGTTAATTTCCCTCTGAAAGTTCTCCACTGCCTTAACCGGGTATTGAGGACACATGGCACAGTGGATAAAGGCATTGGTTAGATCCAGTGACAGGACCCAAAAAGTGTGAGTTCAATACCCAGTTAAGGCAGTGGAGAACTTTCAGAGGGAAAATTAACAGAACTGATAACTGACACCCATTAAACATGGCACGTGAAACTAGAACAGTCTACCTCAGTGAGCGAAATAAAGGGTTCAGTTCGACATTCCAACCACCTGAAGAAGGCCAGAGCCTACAACGGCTGAAACGTTATAATAAATATGGTGACCAAGATGAGAACAATAGTCTGAATAATGTAAATAATGTATAAAAGCATATATGTAAAATTAAGCAAGGAGGAATAATGGCCGTTTCAGTGAAGGTTTTTACAGCTATTTGCTTTCCCACAAAATTAATATAACACATGGACAGGATGGCTGCATGCTTACATGCGTGGAGAGGAGGAAAGGCCTATACCACAAAAGCAACAGGGCAACCTATTAGTGCGGTCTCCAACGATTAGGCACATATGTTTTTATTTTCTGTCTTACCCTGCCAAAGACAAAACAGCTGAGCACAGACTTTGAGCTACATTCAATGTGTGCTTTCAGTAAAACCACTTTTACACTATAAATACTTACCACTACTAAGTTCACCTCTATCCAGCATTTCAAATCCGTCTTCCTCATTGTCAGGGTTTTGCTTGATCTGATGCAACCAATGCTGGATGCTGGTGTTCTTGGTCATTTGAGGCAGACACATTGTGTATGGTTGACAGACAGTTGTCAGTGACGAAGAACTCTCAGCCAACCAGCTACTTGACTTACTATCTTTGAATGGAGCAAACATATATTTGGTAAATGAACCTGGAGTTGATGGAGCAATGGTTGTAGTCACTGAAGTTTTTTTTGCCAACCATTCACTGGGACTTGCACTTCTAAGACGAGGGATGTTAACATAAACCTAAATAAAAAAAAATGTTAGCTTGGGAATTATCTGGAGGTGACTAATTTAAACATGACATTGTATTTTATCAATCTTTTAATTAAAGTTATATTTAGTTGACCTGAAGATATTTATGCCATACATGTACATATTTACTATTTGTCAAAAAAGTTAAATAATAATAAAAAAGCCCTATTACTGCAGTTAGTACACCTACTCAACTACAAGAGTCAATACACTATTTAAAAGTTACTTCAGCAATATTTTTGTATTGTATACCACCACAACATCTAGTGTATTACTGTTTGCTTCAACAAGTGATGAAGTACATGACAGACTTCTAGGATAGCTGTGTCTTGACCACAATTGTCTAGTCTTCAAAATAAGAAAATGAAAGCAAAAGACCAAGATACTGAAACAGCAAGAACAACTGGACTTAAACAGGGCTAACAATATTTTTGTGGAATTACCACCAGGAGGAGAGTTTCCAACTCACAGTAAAATACCTTTGATTCAGATGCTAATTCAACTTCATACATGTAGTGTTATAAAAAAAAAAAAAAACATCTTCAATTTTATCTAAATATTTAGAATCATAATGTGTGTTAAAACAGGATTTTGCTCAATAAACTGAGTGACAGTACTTCACCAAACACAAATATATTCACTGAGGAGAAATTTCAATAAACTTAAATAAAAGATAAATCAACTTTGGCGAGACAAGCCTGCTACTGTCACTGCTTAGAACACATCCATTAAGCTGAGGAGCAAGAGTCTAATATCTTCAGGAATTTGCTAGCCAAGGATGATGAGTTCAACTCTAGGTAGGACCGCAAGAGTCAGCATAGTTAACAAATTTAATACCACAAAGATTCCAAAAGTAGTTATATATCCACTAACTGAAATGAAGCATGACACAAACCTATGTCTAAAGATGGGATTACTATATATACCAGAGTATTATGAAAGTTTTTATGATCAGTGTTTTAAGCCTAAAATAGGTGGTCACACTATAC
Source organism: Acanthosepion lycidas (assembly GCA_963932145.1). Classification (NCBI taxonomy): domain Eukaryota; kingdom Metazoa; phylum Mollusca; class Cephalopoda; order Sepiida; family Sepiidae; genus Acanthosepion; species Acanthosepion lycidas. The sequence goes on from OZ010582.1 coordinate 22,457,077, forward strand.
ACAGGTAAATTTTTTTATCATGCATTTTCAGTGGTAGGCCTACATTCTCATGGTACCTTTGGCTAACCTTAACAGTACAGGTAAGCTCCTTTAGTCTGCCTCCTCTAGCCTACACTCTTTTTTTTCTGTGGCTACATGAACAGCAGGATGTTGTTTACTATGTGTGTCACTTAAAATCTACAAATACCTTATATAAATGAATAATTAACAATGTTTTTATTTTTTTTTTCCAATTAGCGTTCATCTTCATTTGATACACATCTATATCGTATGTTTCAGTTGGGTTCCTTATTCTGCCTTCCTGTTTATTTACATTTATTTTTATTTATTATATTCTTCATATTTACTTGTATTATTTTATCTTATAATTTTGTTACATATTCTTAAAGTATTTTGACAAGATACACCACAATGTCTTAAATGATGTTTGTACAGGGTGAAATAGCAAATGAAGTAATTCTAGTAGGTTTATTTATGCACCAAAGAAAATAGTTTTTTTTTTTTTTTTTTACTGAAGATTTATTAACTATACATGAAAAGAGTACTGTATCTAAATCTTCATATCATATACTTTAGGCTAAGTAGTTTTTATCACCATTTGGGGATAGCATTGTACAAAAGAAAATGAAAACTATTTGCTATGAAATATGTCCAGAATGATGCTCAATACTGCAATATTTCACTACAGTAGGCTTACTAGTATTGCTCAGAATCTGAGGGGTCACATTATAAAGGGCATTCCAATAACTTGGATGGAATTTTAAATGTGAATTACGTTTAAGCGTCTAAAGATTTTTTTCTTTTTCTTTCAGATTTAACAACTTAAGTCTTTGGCAATTTCAACCACGGAAAGATTAGCTTTCAATGTGTTAAAGTTTCAAGAGTGCAATTGGAAAAATTGTTCATAAATTCAAACAAACTGGGTTGGTGGCAAATGTGAAAACACTATTAAGTGCTCATTTACGCCATTCAGCTGAAAACATTGCTGCAGTGCACAAGGATGTGGCCAAAAATTCAGACACCTGTATTCATCATTGCATGCAAGAATTGAACCACAACATGACATCATTTTGAACTGCCTCTCAGTTGGTTGATCATGTTGACCAAAAAATCGTGAAGTGCACAAAATTCATTTCTGTTTGAATGTCCATGTTTGTAATAGGCTTTGATAACTTTAACATGTTTGATTGTTAATGTTTCCATGGTTGAAATTGCCAAAGAATTAAGTTGTTAAATCTGAAAGAAAAAGAAAAAAAATCATTAGACACTTAAACTTAATTCACATTTAAAATCAGTCCAAGTTATTGGAACACCCTTTACAAGAACTATATGAAAAAAATCAAGAATTTTACCAAAACATTCAAGGGTTGCACTAGACATGAAGTAGGCTTATTTATACATGAGTATATACAGTAGTAATAATATCATTCAGTCCTCATAAGTACTTCCCTCTTGAGATAACTCATGCATAAGGGATTGACACTGACTATCCTTTTTTAACTACAATGGGAGTGATGTTGCTAGTGGAGTGTTAGCTCCTTGGAATCAAGCATGTTATTTTATCGGTTATAGTTTTTAACTAATGCATGTGACAATCAGTTAAGATGGTTAACCTGTAGGTGGGAATTCTTAATATTATAGTTAATGTGATGATCAAGCTTTAGTGAGTATGTCTACATAATTGAAGAAAAACAAATATGATCATTTCTTTTATGATAGTTGAAGTCTTCTCTTGGAAATCACAAAATAATTTGGTCAGATCCTTATAATTCCACTACCACCTAAGCCATTCTCGATTGGCACACTGATCCATATCTTAACCAGGATATCAGATGTCATTGTGGTATCACAGCTGATGTTAGGAATTATGGAACAGAATGTGCTTTGTTCTCAATTATAATTATCATAATAACAATACAATACAAATGAAACTGAAAAGAATTGACAAAATTTAGTTAGTGATGACAAAGTTTACTAATATTTTGAAGTTGTTGAGGCTGTTTGTTCTTGTATACAAAACAGTAAAAGAATTGATGTTTTATTTATATATATTAAATGTAGATGACAATTTGAAAATCGCCTTGGTTAAGACGATAAATTACATCCAACAGCAAGGCCTCTGATCAGGGGGTTTTGAGGAAGTGTGGAACCACCTCTTAATTGCTGGTGTTCCCAGGTCCACCCTGACCTGGGGTAGTAGCACCTGTTAGGGTCCCAGCTATGGGCAAATAGCGAACTCCCAGTTTTTCCCATCATATATCCATGTCCTGGGTATGGCGATAAACTATGTGAAAAAATAATGTTGCCAGCTATATGTTTAGTAGTAATATATATATATATATATATATATATATATATATATATATATATATGCTGAGCAAATAGACCAAGTTATTTAGGGTGCAGTTTTAAGGTTCAATCAAAATTTCAAGTTTCTCTTTAATTTTGTTGCCAAAATTAAAGAGAAACTTGAAATTTTGATTCAAACTCAAAAAATTAAGGAAGATTTTATACAGTATTATTTGAATTACTGATAGTAAAATAACAAATCCTTAAATTCAAATCTATTCTGATTTGCTATTCCTAATCCTTTGCAAAATACTTTTACTTAACAATGAAATGTTATCTTAACATGATATTGTAGAAGCCAATGTATTTTAAGCCAAATTGGTTTACCACATAAAAGTAACTATAATTGTTTGTTTTTTTGTAGCAGAATATAATAACTTTATTGCAAAATTTGTACAAAAACTTTCTGATTAACATTTTTCACACCAAAAATAGTTATGTAAAGAAAAGGTTAAGAATTTTAATATTAAACTTCCTTTGTACTTTAAATTTTTTTGAACCAATGATGGTTAGTAAACTAAATATATTATATCACTATTAAAATGGAGCAGGAGTTGAGAGAGAAAAAAGGAAACTGAAGTGGAAGTTTTACTTTACTACTAAACCAAAACTCCTAAACAAAAGTGCTAATCTCTACATGAGTAATGCTCTCATTTTTGAGAAATGGTATTAAAATCTGCAAATTTTTAGGATTTCAAATCCTTCTATGATTTAAATCTTGATTTCATCTGGTAATGTAAGTCTTCATTAGCATAGAAACCATAGAAACTAATTTTGCAATAAATTCACCTGTGATAAAACTTACATTTTTTAAAGTCTATGAGAATAAGATGACTTACTAAATATTTCTTGCTTATTTTCACTTTCTTCAGTAAAATATTAACTTACTTTTTTTTCTGTGTTTGGACCTTGCTGAATTTTTTCTACAGTCTTGTAAAGAACATGATGTTCAGCATCACCATAATCTTCAAACTGCTTTGGTAGGCTGGCAGAACGATTGTCAGGTAAGGGAATTCCATTGGCAGTGATTCTACCAAAGTTCATCAACACATCATTCAGACCAATGGGTGTTCCTTTGAAAGTCATATAAGGAAGTTCTTCAGGTGTTAAATCACTTAAACTCAACCTGGAAAAACAAATTCAGAAAAAATAAAGTATTATCTTTGGCCTCTTAAGTTATTAAATTAAAATTAAAAAAAAATTAAAAAGGTTTTTGCAGTGGGTTTAACACAACAGTTAAAATATATAACTTCAAAATATGTTTTTTTATAAAATTTTGAGTTGAGGGAATAATTTTACATTAGCTATGAAAAATATATCTTAAAAAATAAAACTAATCATGAAAGAGATTTAATTCACATAAAGGGGAAAGTTTTCATTAATTTTAATCAGACAAGAAAAAAAATTCAAATTAGATACCCAAACTTTACAGTGTGAACATGTGTCAAAATAGTGAAATTTACCTCATTTCAACTACTGATATTGTGTTTATTTTTAGGCTATTTTAATAAATAAGGAGTGCTAAAACTGAGAAGAAAAAGAAGAAAAAAATGTCAAACTGCTACTGAGAAAGAGAATCTTTAAGTTGGTCATCAAGCATGGTGACCTTGTGAAGTCTTATGAAGATAAGCAGTGGTTTGGAAGCACTGAAAGATCAACTTTCTGAAGGTTCTCTTAGGTATCAAGATCAACACCAACTGGAAGCTGCTCCTTGCAACTATTTGCCAACAAGGAAATCAGTTGATTCATCTCCACCTCTAAGACAAAGGAAAAAAGAAAAAGGCATTCAGTGATTCTAAGTATTTAAACAACTTTAGCAGTTGTGATGAAGAACCACCTCAGGTGTCCAGCAGTTATGAGCACCAAGGCCAATGGGTTGCAGCATATTGTGACTCCAACTTTTACATTGGGCAAGTCATTGATATTGCATCTCCATTCAGTGCTGTGATAAAGTTTTTATCCCCAACAAAGAGCAGAAATGATTATTTCCAATGGCTTTTGTCAGATTATATTGCACAAATGTAATCAACATTTGTCTACAGATAGGACTTTGATGTAATGTCAGTTTCAAGTTTTTTTTCAATGAAAAAAAAAAAAAAAAAAAAAAAAAAAAAAAAAAAAAAAAAAAAAAAAAGAGGCTTTTGTATCCGATGTTGAGGAAATGCAATCAATTCTTTAATCATTTTAAATTCTGTGTAACCAATAGTTATGTCCAAGATAGAGTTTTTAGTGAAATATCTCACTCATTCCCAGTTAAACTATGGATCCAAATGCTGTACCATTTATCCATAGCTGAGTAGCAGGCAAGGAAGAAGTGGATTTATGCCTTTCCTAAAAGGCATACGATAGAAGTATAAAAGGCGTGTTATATTATAAAATAACTGAAACTAAATTTTATAATGGAATTTAGCTGAGAAAATAGTCAACTAAGATGAAGTATTTTTCAGCATGAAACTCTTAGGAAATAACTTTTTATTAAGGGTCTCTATCAGAATTCTTCAATGTTGGTAAAATTGAATGAATATATATCACACAAACACATATTCTCATCGCATTGACTGACTTTTATTGAAATATACAAATTGATGTGTAAAATGTTCCCACCAGAAATCAAGTAAAAAAAAAATAAAAGTAATTTAAAGATTACTAAAATAATATATTAAATTTTCATTAATCCTTATATACTTAGGGTTTTTTTTTTAAACTGATTTCGCAGTTTCCTTTCCTTTAAAAAAAAAAAAAAAAAAAAAAAAAAAAGGTATAGCCTAAAGCAGGCAATATATTGTGAAAATTGATTTTGGACAATTATGTTTATCTATTAGGTTGGTGCAAAAATAATGACGTAATAATGTTTTTTGACATATTTTTTAACGTCAACAAACGACATTATTATGTCATTATTTTTGCGCCAACCTAATATATTTATCTTTTACATTTTTGTGATCATTTTTTATGTAATAAATCAGAAGTAAGCATCAACATGAATTTTAATGTTCCTATTTAATTCAATGAGTAAATTTCCCAGCAATTCATAATTTACTACACACACACAAAAATAAATAAATAAATAAAAAAAAAAAAATAAAAATAAAAACACATTCATCTTTAAAGTTTGGAAATGCCCACATTTCAAATTTTACAAAAACACATAATTTAAATACCAATCAAATTTCTAGAATAATTCAAAACACTTACTTTTCAAATTTCTCATCAAGATCTTCTTCAGGTGAGACAACAGCACGCTGTAGCTGACCAAGACTTCGGCTAAGGACAGCATGTTGCTTATGCAAGGCTTCTTCCCTTTGAGTTTGTATTTGGTCAACTTGGTTGAGCAATTGGACTTCTCGATTACGAAGAGCTTCTAAGAGCCGACTCATCTGTGAATGGATCTGGGATTTGAGCTAAAGAGAAAAAATAACTAAATAGAGTATTATAGATAATTTAATACTTTATTACAAATACATCAAACACCTAATTTAATTATCAGAATATTTATCAAAACTCAAATCTGTTCTATCATGCAGTTTGTGTCCAATCCCTTACATTCATGATAGCATTTCTCTTCAAACAATCTTAAGATTTTGAGCAGGGTCGATTCTGATAGAGACAAACCAACAGAATCATCTACATTTCCATGATGATATTACAAGTCCTATTGAAATGGACCATTCAAATTATCCTATAAAAACTTAAAATATCAAAATTTATGATTCTCTCCGCAGAAAACTGTTTTACATTGCTGCTGGGTATAGAGACTATAGATTTTAGGCTTTGATTTAATTTCTAACAAATACTATGGATTTTAGAAGTAAAATAAAAGATTTCATAAAATTTTCATGAAGAAAAGTGTTGTAAAGTAGAACTTCCTTCTCTTCCCTACTACTGTGTAAAATGGATGACTCCTACTTATAAATATGGCAAGTAGCGAGAATGAGTATTTAATAAACATCTTCGTTTTTCCGACCTAGCCTTCTGTTCCTTCGATATACTCTCTAACCAATGCTCATCTATTTTGAACAAAGACAACATTACAACAAAAACAATGAAAAATGGGAACTAACAAAAGACTCACATTAATAACTTTATCATATTAGCTGTGGGGTTTGGTGCTAACAAGTAAAAGAATCCATAAAAGCAGGTAATTAATAATAATAAGCTAAATTTATTTTTAGGACCTTTTAAGGCAAAGTGGGAAGGAAATAGCAAAACTAAGAAAAAACTTGCTTTCACTCCTTATAGAATAGAGATATGATTAAGTGGATGTGGCCTTAAATAATTCTACAATAACATAATTTTAGACTTACCTCTGAAGAATTTTGATAGAGACGGCGTTTAGCATTCTCCAACTTGACCAATTTTTCTTCAGCAGCCTCCAGCAGTTGATGTTTCTTCATCTCTGAGGTATCCATTTGGTTTAAAAAGTCATGCATACAGGATGGATTCATCACCAAAATGGAACCTTGAAAAAAAAAAAAAAAAAAAAAAAAAACCTACAATCAATTGTGAAAATGTGAGTTCACCAAGATGAACTAACTACAAACAATAAAGATTACACTGAATTTTTCAGTTGTACATAGGATATTTTTTCTAATAACAGAATAATGAGAACCTTTAACCAACAACTACATATAAAATACTATTCCGCATCTCAATATTCATTTGTTACTTATTTTGAAGTTAAACACCTGAGTCTATTTTTCTTCAAAGCTCTATGACCAATAATGAAAAGGCTCCTTTTTATATTGATTAAAAATAAATGACCAACTTAAAATAGAGAGATCTAAAGCAAACATTCAGATGCCAAATAAAATGAAATCAAGACAAAATTTCTAATTCATACCCCCACCCAAAAAAAAAACGAAGAAAAAATAGCAACAGGATGTCTATTCGAGCCCTCATTCAATAAGGGAGTTAGAATCATACTAACTGGGACTAGGGATACCTCGACATGGTATAATGGTCTCACTAAAACAATTATGACCAAGTAGTAAGTAATGAGTGCCCCATAATTACAGCCTTGTGTCAAGCTATACTAACTGAGACCAGAGATACTGTGAAGGAGAAAGCCTTTTTAAGGGTATGAAAAACATCTTCACAAAAAGTTTATAAACAATCTAATTGAAAGTATTTCTTGTAAAAATTCATTATTCGAATTTTTTTTCTTAATTGTGTCCATTATTTTATTCACAAAAACCCAAAGTTTTTCTAATTAAAAAATTATTGCATTTTTTAATTTTATTTTCTACAACTGCAGGTCCTGTTTCACAAAAAGGATGGATTCAAAATTTCAAATCCTACAAGAACATGTCCTTACATTTAGAAATTTAATATCTATATTTAAATAATGTTTATAGTTAAACATTTTTAATTTGAAACGTTTCTTTTTTTTAGAAAATCTTTGTAAAAATATTTTTTTTTTTAACATCTGTTGTCCTCCGCCCACTCATTTAATTTTTATGTAATTTATTTAAGCGATACAAAAATGAATTTCTCGAAATTTCGTAAAAAATTAAATGAGTGGCAGGAGGGCAACAGATATTGTAATACAAAGATTTTCTAAAAAGAAAAAGAAAAGAAGAAACGTTTCAAAAATACTTTCAGTGTGTTCATCAAACAAGTCATGAAAATTTCATTAAAATCTGACAATTATCTGATTTTTGCAAGTATTTTCAAATCAATGTATTTTTCACAGCAAAAAAAAAAAAAAAAAAAGCTCCAATTTTTAGCTAACAAAATTAAGGTCACGCGTTGAAAAAAACTAAAAAAAAAGAAAAAAAGATTTTATTCCGAATCTCAAAGTTCTAAAAACGATTAAAAAAAATTAGTTTTGTTTTTTTTTTTTACACATCAAAAAATCCTTTTTAGTTTTACACATCAAAAAAATCTTTCCTCTTTAAATTATTTAAAATCTTTGTTATTATTTAAATTAAATAAAGATTTTGATGGTAAAATTTTGTTTGGACATTTTTTCATGTATACATAAATTAATTTTCTTTTTAAGAGGGAGGGTACACAATTTGAAAGTTGTTTAAAAAGCAAAAACATCAGCATCATAATTAATTTATATTTAATTATCCCAACCTAATTAATTATTTTAAGAGGCGAGAAATACAACAATAAGAAGACTGTCAGATAATTTTCTTGAATGATTCCTTATTCAAAGTAAAGAGAATAAGAGAATTTAAGCAAAACCTTTTTTAGATCCTATGCCCAACTTAAAGTCATAAGAGTGGATTTGTAAAAAGGCAAATTTATTTGAGTTCCCCTTTGGTCTTTCAAGCCAGGTTTTTTTTATAGGTAAAAATGTTCGAAGATGTGGAAAAGAATTTTGTTTGAGAGTAGTTAAAAAAAAAAAAAAAAAAGAAGATATTTTCAGACAAAAAAAACGGAGATGATGTGTACGTATCCTAATTACAATGTCCTTGACCTCTCCAATTTCTCTTCCACTGGTCATTCAGGAATGTAAGGGGGGGGAGAGCTACTTTTTTTGTTTTGTTTTGTATTCAAAGTTTTTTTTTATTTTTTATTGATAGGCCTTTACTGTTTAAGAGAGTACGTAGCACACAACTAATTAAACTTAATTTTGTTTTCTTTTTCCTCACACGAAACAAATTCTATAATTTTTGTACAAACTTTCCTTGCAAAACAATCAACTTAAATCTTTTTGAGACTAAACAACAACAACAACAACAACAACAACAACTAACCCTCAGCACAAAGTCTTTTTTGGTGTACTTTGTTTACCCAGTAAGTAAGCTTCCTTAAGTCACTTTGTTGAGTGCTCGGTAAACTTTTAAATAATATATTGAGTAATGTATTGTAAAGTAAGAAAATAGCATAGAATTAAAATGCTACAATTTAATTTAACAATAGTAAGCCAGTGATAGCTATCAAGCAGGTACCATAATTTACTCAAGGAAAAAAAAAAAAAAAAAAAAAATTTCAGGTTACGTGTGCATTTTTTTTATCAGTCAAGAAAAAACACTTTTCTTTTTAAATAATTTCAAAGACATTTTCTCTCTCTTCTAGAGATATTTAGATAAAAGAATTTTTTTTTTTTTTTTAAATTAGATTTTTTTGATAATTGTAAGAGACAATGCGCATAAATTGTGATGCGAAACTTAGGAATTCGTGCAATAGAGTTTTTACTCTGTCTTTGAAAAAAAAAAAAAAAAAAATGTTTTTTACAATTTACATTGTTGTCTCTAGTGTTCTAAACAAAACCCTATTTTTTTTTAATTCTAAATTATCGAATGACTCACAATCTACGCAGATTAAATCTTTTGAACAAGTTTTTTTTCTATCACTCCTAGTGACCGGGCGGCGTGAATACTTAGAGTACAATATTCTAAAAATAAAATTTAGTAAACCAATTTTCACATTAATTTACAGACAGCAAAAATGATAGTTGTAAGTGTTTAACAAGCTTAAAATTTACATACATACATATGTGTGTGTGTATAGTAGTTATTCTTTTTAAAAAAGAAGAGTCAATCACGCCAACGAACCTTCAATTCTGTCTGATAAAAGACTTTCAGCTGTTTTAGATTGGATCAGCTTCCGAAAAGTATTGAAAAGTATTTCCTACATTTATTATTAAATAATAATTTTCTTCTTTTCGGTGTTTTTTGTACGTTCATAGAAGAAAATTCATAAAGTAATAATGGCAAAGTGAAAAGAAAAGTGTCACGTCAATGTCGGTTGTCCTCGAAGATATCACCTTTTTACAATCTGGCTTTACAATCAGAAAAATGGAAAAAAGAAAAAAAAAGCTCCAAGAATGCGAAAAGAGAGGAAAAGCTCAAGTATAAATTAACTACTTGGTTACATAGAATCCTTTAAAAATATTAGTAAAAGAATAAAAAAAATAAATTGTTCTGTTAGTGCCGCGAGTGGTTATCAATTGGAATTATGGAGGAAATCTCACATACAACTCAAGTGCAGAACAGACGGATTTTACAACCTTGCCAGTTCCTAAATCGACAAAACAGTGCACTTCAATCAATCAATTATGATGATAATTATGAATAAAATAAATATTTCAGCTAATATATCTTACATTTTAAGGCTTAAAATAAAGAACATTTACTAACCTTATTAAATTTTAATCAAGGTTTTTCGCCTGCACAAGTAGTTGCAATCCGGCGAGATTGACGTAAAAATATCTCTACAATATTCGGCAGTTTTCGGTAATCTCCGTAAAAGAAATATAAAACTCAATTCTGTTCTCTTTGAAAATAGGAGTTTTCATAAACTTTTCAGGAAAGACTTCGTTTCTCAATAATCAGTAATGATCAGGCTAGATATTTCAAACTATTACCTCGATCCCAGAAAATACCCCAGATCAGTATATTTGCAATTGTCCTCATTCATGAATTGCATATTTTTTTTACACTGTACAGTACACTCAGTGTACAATGGGGAGGTTTAAAAATTGACAGTCTATATTTTAAAAAGGTCATTTTTTACCTAGAAAATCAACGTAAAAAAACAAACAAAAGAAGTCTAGGCTAAAAAGTAGGTACATCGTATTTCAAATATTTTCATTGTGTTTTTATTTTAAAAAAATGTTACTAATCTCTTTCCACCTTTGTAACTCTTTCATTATTAAAATAAACTTTTAGAATAAAAAGCGTAATTTAACAAACGTGCGAAAGGAATGAACAATGATGAACTTATGCTGCTGAAGGAAAAGATTTTTTTTCACAAGAAATGAAAAAAAATATAAATTTAATTTAAAATTTAATTAGCTATCATAGGGAACAGTTATTCATGATTTACGTTAAATTTTATTTAGAGTAATAAATGTAGTAATTAGAATGTTTTATTTACACAACCATTTAAAACATTCTAATTAACTTAACTACATTATCGATTGACACGAGAACTTTGAAAAACTAAAAACACGTTTTTTAAACTCCCCTCAAAAAAGTAATGTAGTGGCACAGGCAAGTAGATAAATGTAAAAAAATGCTAATCTAGAGAAATAAAAATGTCTGTAGAAAACGCCCTCTTCTTAGCATTTTTGTTGAATTAGCATCGAATCACCCGAGTCGAAAAAAAAAATGGAACAAGAGAAGAGGCTAGAGACGAAGGAGAAAAATATGATGAATGCGAACATGAAAGTATATTTTCTTTTTCTCCGTTTTTATGAGATTAAAAAATTGTGATGGATTAAAAAAAAAAAACTAAAATCAATTAATGGATTTAAAAAAAATAACCTGATATCATTTCTTTCGTACACGTGTTTTCAGTTTATAGAGAATGTCACATAGAGATGTTTTTAAACGGTGAGGGCGAGAGATCAAAAGTTTTTAAAAGATATGCCACAGAAATCACCCTATATTTTTGTCGTTGTTTTTTTTTATTGTTAAAAGTTAAAGTAGCTGAAGATTTATGAATACAATAAAAATGAAAATGTCTTTTTGTGGGCTCCATGAGTAAAAAAATTTCTATGCCTTCCTGTCTGCTGTGATTTTTATGCTGTTAGTGTTTTATTTTTCGACTGTCCTGTTGAAATTTTTCAAAAAGAAAAAGTCTGCAATGTTCGAGAAGAGAAGTTATTTCTCATTTAATTTTGTTGGGAAAAATGAATAAATAATAATTTATTAGACTTAGAGCCAAGCGTATTGTGATTATTTTTATTCTATTCTTCAATGTTACTTTCTGTAATTTTGATATTGTTCCATAAAGTGTAAGTGTGTGAAGAGTAAGACTATTTTTCCATTCACACATGATCAGCCATACTTAACTTCATAGTCTTTTTCCTTGTTCTTGCAGCCTTGTCTTTAAGGTGGCCGTTCATACCTTTTACCACATGCCACAACAGCATGTATGCTATATACGCAGTTTTTTGTTGTTTTTACATCATTTCACCCATAGCATGTCCATAAAGCCACTAAGACGTATAGGATACAAATCCAATATCATTCCAACAAATGACTAAAAAACACAAAGTAGATTTGCACACCCGCAAAATCGGATCAAAACGATTAAAAACAGATTTCACAATAAGGTGTGAAATTAATTTTCTGACCAATGAAAGGAGGCGATTTGCTAAACCAAAAAAAAGATAACGAGCCAGTGTGAAAAAAAGTCAACAGTAAATACAGAGTTTTAAGTCAGTCGCCCAGTCAGAAGCGCGCAGAGATCACAGAAGACTGACAGTAATTTTCATCGCTGATTCAACCCGACACTAAGAGCCGAAAGTGGGTTCGGAAAGAACAACCACAACAACAACAACAAATTTACAACTGACTCCAAAACAATTCATAAGTACATTTTCCTTTTATCTTTTTATTCCTAATTCACACTCTCTTTTTCAACTTAAATTAATCGCCCCTTTTTCCTTTACACCCATACAAAAACAAAAGAAACAGACATTATTCTGCTACTCTGTTGAAAGACAGTGAACAGGGACATTTTTGTCAAAATCACATTTTCAGAGATACTGTGAAGGAGAAAGCCTTTTTAAGGGTATGAAAAACATCTTCACAAAAAGTTTATAAAACAATCTAAATGAAAGTATTTCTTGTAAAAATTCATTATTCGAATTTTTTTTCTTAATTGTATCCATTATTTTATTCACAAAAACCCAAAGTTTTTCTAATTAAAAAATTATTGCATTTTTTAATTTTATTTTCTACAACTGCAGGTCCTGTTTCACAAAAAGGATGGATTCAAAATTTCAAATCCTACAAGAACATGTCCTTACATTTAGAAATTTAATATCTATATTTTTAAATAATGTTTATAGTTATAAACATTTTTAATTTGAAACGTTTCTTTTTTTTAGAAAATCTTTGTAAAAATATTTTTTTTTTAACATCTGTTGTCCTCCGCCCACTCATTTAATTTTTATGTAATTTATTTAAGTGATACAAAAATGAATTTCTCGAAATTTCATAAAAAATTAAATGAGTGGCAGGAGGGCAACAGATATTGTAATACAAAGATTTTCTAAAAAGAAAAAGAAAAGAAGAAACGTTTCAAAAATACTTTCAGTGTGTTCATCAAACAAGTCATGAAAATTTCATTAAAATGAACCCCACAGACGCAAGGAAGTAGCAGAAAAACACAATTTACACATATTAATAACAAATTAAAGCCAAAATTATACAATAAATAGAAAACATAGTGTAGTGTCATATGCAAATGAGAATGACAACATAAATAGAGAGAAGAGGGTGAACAAAGAGCATTAATCAGCAAACCCATTTGCTAAACATAACGTGGAGAACTGTGCTACAACTAATTCTAATTTGAGAGAAATAGACATCACAACCCATAGATCTCTAACTACACACCAAATTTTCGTCTAGCTAAGTAACACATACACCACACTCTACTCAAAACAAATTTTAAAACAAACACAAATATACCAGAATGCTGGCCATTACTGATATGACTCTTGCTTGCCATAGATGTCTACAACTACATCCATGCATTTCCCTTATATAGTCTATAAGAGAAGCTGGACAGAGACAGACTCACACACACACATGCCAACCATATTGGCTACCTGAGAGCATGGCTGATTGTCTGTCTAATGATTAGGCTGGGAAAATGACCTCCTGTGAACATAGAGAATCAAGTCCACTATCAACGCAACAAGCTCAAACCGATAGCCAGCAAGCAATCAGCTGGATTATGCATACTCCTTTTTCACACTTTTATTTCACACCTCATACACTGTACATTCGAAGGCTACACTATACAACTTACCAGAGATGTTTTCATATCTTGTAAACGAAAATAAATCTTTGGTCATTTCTCCAAATCAGTGTCTAATTTGTTTCTTTACTCTAACCATCTTCCACCTCGGATCAAGAGAATATGAGAAAAAAAAAGCAAAAACACTATTTAGAAGAGAGAAAAATGAACAAGAATTAAGAATACATAAGATATTGATTGACATTGCATTTAAATATTTGAAGATCAAAGTTGACTGGAAAGAAAGAAGCCAGAAGAGAGTACCACAAGTGCAAAGTGTGAGAGAAGAAACTATTAGCATAGAATTTATAGTCACATCTAGACATTTCAGTTATAAGATGATACGACTTTGCCACCAATCTAGTTGTAATGTAATTTTTATAAGGCACATATGAGTAGGTAGGGGTTGTGGGAACATGAATTAGCTCAAAGAAATATTCTAATTAAATGTAATAGGTCTAATGTTGCTATGTGACTATTGGTTGTTTTTTCTGTGTAACATTTGCTACTCTCCACTTACTGAGAATTGCCTTCAAAGGAGGTAATCTATCAACTTGGTCAGTACTGTACTGCATGGCAATTATTACTACATTCTCCCTCACTTTATAAGTCCAATAAAGTGTTGGGAGAGGAACAAATAGTCCATAATGATTGCCTGACCACTATGGTCTTGGGATCTGTGGTATGTCAGTCTGGCATTTCTCATTTTTGTGTAACTTGGTCCTCTTCATTTCTATCAATGTTTGAGTGAGGTCCCAATTTGGCTCCAGTTATAGATTCCCCTTGTAAATTCCTTTACAGGAGTGCCAAATCCTTAAGAGAAACCATCTCTTCCTTTCCATCTGGCTTTTTTATCTAAGCATATTCCAAGTTGGCTTGTAGTAATTCTACCTCTACAACTGAAGCTTTGTCTTTGTTCTCTCTGACATGTTTCTGTAAGATTACCACCTTTGAGTCGGTTACCCAGATAAGTATAGAAGATCCCATACCTGATTTATGCTGGTAGTTGAACAGCCTCTTATGTGGGATGCATTTAGTCATAGTACATAGTAAGGATTATATGAAATGTAATGCATCAGGTAGCACGATTTCCCACTTAGATGGGGGAAATGGTTTTGACTGAAGATTTAATTGTACTGACCTCTGGAGTGTTCTGTTTAGCCTTTCTATGTGTCTGTTTCTCTGAGGGTTGTTAGCTGGTAGCAATTCCTTTTGAATGTAGGAAGTCTTTCAACTCAATTGACATGAAGGAAGGTCTTCCATCAGAATGTATGTAGTGTGGCATGCCAAATGCTACGAATAGTTCACATAAACACTCAATCAATTTGAAGAGATATCTCTGCATGTGAATGCAAAAGGAAACCTGATGAACTCATCAATGACTATTAGAATGTATTTGTTTTTCTTTATGGATATTGGGGTAGGTCATTGAAATCCATATTTAGCCTTTCAAAAGGTTAGGTTACTTTGATCAGTTTGCCCTTGGATTAGTGGTTAAGTACAATGATGAACATTCCATAGTATTTAACTGGTGTATGGAATAGGTTGTTTGAAATCTGGACAATATGCATGCAGCAATTTCCTAAACCAGGTGAGTTAGGTTGACAGGAAAGCTGAAAACAGAGACATGCATAGCTGGAAGTTCAGGGCTTTTGTAAGGAGGTCTATTAACGCAGATCAACCAGGTGATTTAGGTAGTGATAGAGATGCCGGAAGTAGGGACTAATGAATATCCAAAAGTTCAGGGCTGTTAGCAGGTCCATTAATGCAGATCAACCAGGTGAGTTAGGTTGAGATAGAGATGCCGGAATTAGGGACCAATGTGTATCCAGAATTAATAAAATTCAGGAATGCCGGAAGATAAAGGTTTGTGGTAGCTGGAAGTAATAAAGGCCAGGAATGCTAGAACATAAGAGTCTGTGGTAGCCAGAAATAATAAAGGCTAGAAATGCTGGAAGTAAGGGGCTGTGGTAACTGAAAATTATAAAGGCCAGTAATGCCAGAAGTAAGAGTCTGTGATAGCCAGAAATAATAAAGGGCAAGAGTGCCAGAAGTATGAGTGAACAGGAAAGCCCAACTAGCATTCGGTTGGCAGACAAAAATAAATGAGCACGTAACTCGATACATAACCTGTCCAGGCCCACTGTTCACAAAGATCAGGGTGCCTGCATTTCGCCTCCTACTTGTTGTCCTCTATTTCATTTCCTCCCTCATCCTCCACAAGTGGTGAAATACTGTGAGCGTATGTGGCAAGGGTGTATAATAACAACCCCAGGGCTTGCTATGTACCTAATATAAAAAAAAAATGAATCCCGAGTGGCTATGAAATATACAAGGTGTTATAGAATATTCCTTACGAGTATGTAGATTATATTAAAGAAAAGAAAACTTTGGTTGATTATAAATCTAGATAGACTTGTTAACTCAATTGAAGAAAGTGGTGTGACGCAATGAAAAAAAAAGAGCATGGTCATGGACATATATAGTGTCTGCTCTTGATTATGTGAACGGATGTCGAGTAGCAAAGGAGCTCTGATAATAGTACCAACCACAGCATCCTCCAGACTTTTCTTTAACTTTTGGATAGTTTTGTTTTTTGTTTCTTCTAGAAGGGAGAATGTTGTATTTCGGTTTATACTTTAATATTTTGTCAGAATAATTTTGGATCCATTTTCTATAGTATGCAAAATATACCACAATCCTTTCCTGGGCTGAAAGAGATGTAGATTCTCAAAGCTCTCCCAGTGGCTTTATCCTTTTCAGATCTGGTCAGATCCCATTATTTTTTACTTTATAACCTAGTAGTCATAGGTTTTCAACTACTAATATAGACTTCTCGTTAAATGCAAACCCATATTTGTCCACTATGTCTCTTTGTCTTCTAAGGATCTGGTTTTGTTTCTTCTTATTTCTGCTTCAGACAGTAATACTATCTTGGCTAATAAACATGTCTTTTAACCCATCTATAGTCTCATCGATTATCCTCTGGAATCCAGTAATTCTATTAGTGTTTCCAAAGAACATCCACTTAAGTTAGTAGTCAGCACTTTGCCTCAAATGTTGTAAAGGGCTTATCTTCCTCTCTAAGCAGGACCTGGTTACTGGCACTTTTTAGATTCATTCAAGATCTTATAGACAGTATACTTTGATATAGCCAGAACCATATTGTCTATTCTGAGTAGGGGGTGCACATCCCAGTCAGTGACATGGTCACAGTTTGTCAAAGACTAATTGCCTCTTGTGGTTTTCATCTTTCATGATTAGTGGCTGAGCCCTCCATGGTGATTGACTCAGTTCAATAATACCATTCTTCAGCAATCTAGAAACTTCCTGACTGATGAACTTTGTGTCTTCCCTTGAGTAGCATTGAGATTTTATTGCTATTGCCTTCCAGCCTGGTGTCAAGTTGTCAAACAGTGGAAGAAGTGTTACTTTTAGGGCTGTTAACCCACATACTTTTAAAAGTGGTTGCTTCACACCATAGCTGAATTCTACCTTGGAATGCAGCCTCTGAAAATGTCTACCCAATATAACATTGGCACACAGGTTTCTCATAACTGCGACATCGAATCATGATTACCTCTGCCCCAGCACCACCAAGTTTACAACACACTTTCCCATGATGGCTGAATGAAACTTTGATGAACCCATATTTACAACTCCTCAGGCTGGTAGAATCGACAATTCTAGATTCTGAGCCACCTGTTCATCCACAAGGCTATATGCACACCCCTAATCTACCAGGTCCTCTACCGTTGAGCCATTTAGCTTACTTGTGAATATAGCTTTCTGACTGGCCGCCATCATTGGTATAGCAGCTTGGCATGTGTTGTCATAGTACCCAATTTTGTTGCATGTGTAGCTTCTTCAGCTGGGCATTTAGTCTCTTTCAACCCTATAGATGCTGTCATTGTTGTCAGTAGGGTTTGGTGACTTTCTCTTTGTTGCCTACTGTTATGGCTGACTTCAGCATCACTACATGCTTTATGGCTGCCATCTTATGTATTGACTCCATGGTGGAAGTGTACACTTGGGCATTTTTGTGTGCTAAGTCCAGATTACAAGCTTGGTTTAAGGCTTTGTCGAAGGGGAGTTTCCCATTCTCCAGAAGTCATCAAATTATAGGGCTAGCTGGTTCAGCTATGAGAGCATTTCGAATGGTTAGTTCTTTGTGCTCAGTCATGATAACTAGTTGGAAATCACAATCCTTATCGAGACCCTGTAGATTCTGTACAAACTCATCCAGTGTTTTTCCAGTTTGTTGTTTCCTGGTGGCCAGGGTATATCTTGTATAGATCTCACATTTTTCTAAGTTTCCACCTCACTTATAATCTTATAAATGTTCAATGACACAAAGTTCTTTAGCACTCCTAATTTATCTGCTTCAGTTGTCACTTTGGGTGTCTGCTTTAGACAATTTTCAAAGGTCTTTCTCCAGTGTTTCCAAGCTTTCTCAAAACCTGATGAATTTTGGTCAATGTTGAACAAAAGGTTTCAGTAGCTTCTCCATTTGGAATTTGTACACAATTGGATTTTATTTAGTTAGAATAACTGTAATGTAATTTTAATAAGGCAGATACTAGTTTGTAGCCAGGTCTTGTGGAAATGTATGCATTAACTCAAAGAAATATTCTAACTAAATATAACAGGTCTATGTTGTTATATGACTAGCAGTTGTTTTTTCTGTATTTGCTACTCTCAACTTATGAGAGTTCTCTTCAAGGGCGGTAATCGAGCAACTCACTTGGTACCATACTGCATTGCAGTTACTACTACACTACTACTGCCCTTAAATTCATAAAGTAGAGATATCATAGAGGGAAGTTCATAAGAACAATTACCAAGAAAGTATTAATGGATAGGGCACAGGGAAGCTATGCTAAGATGGCAGGTCAGGACCAATAACATTGCAGATTCTTCTTTATATTTTATCAAGAATCTTTAAGTATATAGCAGAAGCACCAAATCAGATGTCAGCAATATTCAATGCATGGACAAAGAGTAAACCTATAAATGTGTAAGATAGATTCTGTCACAAAAAAAATTGTCTAGTACAACAGAAGGAACCAACTTCCCTAGTAGTAGACCTAGCAATTGATACAATATAATCTTTCCACTTCATATCAGCAGATTCTTAATTATTTGATTAATTAAGTGTAAGAACAATATCAGAATAACAGAAAGTAACATTGGAGAATTAGATTACTAAAATAATCAGCACATATGCTTGGCTCTGATAAATTTTTATTTATTTTCCCAGTTAAATTAATTAGTGTGATCCTTGGAAAGAAACAGCAAATAAGCCAGTCTTCTCCTCTCTCCAAGGTTCCTTATAGGTATGAGTATCTCTGTGATATACTAATATCTTAACATGACAGAAGGAAGGACTAAGTGTGGGGTGAGTAACCATGGTCAAATGCAAGATAAATAACAAAATTGTCCAACAAACTGAATTAACAAAGTTTGTAATAAAAAGAAAAAGAAACAGGGCAAAAAATAATATCAAATAATATATGCAAAGCAAATTAACAGTAATAAGCCAAAAAATTCACAAACTAAGAATTAGTTTTGACATGCAAAAGCAAGCTCAGACAAACAAATGTAGTGTTCTGACTTCTAGACAAGGCCAATTGGGACTGAGTTATGTTACACTGCAAAGTGGCCTATTTTATTGACTAAGAAAAAAATCCCAGCCTGCATTTATATGCTTTTGTCTATAAAAGGGGAGGAAAAGTGTTCTGCAGTCATTCCTGGCAAGATTGAAATCAACACTAAGAAACAATAGAAATGAATTCCAAAAATGAGTTGTACATGAAAACAGTTTATATACAACACTGCAATACACAAATATATCTTATACTGAAATGCAATATATAAATAAGTATGTCACAAATTATCCTGTACAGAAAAATCAAAGCATAAAACAAGAAGGCAAGCAATTTGTGAAGGGGATAAATAAAAGATGGTTTTGCAACATCCCCAAGAGGGACACAGTACAGCCTGTCATATGTCTTAGGTTCCCATTAAGACATATGGGAATCGTGCTATCGACTGTGGTCAGCCAAACTACAACTGACTATCACCTTTGGCTTTGTTATGAGCTAAGCAGAAACTGACTATCCTCACTAATGACTTCTCAAGGGTCCTTAATGCATTAGTAAATTTGTTTTGTCAAATGAGAGATAATTGCCTTTTACATCCCTATGCAGTTCTTACTTATGTTCTGATAGAGACTTGGCTTTGGTCTGGTATTTCAAATAGTGGAACTGTTTTTGAAGTTGCATGGACTAAAAATCCACTATTATCAAAATGTTTGGGCCATTAGTAAAAAGAAAAACTGCAGAAAATTTTCATCAAAAGATTTTTTTGTACACTTTACAGAACCAAGTGATTCTTGTGAAAAATGACAATACAGAAAGTTATTTTCATGTAAATAAAACAAAATCATAAAAATTTGCATCAGAAAATTTTATGTTAAAAACAAAACTTAATTTTAAAAATCTAGCAAAAACAACTAATAATTGAATTTCATTAAAATTTTCTGTACTTGTTTATTAAATGGACAATTTTTTTAACAAGTTTTTATTCCAAATTTTTTAAAGAAGTAAAAATCAAAACAAAGTGTGCAAGTTGGCACAAGGTGAACAATTCTTAAACAATGATTGCTGGGGAGCAGTTAAAGATCTCTGAAATGGTAGGTAGCTGTAACAGGATATTTGCATACATATTCATGTAGAGGTAGAGTATTGTTTAACATGTAGCCAATTAAAGTTTTGCGGTTCAAAAATTCTTTTTAATATTTTTGTATATATCTTTGATCCAAGTTCTCAAACTTGTTGGGGAATGAAAAGCAGTCTACTTGGAAAACTACTAATAAATTAGATACTTATAAAAATTTATGTCAAGAAAAAAAAGTAGGTTAAATAAATGAATTAAGAGTAATATCAGATAATAAGATAATTGAAATCATCAATTTATATGCCACATTCAAATCATCAATGTATATGCCACATTCAAATCATCATTGTCTATGCCACATTCAAATCATCATTGTCTATGCCACATTCAAATCATCCAAACATTAGGTTAAGCATAGAAATCAACACAATATGGGAGCTGCTAATTAGGAAAAAACAAGATATTTGATTTAAGAATCAATTTTTTTTTTAACTATTATTGTGTGTCATTTCCTCATGGTTATAAGTATTGGTGAAACTTATCTGGTTTCCTGGAAGTCATAAGTTTAAACCTCAGGTTAGCTAGTGAGGAAATATATTCCAGTTCAGCAATGAGATGGATTATCATCATAAGAAAGAATTAATGGATTCTGAAATTTCCTATGAAGGACATCTGATGTAATACATATAGGAATAAGAACCACATATTTCCAGAATAAAAACTTCTAGAAGGCCTTCAAATGCAATGGGTAACTGAGGAAAGCCAGTGAGTACTGCATCCAAAATAAAAAGGAAATTGGTCCACATGAATCAATGTCTAATTCCATATTTGACGACATATATGACAATGTTCTATTTGATAACATATATGACAATGCCATATTTAATAATATATATGACAATGTCTGTTTCAATTTAGTATTGGGGATATTCTAAGTACAATATTATACAATAGTATATAGGTAATTATTAGTCTACTAAATAAATAAATGCCACATATAGAACCCAGTAGATATTTGGGGGAAAAAATCAAGTAATTAATATATTTGGGTATCAACAATGACTTATTACTCTCATTCTAAGCTTTTTGGATTTTTTTATCATTGGATAAAACGGAATGAATATCCAAAAACAATGAGTTTGTGGGTGGGTAGGCTGAAAATAAGTCATGTCTAACGATTCCGTTTATTCATATCAATAAAATTAATAAAGTAAAAAAACACAAAAAAATCTCTTGTAAAGTAGGAGAAAAGATTTGCACCTGTTTGCATGTTTCCTTTGAAATTAATTTTAGCAAGATCTTTTTTTATATTCAGTTCTATATTTTTATCCAATTTTACCTCCTAAAAATTCTTTCAACATTTATTAGGAATAGTTCTAAGTGTAAAAATCTGTAATTGAAATTTGCAAGTGAAGTTGAACATATTGTGTGAGAATGCCATTCTAAAGAAGTATTGTCTTCAGAACATTTACTTTTTACTGTTAAATAGGTAAAAGGTATTCTGCTAAAGACTTTAAAAGAAACATCTGATGCATCAAAGCTAAATGATCTTAATTAAATCTTAAATTACCTTAATTTAACGAATAAAAAAAAAAATAACACTGACCTCAAATTTAAATGGCTGAATAATATTATGATAGCAGCTACTATGTATGCATTCATGTGTGCTAATGTATAAATGTGTATAAATATGCTCATCTATATTCACACACATTGATTAGTAGTGTTACTTGGCATTGCCCTGATTGAAATAACAGCTGGAGATGTCATCTTTAGTCTATAATTTTACTTAAATCATATTTAATTTAGCAATTATGCATATAATATAGTCATGGATGAATGATTTGTATGAATGCTCATTTATTCAAGTTTTGTGACATGACAATATTAGGAATGGATTATGGGGAGAAGTGAGTTCATGCCTTTCCTAAGTGTATTGGTACAGAGGGGACACAACACCCATGGCTGAAATCCAGGTTGTTACTCCCTTTACTTGTAAATGTGCATGTGTTTCTCAAATTTAAATCACAAAAAAAAAAATTGGGATGAAAATGTTTGTTGATATAAATGCCATATATTTGAAGAATGATAAAACTCAAAAATAATTTAAAAAAACAAATTTATAACTTGACCAAAATGTTGAACAGACTTAAAATTATTTTAGATATTAAAAACTTAATCTTTGGCACTCAGCATTATTCACTTGTATCCTTCTTCCAGTCAATTATTTCAAGTTCTCTCACTTTCAGTAACTTCATTCTCAATTTAAGTTAAAGTTGTTTTCTGTGGCCATACTGGACAAGACAACAAAATTCAAGCACACTATTACTGATCTTATCATAGTGTCAGCAATAGGAGAATAAATTTTATTTTTGACAAATGAAGTTGTCTACATAGTGTTAAAGGTTAAGAAGGTATTTCTCAAAAATGTAAATAAATGCTCATAATATCCATGGAGTACTGTTGCCATATTTCAATGGGAGCTACTCAGTCCATACTTTCCAGTCTTGATAGAGTTCAAAAGTGTCTCCATGTCCTTGTTGGAAAAGAATTATTTTCCATACTCCATCCTCTTTCTAACAGACAGGATGTGGTAAGTCTCCATGGAAAGTGCTTGGATGAACTACATACTGCCAGGTCTAACCTTCACGGCTAGGACTGACCATGGCACTTACATAGTAGCAAACCATCTACATTTTCACCGTATTCCATCAGTGAGAAGTAAGTTTCACTCAAACAGTTTCTTCCCACAAACCATTGTCCTGTGAAACAGACTCCCAAGAAGAAGTTTCCCTGATTGCTAGAATCTTAAACTGTTCAATTCTAAAGTTAACCATTATTTTCCCCTCCTATCCATATAAACTACCCCTTAATGTAACCCTCTACTTTGTGTGGTTGCTGAGACTTGTACAGGGTGAACCTTACTGTAAAAAGAAAAAAAAAGTTTTCCTTGATATCATTTATTATGGAACCTATACATGTTATCTTAGGTCTGCATATTGTTTTTTTCACTGGTATTGATTTGCTTTTGGGAGCTTTTTGAGCTGTAATTTGTGGAGGTTGTCAAAGCAGGTGGATAAACCAGGATAAACATGTTTTGAAAATCAGGATAATCCTTGGTTGGAATTTTGTCGAGTGCTAAGCATAAAAAGCTATATTACAATATGTCGTCTTTTATCTTATTCTTATGATAAAAGATTTCATGCTGGAATGTTATTTTGTCAGGTCAAACACCTTAACTACTGGCTTGTTCCTAAGAGCTTTCTTTAGCTTCTTGAAGGCCACCTCCTTTCTTTCAGTCCACTGAAATTCATTATACTTCTTTCTCAAGTTTGCAAAAGGTTCAACCCTGTCACTATATCGAGATATATATTTATTATAAAAGTTAGTCAAACCCAAGAAAGACTAACTCTTTCTTATTTTTTGATATACTTATTTCTGCTATTTTTCTAATAAGTCTGTCATATTGTGGCATCCAACTGTTACGTCAAATTGTGATGTCAGCCGATCCCGGGTCTTATCCTGGTCGCGGCGCTAATTGTGATGATCTAACCTTTAAGTGATTCGGATGGGAATCTGGTTAGATTCGATATCAGCCTCGTCGTTCCCAACTCGCTTCCAACGTCTGGTTACCGAAGTAACTACTTTGATCTCCAGTCTGCCTACCCACGTTGTGAATTGATCTTAGGCAGATGAAATCAATCAGCGTTGGGGCCGTACTGCAAGCTTGAGTTCGAATGAGGGCGGTATCTCACAAGTACATGCAAAAGAAAATAAAATAATAAATCGAAAATGGTATCAAAACAAGGATAACAATACTTTATATCTGGTTGCTGGATACATAGGACTGCGTCTATTTCCCGACCCGCTATATGGATTGTGACACGTGGTTTTTAGGCGAGTCTTAACATCTAAGCTGTCTGTCCTTTAAGAAACTGGTTCTTGGTGTGTCTTCAGGCGAAATTCAAAAAACTTATTTTGGTGGTGTGAGTCAAAGTCGTTTTTCCAAAAAATAAATTGTTCTTGGTTAGAAGATGAGTTCAGAATTTGTGCGAATCTTGGTCAGCTCTTCGTGGTGGGTCTTCAGAGCTCTCAAATGGAACTCTCTCTCGAACTCTCCAACTGCTTTTCGCTCGCTGCGACTTTGCTTATATGGATGCCGATTCAAAACTGGGGATGGGCTCGTCGGGGTTTGAGGTACCTTGATAAGTCTAAATCCATAAACCCCTTCTTTTGTTTTCGGTCAGGAAAAATTTATTATTTCCATTTCCCACCTTCTCTTATTCTCATATGGACACCTCACCATGCCCCAGAGGGGCATCAACGGTCCTCCCCACTTCTTCGTAGTAATCCCTCATACCTAAACCCTCTGCAGCTGCCTCCTTGCGTCACATGATCACCTCCGCCTGGCTGGTTAGCATTCAACCAATGGTCGATCAACAGTGTGGGCGTGACTAGACTAGCCTTGTTTCTTAAAAAAAAAATATCTTGTTCAAACAAAAAAAAAAAATTATCCTTATTTTTTTTTTTTCCTTTGTCTTCCTTCCTTAATCGCAGCCCTCATCCTCAATGTCACCTGGGATCTATCAATGCCAATTATCAAGGGTTTTGGTCAGCCAAAAAAACAATTTCATTGTTTTAGCCGTATTTACATTATGGATGTCAACCTCCGACAACACAGTCCCTTATTACCACAACTGAATTTCCAACATATCTTTGTCCAACGTGGGCGGTATCAGATGACCTATTAAATTCTTTTCAGACAGCATTGTTTGCCACAAAGTCACAGTTAATTTTTTATCTATCTAAACAAAACAAAAAAAACTGTGTATCAACCTGGACCTTGTTAGTTTTAGACTTATGACAATGGCCGACAGAACTCCTGCCATTGTTTTCGACTATCAAAATAACATTTTCAAATGTCTCTTCTCGTAGGTGACTTTATCTTTAAAATTTCCTCGCAGGGAATTTCACCACTCCTGATAATCTGTTTGCCACAAAGACACAGTTAATTCTTTATCTATTTAAAAAAATCTATGTATCAACCTGGACTTTGTCAGCTAGCCCTACGACAATGGCCGTCAGAATTTTCACCATTTTTTTCCATTATCAAAATAACATTGCCAAATGTCTCTGTCATGGGTGGCCTCATTTTATCATATAAGTTAAGTCTCGCCTCTCTTTTTCTTTCTTTTCTTTCTCTTTTTCCTTTCCTTCTTTTTCCCTCTTTTTGCGCCCCAAAATGGTGTCACAATCCTCCCCTAACCTATTTGTCATTTACTCGTAAATGACACCTAAACCCAAATACACCATTTAGCATGCATCATGCATCTGTCCCATGCAATCCTATTCTACTGTTCTACATGCAATGTAATGTTCTTTCATCTTCTTCTGTTCTACATGCAAATGTAATGTTCTTTTTCATCTTCTTCTGTTTCTACATGCAAATGTAATGTTCTTTTCATCTTCTTCTGTTCTACATGCAAATGTAATGTGTGCGTGTGCCTGTGGGTGCATGTGTGTGGTTACTATGACTTGTTCTTCTTTGTCAATGTTTTCCTCTCCGCTGTGTGGGGTTTTTCCGCTGCACGCGTCGGTCTCACGCCAGCCTCCTCCGCCGGTCTTTCTGCAATCCCTTCGCCGATTCTGTATGAATAAGGAACACTGCTCAGCATCTCCCTCTCGAGTTGCTGCATGCTCATTTGATTATCGCTCGTTAATTTCCTCTTACTCCTAATCTTCCTTATTACTATAACCCCTAGGGCTATAATTATGAATGTACCCATTATTACTGACCAACTTATCGCGATCTGCTCATCGTCTTCCCAAGCCATACCTTCATTTCCCAACGCACTTAACTTGTCCCTCAATTGATCCATATCGATCTTTTCTATCAGCTTCATTAGTACTGGCATTTTATTCAAGGTAACATTGGGGAATCCCTTCACTATTGGCTCCCACAATTCTGTACAATTGACTAAGCTTCTGCCAATCATGTCTATAATTGAATCTTTCTCTTCATATCTTTCTTCTTCCTGGCAATAGGGGGGTAGGGAAATAGATATCCCGAATGCCGAAC
Source organism: Acanthosepion lycidas (assembly GCA_963932145.1). Lineage (NCBI taxonomy): Eukaryota > Metazoa > Mollusca > Cephalopoda > Sepiida > Sepiidae > Acanthosepion > Acanthosepion lycidas. The sequence continues at coordinate 22,483,895 of OZ010582.1, forward strand.
ATCCCACGGGTAACTTTAACAGGGATAATAGTGGCCTTAATCTTAATGTCCTTGTGGACTCTCCCCCACATACCCTAGATAAGCTGATAGGTTTCTGTGTGGCCACTGCCCACAACCCGTCTGAAACACTGATAGCTTGTGGTAATGCCGTGTTTGCTAATACCTCTACTTGGCAAGTTCTCTTAATTCCCTCTCTCTTCCCTTCAAACAATTCTAGTATGCACATATTGTGGTTACCAGCTATATAGATAGGGCTTAACGAGGTACAAGTCCCTAGAGCATCATTTCTACATTTTCTAGCTTCTTCAGCTGTTAGCAACATGAATTTCGTTCTCCCCGAATTTAAAGCTATATATTCTGTTTCCACCTTGTACCTTGCTACCATTCCCAAACCTTGATCTCTTCTGGGGTAGGGAATAGGAAAATTTATAACCTGGTATATCTCGAATATACTCTATCTAACAACGGAACAGATATCAAAACCAATAATCGTCTATTTTCCAACAAGGTCACACATCCCAGTGCATTATAATATTTCCACAATTCTTTAGTGGGGTCCACTGGCAGTCTTAAATGGTGGGGTAACTCGGCCTGTATTCCGAGTAGCACTTCCTTTAGGTGACTCGGGTTTACTATGCTTGGGGAGAGGTGCCCCAATGACAACATGTCTAATTGCGCTCTCACATGTTCCAGCGAGGTCGTCAATGACTGACTAGTTTGTCGTACCTTATTTGTAATTGCCATTAGTTGGAAATATCTTTGCATGAATCCACTCATTTCCTGTAATTCTATCATTATAGTTTCTGTATCATTAATTACCTCTTGTCTAAACCCCGCCAGGTTATTTATTAACCAAATGATTCTGGCTCTATTCTTGGCCACTTCCAACCTTGTCACATTTAATATTGTCACACTCTCCCTTGCCACTTGAGCCAGCGTCCTCTGGTTTATTTCCACTTCTCCCAGTTTCCTTCTTATGAATTTAACGTCATCTTCAGTCACTGTTCCAAACAGGACATTTAATGCTTTTCCCACAATCGGAACTACTGATCTCTTTTCCCGCGTCTGCAGTAACTCTATCCCTTCAGGTAATTTTGCATGTCCCTCCATTGAGTCTCTATCATAGTGGCCTCCGATTCCAGGGAGTGTAATAAACTGAGATATCCTTTCTCCTTGGAATAATCTTGCCCTACCTTCAACCGGGCTGCATCCAGCTGCATTAGCTCATTTCTTAGTTTATTTAGTAGTGACTCGTATGGTTTTAAATCTATCACAAATGTGATCAACCATTTAGACCTGGTTATTATTACTTCACTTGTCTTTTTAAAAATGGTATTTCGGCTGTGCTTCCCAGCTTCCGCCATCGTCACCATCAGTGTGGCCACCATCATCATCATCATCAACCCTTTCATTTTGATCATTACTGCAAGGTAACAAAATTCTCTTGTTTTTATTCTTCATAACCATTCAGTCTTGCTCAATTCTTTACTCAATTATTCCATAATTTCTTACTAAGTTCAGCTCTTCCCTCCTCTAACTCCTAGCAGACAGAATGGTCCGGGCAGGTGTGCGTGGCGCCCACTCCAAGGGTCATACTTCATGACACCACTGATAACACTATTCATGACACCACCATAACACTATTGCACTTAAATTCAAAAACTCTATGGCAGTGGGAAAGTGACTGGAGCTGAGCTGCCAGATCAGGAGCAATAATATTGCTGATTCTTCTTTGGATCTTATCAAGGAGTTCAAGGTAAATAGCAGGGGTACTAACCCATATGTGGCAGCAATATTCTAAGCATGGACGAAGGATTCTCAGCATCCTGACTCCAGAGTTAGGATGCTGAGAATAGCATAAATCAGCTAAGTGACAAATTTTATATTTGTATTTTTACTATATATATATATATATATATATATATATATATATATATATATATATATATATATAAGTGCTTGGTACCACAGAACTTGTAAATAGTTTTAAACAGACAAAACTGCATATTTTTTCCCTAAAAGGTAACCTTTTTTTTGGGACCAATATCTCATCAGAAGAATCATTGTTGGTAACTAGTAAAATGTTAAAGAGAATCTTTGAGTGATAGACAAACTTGGGGAAATGAAGAACTACAATTAAAATACAATTTTATATTAAAAAAAGAGAAAAAATAAAAATGGAGGAAACTGGCAAAAACCAGAATAAATAGTATAAAAAGGAAAATATAAACTCACAAGCCTCCCAGTAAAGAAAGAGAATATATGTGTGTGTGTGTGTGTGTGTGTGTGTATATATATATATATATATATATATATATATTTATATTGTCATCCACAGACAGACTGTTTTGTTGTATCACAGCTCATCAGTGTGGCTAAACGTCTGGTTGCCTCTAGCTAGGATTGAAACCCGGCTGAATTGGCGTCAGTCGGAGATTTTACCCCTAAGCCGTTAGCACATGGCAGGGAAGAAGGTGAATTTTAAGTGTATTTATTTTTAGAAAAAAGACAACCTTAAGAATCCATTGATTATATTTTATTTCCCCAGGGAGGTGGTTTTTTCCTGGTTCCTCAGATCACATTTCCAATGGTAAAAAATGGTTTTAAATTTACGTATTATTTTTATACATTTTTGAGGGGTAGTTTTAAGTTGATGTAAGGTGATAGAGAGAGGGGTAAAATTAGAGAGGGAAGGGAGAGATAGGAATAATTTTAAATCTATTTTTAAGATGCTTAAGAGTAAGGGAGTGGGTAAGGACCAGACATTGATCTAGTTAATAAGATATCTCATGGGAAACAAGACAAAGAGAAAAAAAGAGAAGTAAAGATATAAGAATGTAAGCGTTCTGAAAGCAAAGGAAGTATTTGTCGCAGATTACTTCCACAACACAAAGAAAAATCACTGTAAGTCCAGACTCAAATATTGGGAGCAGAAAGAAATGCTGAAAACTTGATTCGCCAGTACTATTTCAAATCACAATGCGTGTAACCAGAAAAATAACTCACTCTCTAACAAATGCCGAAACCAAAAATGCCCGAATTTTTCACTCCCAAATTGAGAACACCAACTGCTTTTATCGGCAGAACTTATTTTTTTCATTCGTCGGCAGCTGGGATAGGATGTTCCGTAATTTACATATCAAAATACTTTTATAGCGACTCCTGCGACTGACTTGTTTTTTTCTTTAATTCAATTGTTCCATTTTCAGCATGTTATGCGGAATACAGGTGCTTTCTGTTTGGTAAGTAATTTTCTTTTTTGCCACTTTTTCCGTCGTAGAATATACGCGACACACTGTCGCTTGGTTTGATGAGGTAAGTCGCCGTTTTCTTCGCTATACTCCCCCTTGATCTCACTATCACAAATTGAACAACCTGGAGCAGGTCTCTTTATCCTGGTGCTTCGACGTAATGGCACTATTTCCCTTACGCGTGTCGGAGAGTTGTCTCCTGAAGAGTCATCAGATGTATCTCGAGTTTCCAGAAGTTCTGTGTCTGTGGAAGCATCGGATTCGCAGATCTCAATTATCTGCTCACTGCCAGACGATGAATCATCATTGGATTCGCTCGGCGATGTATCAGAATCAACGAAAAGGTGAAGATCTTTTACATGCTGTGGCATCCTGTCAACTAGTACGGTTTGTGGACTTATAATGTCTGTCATGCGACCCACTTGATACCTGGAGGTACAACTTTGTATATATTGTGATGCCTACAATGATCAGGTGGTAATGTTGTAGTAATTCCCTTCACTTTCAGTTGGTAATGGTGAATCATATTGGCAGGCGCATTAGTCGACGATATATCATCCTTCGGCGTGATATTATGCCAGTATACTGCCTCCATTATCGAACACTGCTTTCTTGCTGCAATTCGCTTTATACTCTGATGAGATCTTTCCACTATATCGTTTCCTGCAGGAATATAGGTGCTGTGAAAACGAAGTTGGACTCCCCAGTCATCCAGGAAATCTTTAAAGGACTTACTGCGAAATGCAGTATCATTGTCGGTCAGGATTTCTGATGGTGGGCCTCGTTCAAAAAAAATACTTTCTAACTGCCGAATGACGCTTCTCGAGTCTTGTTGGAGAAGGCATCGCCATATCACAAATCTACTAGGGCCACAATCCATTAACGTAAAGTAGTGTTGCCCACCGTAATGTGTAATTTCCATTCCTAAGTGGGTCCAGATTTCAGTCACACTTAGGTTGCCACAAGGCCAACGACTTGAGACTGGCATTCTTTACATTTTCTGACCACTGCCTTGACGGCCGCCTTGGATGTCGTAGGGTAGACTCGTCTTACAAAATATAGCGTCCGCCTGACGCCAGGGTGTCCACTCTGGCAATGTATGGCACGTATGTGATCAGGAGAGGTTTCGTTCACCATGGAAGCGCATATCGGGCGTGTTGGTTCGGTTTCCTTCTTTATCATATCATACCATCATTGCGGTACTCTGGTGAGCTTATCCGCTCGATTCTCACTCGACGTTACTAATCTTATCGTGATCAATAAGTTATACTCTTGAATCAGCTTTTCAAGAGTACTCATCTGATTTTTGTTCTGAGTTTAACTGTTGGTAAACAGCAAGTGCTCCGCTCGTCAACCTCAGAGGAAGAACACGTTCAACCTTTTTAATCCCACACAGGTCAAAAACAAGTTCTGCCTTCTCAATCCATTCAGTAACTGCTTGTCCGGTCACTGACCCATCAAACTCTGGTATTAACTTGTCGTCAAATGTCTTATCCGTCATACTGCCGAAATAGCTTGTAAGTGTTCTGAAACAAAGGAAGTATTTGTCGCAGATTACTTCCACAACACAAAGAAAAATCACTGTAAGTCCAGACTCGAATATTGGGGGCAGAAAGAAATGCTGAAAACTTGATTCGCCAGTACTATTTCAAATCACAATGCGTGTAACCAGTCAGAAAAATAACTCACTTTCTAACAAATGCCGAAACCAAAAATGCCCAAATTTTTCACTCCCAAATTGAGAACACCAACTGCTTTTATCGGCAGAACCTATTTTTTTCATTCGTCGACAGCTGGGATAGGATGTTCCGTAATTTACATATCAAAATACTTTTATAGCGACTCCTGCAACTGACTTGTTTTTTCTTTAATTCAATTATTCCATTTTCAGCATGTTATGTGGAATATGTGCCCTTCTGTTTGGTAAGTAATTTTCTTTTTCGCCACTTTTTCTGTCGTAGAATACACGCGACACGCTGTCGCTTGGTTTGACGCGGTAAGTCGCAGTTTTCTTCGCTATAAAGAAATTAAATGTGGAAGCATGGGTGTGAAAAAAAAGTGGGGAAAGAAGAAAAGGAAGAATATAAAAAAAATATAAATATATATTACCCATCACACCCTGTATTTATATATATATATATATATATATATATATATATAGTTATCCACATGCAAGCCTTGTTTCACTCTATAACAGCTCATCAGAGTAGCTAGACATCTGGGATTAAAACCTGACTGATTTGGCATCATTTGGAGATCCTACTCCTAAGCTATTAGCACACAGCAGAGAAAGGGAAATTCTAATGTATTATATATGAATGTATACAAATGTTAAGACCCAGAGTGCTCAATTCATTAATGAAGAGTGGTGCATTAATAGCGGTGACGGCTACTGTTTTGGAATTACCTTTTTCTCTATAGTGCTCGATCATGATGATATATATATATTTATGATTTTTATTGTTGGTAATATTTTTTTTTCAAAAATGTATTATTGGTAATTTTTTTTTCAAAAATGTATTGCTGGCAAATATTTTTTTTTAATGTATTGCTGGTAATATTCTTTCAAAAATGTATTACTGGTAATTTTTTTTTCTTCAAAAATGTATTGCTGGTAATAATTTTTTCAAAAAATATATTGCCGATATTAAAACCTATTTTTACACTTTCATAGTGTTTTGACCCCAGTTTGGAGGTTAACTATTTACTCATAGCTGGAACTCTAACAGGTGCTACCACTCAGCAATTAAGAGGTGGTTCCACACTCCTCAAAACCTGGTCAGACACCTTGCTGCCAGATCATCTTACCCAAGGTACATTGATGTTGGTGTGACCAACAGACAACTTATCAGATGACTTACTATCTTAGACAAGAAAAAATCCTGATAGACATACCACTTCATAGTAAAAGTTTTTAAGGTGAAAGTATTGTTAATGATCAGACTTATTAAAAATAGATTGTGAAGTCTTGTGTTGGATATTTCTGGCTGGTCAGACTTTTTATGATATGAGAGCTACCCAACATACTCAAAATATCTAAATCAAAAATTTAAAAATATTTTTATCAATTTAGTTTTGTTACTAGGTTTGGTGCATGGTTTCCATATAAGTTTTAAAAAATACTGGACCATATTTCTTTATATGATTTGTCACTTAAATGTAATGAAAATTTGCTACTTAGATGTAATAAAAATATTCCATTTTTGTAAATATATTATGACAAGTGATAATAAGATTTGGGTGAAAGTGAATTAGAAGGGTATCCTTTATTATGTGCTCTTTCCAGACAAACCAAGCAATATTGCTCTCATAGAGAAAAGATGTAGTATTTCATTAAAATAATGTTGGACAATATTGTTACTGTTTAAATGAGATGTTTTCACTCATTTGATGTAATAAATCATAACTCAATGCTGAAATATCTGCTTTGACTGAATCACCACAGTATCAAGAAAGGTTCACTCCATGAAAAATGATGTAACTATCTTGTTAACAAATTGCATAATGACATTATTGAAGTATTGGTTGCAAATTTTGATAAACATATAGCAGAAGATAGATGAATTCCAGTTGGCCATAATAGTATAAATATGTTATATTGATCCACCTCCATTTTTATATATATATATATATATAGTGGACAATTTGTTTCTGTTTGCCAAAAGAAGCGAGATGTTTAATAGGCTTTATCATAACTTAACTCTCAAAATATAAAAAGGTTCTTTTTGTAATATTCTTCATTTTTTGTGATAATAAAAGTTTCTAACACATTTTATTCAATATATCAATGAAAGTTTAGTTGACACATCTGATTGGTTGACTCAAGAGTTTCTTGTTGAAATGCTCATCAGGGTTAGATGTTCAATAAATCTATTGAAATTTTTGTTATGTACTATTAAATACTCTTGTACTCTTCTGAATTTTACATTTATGAGGATTATCTTACCCATTCCGTATTTAATCCTATACTTCTGTGTATCTCTATTATCAAAGTTTATATTTCCTTTCTCTTCTTTGATAAGCCCCTCTGAGATTATGTTGATGGTGTAAATGTAGTGCCAGATGTAGGATACAAAGGGAAAATAATGATTCCAGGCTCGTAGAATATCAGGCAGTGAATCAGTGAAATGACACCCCTGAGGCAAAATTTATCAGGTTGAGTGGAATATCAGATGCTATGAGATGTCAGACTTTGAGGAAGAGAGTTCTATGAGGTTATAATAGGTTATTTTTGTGAATGCATGCAGGAGAGAATGAAGGAAAGAATGTAATTATATATGTTAGGAGTTATGTATGTATCCACATGTAGTAGCCACCTCCGTAACAATATGGGTGAAGGAAGGTATATGTTTTCAATATATCAGGATGGTTTAGCTGTCTAAGGTCACCAGCTAATTGTGCAAATGTTGTATTTTGTCTCTGGATATGTTACAATGGCCACAATAGCAGCGAATAGACAAAATTAATTTATACACTCTGGTTTTGGTTAATTTTCCATCCGTTTATATACACAACTATAGATCCTGTTTGAAAAGGCTGCTTTCATTAGCTTGTGGTCTTATATCCTAGTTGTGAAAGCTTCCTGATTAGTTGGTCAAAGTATCTATTTTTAGAAATAGTGAAATTTTGGTCTCTTTGTTATTATTTGTTTATTTTTTTTACAACCTGGTTGTCAAAGCTTTCTCGTTGGTTGGTCAGCTTTGTTTGTCTGGCAATTTTTATTATGCATCAATTTTTAGGGATAGTGAAATTTTGGTCTTGTTATTTATTTCTCTATCACCACATGCACATACATATACCAAAATAAGGAAGAACATTTGTACCTTTTCAATTTTTAAAGTTAAAAAATCAGTTTTATTGAAAGTTTAGATGTAGTAGAGAACATATCACATGACAGAGAGGAAATTAATAGACAAATGAAATTGTTCTGTTGTGGTGTTCAAGAGTTATTTCAAGACAATGTAAACCTGATTTAATAGCAAAAATTTGGTAGATACACTTGCTTTCAACAAGACTTGTTATAAGCAATTTCAAAGTAACAACTTCATTTGTCTGTTTCTGCTGACCAAAGTTACAGCCAAGTTCAACAAACTCCTCTCTTATACGGTGGATATAAACATCTCCTTTTTTCCGCTCTCTCTCTCTCTGTATGTAAATCTCCACTCTCTCTTCTCATGCACTTACTGATTTTTATTTGAACTATCTGAAAGGAACATTAATTTCACACAAAACTTTACTTTTAATACTGGTTTTAAATTGTATCAATTTAATTTCTATTTGTATCTCATTTATTTTATTTGAATCCTAATACATAAAATAATCATTATTTTTCTTCTGTTATATATGTATATGTTGTTTTGATTTATTTTTAAATGGTAAAAAGTTTTACCAAAATTTGTTAGGGTGTAGAGAACCGTGTGTGTATTCCTGTGTTGTATTAGAAACACGTGTGTAACTCCTGGTAGAATATTAAAAGGTCCAACTACAAGAAAATTGCTGGACTCAAGTTAAGTCCAACTGAAAATAAAGAATACAAACAAATAAGACCGATATATATATATATATATATATATATATATATATATAAACAAATATATGTATTAAACAAAAATTTTTTACAATGGACACAGACAATGACATTAGTGTGTGTGTGAACATTTGTGTTTGTTCTTTGATGAATGTTAATATTTTGGTGAATGTTCGTATGTACATGTATTTGTGTATAATGTTGACAGTGTCTTCCACAAATGGGAAGACGCAGATTTTCTAAGAGAGCTTACATTGTAGTCACTGGAATGAAGAAATGAAAAAGAGGATTTAACTCACCTCCATGTGAGGTGGGATGTGGCATGAGGCCTGAAGAAAAAAGAGGATGAGGTGAGAAGTTGCCCAGTATTTATAGTATAGGGAGAATGACCCCTAGTGACAATTAGGGAATTAAAGAGGAGCTAACTCCAACAAGGGAATTTATGGACAATTTAAATGAGCATCTAAATAAATATTAAGTATTGACATCCTCTACAAGATCATAAAGGAGTTGGTTCAAGTACTAACAAAGGGGGAAGCAGACCTCATACTTGCACATGCAGATCAAATAAAGTCACAAGGCAAATACGAGGAGGAAAAAAATAACAAAGAAATGTCTACTGATATTTCAAATAATGATTTTGCAAAACAAAAATGAAGCCTACCTTTATAGGATGAAATGTCTGAAGATGAATGTATAGATGATAAAGATAGCCAAAAGAAATTCTTTTAAACTTTGGAAGAACCAATGAATGAAGAAGACTCTTCTGAATATGAGACAAAGTGAGAGAGGTCGAGAGGTCATTGATACCTTGGGGGATAGAGAGTGGATATCAAAGAAACCTCAAAAATGAATTACAGTTCAAAAGAAGGGACCAAAGTACCTGGGGCATGAAAACTTTGCATTTTAGAGAGATATAGTGATATATAAATGATTGTCTAATTAGCATATACAAGACATAGGCTATATAAATGCCTAAACGATAAGGGTAGAGCAGCTCTTAGTATGTGAGATAAACAATTATCACTAAACTGATAAAATAAGAAGAAAATCACACTTCATAACACATCTGTTACTCCCCACATTTAATTTTATGAAATTTTGAGAAGTTCTATTTTGCAGTGTTTAATGTTTATATTAGTTATAAGGACAAGTCCTCAGAGAATTTAAATCATGAAATTTTTTTGGTCAAACAGGACCCACAGTTACAGAAAATCTGCTCTGAATTGTAAAATAAAAATGCAATAAAACTAAGACATTATTACTATAGTCCATTTACAAAATGTAATGCCTTGTTTGTATTCCTTTGGATCTTTTCCTTATGACCAAAGCAGGGAGGCATTTAGTTTGGGCAGTGCATGGCCTCTATATACTATCATCCAGGCCTACAACCTGGAATGGTTACTACAGTTTCACTACCAAAGGACTGAATGTGGATCAAACAGGGTGCTACTTTTATCTTGTGCGATAAATGGATGCTTACTACTGTTTTTTTTTTCAATGAATAATTAATGTCTAACAGCAATATCTTACTTGACAAATGAAAAGATGTGTTATAATAAAGACAAAGTAGCAAGTCTTGAGAGAACTAATTTCATCATGCAAAGGGGACATAATACAGCCATTATATTAAAGAAAAGAAAAAGCCCAATGGGCCATTATGATCAGTTAAGACCCAGAATTGAAAAGGAAGATGTTGTGATGGAAGAAGATCTTGGCAGAGAAGAAAGGATGAGTTCTCCAGATCAGGATAATGTAATAGAAAAAGAGCCTAGGGATAATAGTGGGAGTGAATCAGACACAGAAGAAAATGAAATGTGACTAAGATTTCCATTAAAAAGTATAGGACATAAACCTCAAGAGGGAGAGGAGGAAAGGACTTCTTGTAGAAGAAGTTCAAGAACAACCAAAAGCATTAAACCTCTTCAGTACAGGGATGTGTAGTGGAATTGGCAAATAGGATTTTACCTATCTGCATATGTTGTTTATAAGAAAAATAAAGTGTAAAGAGTCAGAAAGTAGGAAGTTGGCTACTAATCACATGTTGTAGAACGACACTATACAACAAAAGGAATGCTGGAAAATAAATAAAAGAAAAAGAACAAAGAGAGTTTTGATGTTAGTCAAAACCAAGTTTGCATAAAGTAGTCTGGAGCCTTTCAAATTTGTATATAAAGAGACAGCCAACAGACAGCAATAGAGAGGTGACAGCCAGAGAAACCTACTCAAGTATGTCATGTGGAGAACTAGCGGTCACCTGCTTAAGATATTTTCCCACCCTTTTGAAAGCCGAGAAAACATAGTATGGAATCCTCCATATTTGCCTGTGACCCCCCAAGGGAAAATGCACTCTTCCCCCAAATCAACTTTAACCAATCATCACTTCACTTTTTCAAACTTGACTTCTCATTGGTTAAAAGGACCCAAAAATGTAGCAAGTTGCAACAAATCTGTTTTCCCGCTCACCTATCTGGAGCCGGTTTGAAACCCCAAAAATCAATAAATAGGATCACTTCACTTGATTCAGGCAGTCAGTATCTAAGTTGCGAGAGATGCCAACAAACTCCACGCGTGCCAACACACTGACTCAACAACCACCATGTGCGCCGACATACTGACTCAACAACTACCACTCTCACTCAGCAACTCAACACAACCCACACAGCTATTGCTGTGTGAAGATACTTAAATTACAATTGACTAAAAAAGTGACATTACCACTATGACATAGTAATTGTACATTTAATCAACCTCAGCATACCAGTCAGTAACTAAGTTGCGAGAGATGCCAACAAACTCCACGCACGTCAACACACTGACTCAACAACCACCACTCTCTCTCAGCATCTCAACACAACTCAGAAAGTCTTGCCATGCGAATTGACCCAACTTACAATTTACTAGAAAAAGTGACATTATCACTACCGAAGTAGTAATTGTATTTAGTCATATCAGTCAAAGGCACATAACTCCTTATGACTTTAAACAATATTTACAATTGTCGCACACATACACATTAATATTTGAACCCACACATTTCATCTTGCAGAAAGCAAACTGTTTTGATTTCATAGACAAACCTTAACTACAAGCTTTCATACACTAAATCACTGCATGATCACTCCTTACAATTTTATTTCACTTATCACATTGAACAAGCAATCTTAAAATTCACTTGTGTATATCAAACTCAAACATAATGCATGTTATTATTATTTATTTGTTGAAATCTATAACTACGTTGTTTCTCCTTGTTTTCTTCCAATTGAATTGCCTTCTTCAAAATGTTTATTTTATTTGTTGTGGATGAATGTTTAACGAACACACACATTTTTAAGCCTTCACATAATTACATCTTCTGATACATCCAGTTAACTCAAATTCTGCAACAATAGCATTTGGTGTCCATGACATGTTTAAAGTAACCACGCTCCCAACTACTACCAACACCTAACTCATAAACTATCAACTACACAGCTGAACGAACTTTTGCCAATTCAATTTACAAAGAACTCTCCCCAGTTTAATAAACATTTGTTTATACTTTTGATTCTGTTTGTTTTTGTTTATTCTGAAGTTTCTAGTAAATATTACTAAAACTCTCTGACACTGCTCCACAAATACAAAGAAGAACAGAAGTAACAAAGGTACTTTTATCCAGAATAACTAAAGTCAAAAACAGGCAAATCTAACAGATTCAAGCAGAATGCAAAGGGAGAATTGAAGTTCTGAAGAACATATGGCAAGAGAAATGAAAGTAGGTGAAGCAGAAGAATTTAAATTTGTTGTTAGAAGGCTAGAATATTGTCAGAAATCAATTTATGGAATTGGAATGGCTAGTGGAAATAAATTTATGAAACTATTCCAATATAAGCATTACCATATCTATGATATAGTAACACTTTTTATTAAAAAATAGACAAAAAAAAACAAACAAGGACATGTTTGAAAGAAGAAGAAGAATATAGGTACCTACTGTTGCACTGACTGAAGATGGGCTTCAACTGATGAGTCAGCTTAGCTTTCATACTTCTTATGAGACTTTCATGCAATGCATTTTTTTTACTCCTTGACAGATGAACAGCTGCAACTAAGTAAAGGACAGACGACCTATTTTTGTAATGTTACACTACAGTAGCAAAAATTGAACTGGAGAAAAATAAATATTAAGGGAAGTAATACTTGAGGCTTAGAAGAGAGTTGAGCCCCTTGAGAATAGCCTAGCCAACACTATCTCAGTGGTGTTGATCTAGTCCTAACAAAGACAGGTAGTAACAATTAAGTCCAAGAGAAATGCTTTATTAAATGAAAGGACAATTTTAATCCTAAATCCATAAAGTTTAATCTTAAAGCTCTTTAATATGATAGTGTGAAACTCACATGTGGAATTAATCCCAAAGGTTTAATAGTAGAATCTCCTCAGAAGCATAATTTGAACTTTGGTTAGATCAAAATGAATGGGGCAGCCATCAAAGTATGGTTCACCTTGTAAAAGCCTAAAAAAACAGCACTGAAATTATGGAATTTATTCTAGCATCTGGTAGATGCATCCATAGGGTATGTTGATGCACCCTTGAGCAACATATGTCAACCTCCTCGTCTCCCAGTATATATGAGCAAGCTTATCATGGTAACTGAAGTTGTTATGGGTGGAATATTGGCCTGCAAACAGATATTGAATGACAGAAGACAACAACAAACAAAATGAAAACTTAAGTAAAAACATATATTGCCAGGTTTATTTTTGTTAAAAAAAATACATCAACAAAAATAAGGTTACAGTGAACTAGGCAAAAAAATATCTCTGCATGTTCATATAGAGGGTGAGAAGAATGTTGTCATGAGAAGGACAGTTTTGGTAGTCACTGAAGAGAGTTGTCCTGAAAAGGACAATTTATTGCATATCATTGCTGCTAGTGAGGATCACTTGAACTGGAGGCCTACTGGAAATGGCTAGAGCGGTATCTGATGGCAAGCTGGAGATGATGATAGCTGGCTAGAACTGCTGCTGATGGCTGGAGCCATGGTTTGACAGCCTGGTGCTGGAACAGAATCTACACTTTGATCCTAATCATCTGGGCCGAGGAAGGTAGTATGTATTTACTTGACCCCCCACTGAGTCAGGTTGTGACACAAGGTCAGTTTTTAACGTGGGGACCCGAATGTTTTCACTTGGGCCACTGGTCCAAGCTGGTCTTAGCTGGTCATAGCTTGTCCAAGCTGGTCAGAGCTGGTCTAAGCTAGTCATAGCCGTGATACCACCAGCCAGGGACGAGCCCTGTGCCAGGTAAGTATGGCCGAGGAAGGTAGTATTTACCCAGTTTCCCCACTGAGACGTGATGTGACACAAGGTCAGGTTTAATGTAGGGAACCTGATGGTGTACACCCGGGCCAGGGACAAAAATTGCTAAGCTTCCATAACCACTAATTGCATTGGTATGACTACCAATCTACTCCTCTAGCACAATGGTGGGGGTGCAGCCTTGGGCCCCTGTTCCTCATGAACAGATACCTCATAGTATTTTCCCCCAACTGCATCTCTGTCCACAGACAGAACCACAACTGAGTCACACTCTGCCTAAAGATAGAGATTCAACTGTGAGATGATAATCCTACCTGGCATGGGCCACAGAAGGTGGGTTTTTTTTTTTTGCTTTGAGGTTGTTTTTTTTATCCTGGATCAGTTTTACAATGATTGCTGGTTAAACTTTTTTCTTCCAGTTGTTTTTGAAAAATGTGGGTGTACCAACAGAATATGACACGGTCAACTATTACTGGCCTGTATAAGTAACAAGAACTCTGAAGGTAACATTATGGCCAGCTATCATGTAGATAGGGATGTTGATGGGAAGTAATATATATGAGAAAATACTGAAAAATTCTTGGCCTGGTCCTCTTCCCAAAATGACCAAACATAAGAATTTGGTGAGAAAGAGCATCTTGGATTGGTTGATAATTTTCAACCCCCTCTTAAAATAGATTCTAGGTTAGAAAAGACATTGATGACAGCAAATGTGTTCATAAACTAAAAATTTCAAGTTCCAGCTGCTAACTCATAGTACAGTGTACAGAGTTCATGTGACTACTAAACATCGGGATCAAAACTTATACATTTTGGGTTAGGATTATTTGGTGCTTCCTTGTTTATTCAATTGGATGGAGATTGGAGAGAGATGTATGCCACTGAGGACTGTGAGACATGGGAGTTTTCTCATCAGGACCAAAAGGACTACGTCACTACCTTTAAGGTTGAAGATGCTGATACATTGTAAAGTTAAGAGAATTATTGTGAAACTGAGAAAAAACTACTTGTATTCAAGATCATTTATTTTTTCAATCTTGTATGGGTAAGGCTTTATCATCTGGGTATTGCATGCTGCTTCAAAATGGTTGAAATTTTTGAAGAGTTCAGAGGAATAACTGGTGGATTGGTTGTGAAAATGGAGCAGAATAACTACATTATATCCTACTGAAGTGGATGAATGCATACAAATTCAAACAACTTGAGTTAGTGATACTATGGGTGGGCATTCCAGCACTATAGTATAGAACTCACAACTCTTTGGATCCTGTCACTGGATCTAACTAATGCCTTTATCCACTGTGCCATGTGTCCTTGAGGACATCTGTGTATGAATTTCTGGGTATTATAAACCTAATGTCTTCAGCAACCAGATTATTTTGATGTCCTACAGTTGGAAAAGGAGATGCTGGAACAAGCAAACTCAATCTAGCCTGTCTTACAAGACTTTTTAAAGAGTGTATCTTACTTGGCAGCCCTTGCAATCAAGTGTGATTTGGTATGGGAATTAGACTTTGAGGAACTCATCACACATTTTGCTTCTATGAAAGTTTGAAAAATGCACTTTAAGCTGCTTTGGAACTGGTTTTAGTCACTGTATTTTTTTCAATAAAGTACCGATTTGTAATTTTGCTCTCTACTTTTTGTAAAGAATCCCCCACTAAACCCCTAATGGTATTTTCTTAAGGACCCTTGGGTTTTGAGACCCAGCACATTTGTCCCCCCACCTTTTGCTGCCACTGAATGGAAGACAGCAGAAAAGAACCTCTATGTATGTTTGAGAGAAAATATTTTATATACATATTTACAAAACTTACATGCTGCAATATTTTGTTCAGGTAGTGATATTGATGTATGTTAAAAAAACTTTAAAGTTTTTGCACTGCCCAAAACCTAAGAGATATTTTTCTGCTCATGGAAGGAGTTAGCCTGGATTAAGCATTAGTTAACTTAGACACCAAAATGTAGACAACACAGTTTCAGTAAAATAAAAAATCCAGTTAATCAGAATTAAGGATTCAATGTTGGCCAATCAAATGGGAGAATGAGAATCTAAAATTTTATTCAAGTTGAGCCTATCTTTACTGATATAAGCAAAGGAGAATTGTTATTTAGACAGATTGCTGTATAGTGATGATGGAAAAAGCAGCCATATCAATGAACCAGGAACACCAAATCTGCACAACACACTGGTGCTGTAAAATTCCACTCACTACTTCCAGATGAGGAATTTCACTAATTAGAATATGATACATCAGTTTAATGCTTACTGCTGGACTAAGAAACCACATTTAATAAAATGATTAGTGGCAAATAATTAAAAGGAAAAGTTTTCCTTCTCAATCCTTTTTTTCCAGAACATTCTATTTTTATTGACCAGAGTACATCACCATGAACAGGATCAAAATCAGTACTTATCAAGAAAATTCCCATCCAAGCAACTCATTGGTTAATAAAGTTTTTGCTCTTAGAGGCACAGTGTTGTATTTTTTTCACATATAATTTTATAGAGTTAAAGCAACTTAATGAATAAATTTAAATACATGTGGGAGACTTTTAAGACAATATTAATTTAAGGCTTTCTATTTTTAATTTTTCACACCAGATGAAGTCTAGTACCACATGACCATGTATACTACAGTTTGAATAAGGAGCTAAATATTTTAATACACTTTCACTTCCAAATGATTTGGCAATGGTTACCTCAGAATCTGTACCTTAATGGAAGTTTCTGCACCTTAATGGAAGTTTCTGCACCAATGATTGACTTATGATGAAAGAGAGGAAAACAAAGAGTGCAAATGCAGAAAATAGCAAAGAGTTGTAGTAATCAGATACACTTTTACTGACATTATCAAAACTGGTTTCACATGATGCTGAAAAAATCATGGATATATGGTATTTAATACATGGATTAATATATACTTGAAGAAGGGAAGATGTCAAAATAATCAAAAAGTAATAATAAAAATAAAGATGAGGACCTTAGGTTAACTTAAAATAATAACTCCTCATTACAAAATTTAAACAAAAAAAACAAGTATTGTGATTTTCAGTAATTCAGACTTTAAAAAATGTTGTGACGAAAAGTTTTAGAAAAGGTTTTTACTTTTATTCCATGATAAGGTAAGTATATAAAATATTATTTGTGCAATAAATTCGCACAAGTTATTTTCCACAATATGGTGAGAATCAAAAACTAGCCAATTGTTTCAAAATTCTTAAAATCTTATCAGAGTTATCTCTCGCAAAACTACTGACAGATGGCGCTAGGTGACGTCATCCTGGGCCAATCCGAGGTCAGTATATTAACGAGTGATTCAAAATTTTAACTGTCATGATTACGGATACTTCTACGGCTGGCTGAAATATCTATACATTTACAAAACGGTTGATTTCCAACAAAAAAAATTTGGGTAAGAAATCTGACTTGTGTCCCACATAAATAATTGCCAGTTGTTACATTTGGTAGAGATCCTTGAGTTTTCAGAAGAAACCCATTTTTTGGAGGCGGGGTACCTTTTAGTTTATGAACTACTTTATTTTCCTTACATACGTGTGTAAGTTGTAACAAATGCTGTTGCTATTAAATTACTGAGTACTTTGCAGATATTGTTCGCAATAAATGCATTTTAAATGTAGTTTTATTATCTTCATTAGCGTTCACTTTTCTTTTTTTCTTAAAATCCCTAATTTATGTTGGGAGGGATTGCTTGTCTTCCCAGAAGAGTTGTTGATAGCTTTATGCTATCGTTTCTCTTAAGTTTTTTTTTGTTGACTAAGATTTAAGAATAAAAAATAACGTACTTTTTTTGACCGCATGTTTTGATTACTTTTTTCAACAAATCCCGTTGTAATAAACCCTTTTTAACACAGTTATTTAATAGATATCTAAAATCCATTCAATTTACTTATTAAATTTAATAATTAACGTAAAAAAGGGGTCTGATAAAATTTAAAAAAACAAAAAACAAACCAAACAGCACTTTAATCACTGTTGTGTGCATGTGTGGTGCGTAAAAAATTCCTAATGACTATCAAGTGTGTGTGTATGTGGGTTATTCTTGTAAAAAATAAAGTAAAAATTGAAGTAATTATTGCTTCTTGCAAATAACCATTTTATTGACCAAAAGATGAATTTCCATAATTCATTTTTGGGGATTAATAAATAAAAAACAATTCCTAAAGGATTTTTAATTTATTTTGGTATTTCCTTTCATCGTTTTTGCTCCTTCATTCATTTAATAATCTTCCTTTTATATTGTTCTTCTTATACCAATCGCAACAGCATTTTTAAGGTTTGACTTTGAAATAATGAATGGTACTCACTGCTCTCTACAGGGTAACATTTTTAAGTTTGACATACACATTTTTATTTTTAATTTTACGACTATATTTTTTCATAAGAATTCAATTAAAAAAACAATGAAAAATCGGAGTAGCACACAAAAAAAGTTAGTTTCTAAACAGAAATATCTACGACAGCATAAATCACCCGATTCTATATTCAATGTTTGTGATTCCTAACATAGACATTGTTTTAGTTGTGAATATGGCTATTATGTTATTAAAATAAAATTTAAATAAATTATTTTTTTCATTACTTTGAGGGAGATGAGAATAATGATTCATTGATTACCATTGCTGTAAAAATTGCAATAAAAAGTAAATTCCTTTTTCCTAGGCCCATCTCTGAAGCAGCAAGGTTTTTTATTTTGAATGTGTGTACGTGTGTGTGTGTGTATTTTTTTTTTTTTTTTTAAATTTAAGTAGTATAAAACTTTTTTATCTTTATTTTTCTAATCAATTAGAAATATCTCGTGACTAATGCACATTCTTTATAAACATTTCAAAATCTGGCGGTTGGATTATCTGAGATAGACCGTTTTTTAGTTAAAGATCCCCCCCCTTTTTTTTGTTTAAGAAATCGTTTTTGTACTAAAACCTTAGTTGTGACTAAATTTCTTTAGAAAAATGCAATTCATTGAATTCACCCTTCAAGAGGAATAACTGGTTTTAGTATTCTCAAATAATACGTTAACGTTTTAATTTAGCATCATGAAAAATTTCCATGCAATTTCTACTGCTACTAGTAGTTGCATAATCAATCAAAGGTTTTTATTTTGTTAAAGTAGCATCTCCCTGTCTGTTGTCCACTCGCAATTAAAATGTCATTTTTTGTGCTTGATTGAAACAAGAAAATACTATGTTCGTGAATATTGCACATAAAAGAATAGTCAAGTGGAAAGTTCATTCAGCATTTTTTTTTCTAAGCATTTCAACTCAAGTCAACAGATCTGTTTCTTTTTCATTCAGTCTCGATGTTGCAGAAAACATTTTTTTCATATTTGTGAAAAATAATGTATAATTACTCTTCTTGTGATTTTTTTTTTTTTTTTTTTTTTTTTTTTTTTAATATTTACATGCACAATTAGAAAAAAATCTGCTTTGTAACTGTCCACTTTATCACATTTCTTTTGCTGCCATTCTCCTCTTCCATAACCATAACATTTTTAATTTTTAGTGAAATCATTCAAATATTTTTTTCTCAAATCGACCGACAAAATGTTTGCTATTCTTATTACATTTTTTTATATTCTTTTTTACATTTTTTTTTTTAGTTTGATAAATTTGATCGAGTCAAATTTATGGAAAAATTATCAAAAATATTTTCTGTAGTTTTCAAACACACAAATTAAGCTCGAAATCATTCATCTCCCTGTAGGTGTGGTATCCATTTTAAAAGTTTTTCTTTTTAAAAGCAATTAAGAATATATATAGTAAATTATTTCCCTGAATTTATATTTGCATTTTGATGGCAAAGAGTGTGTTCAATACTCATCATACCAGTTACAAAACCTTCATGAGCTATAAGTCTGTAACTTAAAATACTTCATCGCCAGATTAAGAGATCTTCACTCGTTCCTCTTTTGCTCAGGTCCTTAAGACTGGAAAACTTCCTCACTTGTTTTCAGCTTATTTTTCTTACAAAAATTTAAAAAGGTCATGACTCTTGCTTGATTGGCTACTTAATCTAAAAACATTGACACTACTATCGTTTCTTGACTAACACGGATTTTGGTTCATTGTTTTTTGTTTTTTTTAAAAAGGTTCACTGATGTTATTGTATTGTTTAGCTCATATTTTCCGGTAGACTGATATTTTGGTCCAAAATACGAATAACTTGATTCTTTAAATCAAATCCCATCCGCAAACCTGGCAAACAGTCCTACTGGTTGAAAAAAAACTGTTGGGATAATCATCGTGACAGTGCATACAATATTCTTTGCATTGCATTGAAAGTTTCACCTCCTTTCCCCGTCAAACAAAAAAACCAAAAATATCCAAGAGTTTCATGACCAGTTAATCAAAAAGGATGGATCCTTGTTAAGATAATGTTTTAGTTAGATTAGTGTTTTTGTGTCTGGCTTGGAACATTGGATTCTTCCTTGGCTGTCTTCTGGAAGTCAACCTTTACTGCAAAAGTGCACTAACTAGTCTGATGAAATTTTTATAAGTCATAAAACTTGTCATTGGTGATAAATGTAATCCTTGGATTGTTTTTGAGCTTTTCTTGTCACACGAGGTGATACCTTGAATTTCCTTCCTCGTTCATGGAAGCTTTTCACGATGCGAACATGGTTTTGATTTGGATTGAAAGTTTGAAACTAACTTGAAATTGCTTGGATATGGCTTTTCTCTACTTTGTAGACAGTCACGATCTTAAAAAAAAACAAAAAAAACCCTAAGGTATTTCACTAAGTTCTGTTCTAGTATTACTTGAATTGAAAGATTGTGTTTTTTTGTTTTTTTTTTATTGTTACTCTAGTAACAAAACAAAACGCTTTCAATTCAATAGTGTATTCTCGTTAGTTTTTTTTAATGTCAGTTTGGGACAAAGATAAAATTAATTTTTAAACGAATATATTATAAAGAAACTCACATTTTGCAGGGGTAATGTGCGTGCGCATAAAGGACTCCACTAAAAATAAAATAAATGAACATGCTAAAAATTTCTAGGCCCAAGGGCGCTACTCTAAGTATATACCAACCACAAATCGCGTAGATGGTATGCAGCAAAGATGCAAATCAAAGCAATATAGCCTGAAGCAATAAATTGTCGTATGACGGATGATTACTTTGCAAATTCCGTGGAACCGAAAACTAATTAACACCCACCCCCACAAAAAAAAAAAAAAAAAAATCATATCGTTTCCAAATGACTTCTTAAACTGTCATAATGCACATTTTAAAATGCGCTGGAAGTAAATATATGCCATACTTCTAAGCGCATTAAAATGTCAAAAACACCATATTTTTGTGTGTGCGTGTGTGTATCAGTATCAGATCCTTTTTTTTTTTTTTTTTTTTTTTTTTGGTTGGTCATTGAAACTGGCTTTTTTGGTATGTGGGTAGGATTCTTTTATTATTTTTAGTTTTTTGTTTGTTTGACAGTTAACTTTTTTGTAGCATGCTTTTTTTTTTTTACGTATCCCAGACATGACCGGGTCTCGTGTGTGGAGGAAAAAAAAAACAAAAACTACAAAACATTTTGCTCTGTAAGGCTGGTATAAGTTGTTTTACGTTTCACTTTTTTAAACTCTGGTACAGTGAATGAAAAGGCCTAACTATAAAAAAAATGATCATTTCATTAGAGAGGTATATATGATATACCTCTCTAATGAAATGACCGTATATCTGACAGTTTTCTAATAAATCTCAACCTTATAATTTATTAATTCATCTGGAACTTAGAGTATTTTTTATTCTTCTTGAATTCCTGAGAAAAGCACTACCTTCTCTCAATGAAGGAGGGAGTAGTTGTCTTCACATTCCAAGGTACTTTAAAAAATGACAAACTAAGCGTTGTTTTGTTGTTTGTTTTTCCATCACTTCCATAAAAAAAGTAATTTCAAGTTGATAAAAATAAATTTACATTATGTAAATTGAAATATTTAATCACTTTTCAGATCTTACGAAAGTCTCTTCTAGTAGTAAATTTAAAACTGATTATTTATTTTCAAATTGATACAATTATTTTTATAAATATAATTTTAACTAGAAAAAAGAAATTGTGTTGTAAATTATTAGTGACCTCTTCCCCACCTCTCTTTTTATCTATCTTTTTGGATTTCGTGTTAGTCTAGACTTATTGCTAAATAATATGGTAGATATATAATTACAAAGAAATAGTAGTTAACTCTGGCAGTAATGACTTCCACTTTATACTGCTGTTTTCCTTGTTTTTTTGTTTTTTTTTTCTCATTTTTATTTTTCAGCAGGCCAGTTGATAATCCGAATTGAGAAAGGAAACCAAAATAATGTAACCGACACAAACATCCTAACTCTAACCAAACCATGTGATGCAGATGAGGCCTTGTAGCCCTCAAATAAAATTTGTACTTTTGTATTTGATAACACAAGCACACAAACACATTCACATTCGCTAAAAGGAAGCATACCATGATGAAAAAAGGTCCCAAACCTGATGAAAACAAAGTTCTATCCTCAAACAAAATGTTTAAGTATTTTTGAATTATTTTTTTTAATCTTTTCTGGCACATTCGAATTGGAAATTTTTAGTGTCTTTTTTTTGGCGTTAAAAATAAAAAAAATATTTGGGAAATTCCTGCAAAAATCAAATAATTGTCGGACTTTAATGAAATTTTCAGGATTTTTTTACAACTTTTACCCACACTTATTTAATTTTAAGAAATTTCGAGAGATTAAAATTCCACCCTCTTAAATGATTTAAAAGCAGGACTCTAAATAATAATAAAAAAATGCTAAAATTTCAATACTAAATATTTGGCCCACCAGCTAATGCAAGAAAAATAAGATTTTTTTTTTTTTTTTTTTTTTTTAACCAAAATTTCGAACATCCTTGAAAGGACTGAAATTTAAAATAGTCAAAAAAAAATTAAAAATACTTTGATATTTCCTCTTCTTAACATATATGACGATAAAACTTTTTGTTTTGTTTTTTATCAAGTTTGTTTGGAGGCTTTTTTCACAATGGTATACTCTTTTTTAGTGAATTTTTGGAGGTACTGAATTCAAATCATCAATTTGTTTTTATTTTGTCAAACACCATTTACCGAAAATCTGCTCTGAAACAAAATAAAAAATGTAATAAAGCTATTTAATTAGAAAAGCTTTTAATTGATTTTATAAATAAGATAAGGACACTATTATCTTAAAGTTTTGATGAATAATGAATTTTTATAAGAATTGTTTTAATTTTTTTTTTTTAATTCGAATAATTTAAGTTTTAAAATTCTTTATTAATTCCACTCTTTTAGATATTAAGTAAAAAAAACTATATATACTAGGCATAAATGAAAAAGCTTAGTACAAATCATCAAACACCAATATTTTTAAAAGAATTTTGAATTTCATTTATATATATATATATATATATATATATATATATATATATATATGTGTGTGCATTTATTTTGGCACCATGTTTTCAGTGAGTCATGTTTTATTGAATAATTTAGACATGTTCTGTCTACTTATTTTTGATAAGATCCTTTCAAATGCACGGATAAAATTTTTGGTGAAACTTTTGAAGGACAAGAGCAAATCACTGTTGATACACGTTTCATTTATTTCTGAATATTTTCGACATAGCATGCCGTCATCAGGGTATTGTTTATTACAGGATAAATGTTGAAGTGTTCATTATTGTGAAGGACAAAAATTGTTGATAATCTGAAAATTAAATTTCTTATATGTGGAGTGAGGGGTGCTGAGTCAGGGCGTGACAACTGATACTGTTTAAGGGGAGGTAACTAGGTATGATGTAGAGTTTTATGAAATGAGTAGTAGAAAAAGACAAACTATTAGGACAAACCTTGGAATTTCAAACTATCTATTGTGCATATTTTAAAACATTTGTGGAGTATTCATAATTAATTTTATTAAAGTTTGGTTTCAATTTTTTAATAGAAATAGTTTCAATTACAGCTTTTTAGTTTGTGTTTATTCTTTTCGTGAAAAAGTATGGAGGTATTTTCGACAAAGATTTTCCTGAATTGCGAATGTGGACAGATATGTTGTTAATGTTTAGAAATGTTGGATGTATTATTCAAAAACTTAGCTGCTGTGACAATGTTGTAGTGTGTCCAACATAAATATTATTTTTACCATTGGAGATACAATCTTCCAGTAAACATTTAAATTTATAAATGTTGGTTTTCTGCAGCGTGTTAGTGGGTGGGGGAGAGTCATTATGAATGACTGTATTAGATTTAGTGTAGTATATAATTAATTTTACTTTTTTATGAGGATCTGTGGTGGATATATTAGTTTTTAAAATTGTCACAATTGTGTTTTGAGCTGTTCTTTTTTTTTTGCATCAGTAGGTGACCATGAATTAGTATGGGGAATTTTAGCATCATTTTGTGGTGCAAAACACCATGAGTTGGAAATCAGATTTTAATGAAATTTACAATATTTATTCATAAATGAATGTAATTATTTTTTTCTTAGGAAATCTTGGAAAAATATATTTTCTTTTACATTTTTTACCTTCCACTTATTTAATATGAAATTTTGAGAAATTCGTTTTGTAGCCCTTAATGTTCTAAGGAAAAATCTCTGGGGAATTTAAATTGTGAAATTTTTTTTTCTGAAACAGGACCCACAGTTACAGAAAATCTGCTCTGTCATAAAATAAAAAAAATGAAATAAAACTAAGTGTTTTCAATTACTTTTATGAATAAAATATATTATGGCCACTATTGTCTTGAAAAAAACTATTTTTCAAGGAATAATGAATTTTTGCAAGAATTGTATAATTTTTTTTATTTTAGAGTAATTTTTAAACATTAAAATCTTTACAAATTCTGTACTAATTTGTAGTAATTAACACTGTATTTCTTTATAAATGGTAAAGCACACTGCAATTCAACGTAATATTTTAACAGGAATTTTTTTGTATAAATGTGTTGATTTTTGTAAATATGGATGTCCAAATGTGACATCAGAAAACAACAGTAGTAACTATAGTAAAGTGAAAATTCATAAGTAATTTTCTAACATTTCCTCAACAAGCATCCTTGTCAGGTGATAAAGCCAAAGTACCTAAAATTCAATAAAATATTAGATTGCTTAGAATATTTAAAATTTTTAAGATTAGTGTCAAGTAAATGTTATGGTTATGTGCGCTTTACAAAAAAAATTCCCAACTTTAAGTTGATCAAGAGAGTTGGTAACACCTTATAAAACACCCACCCTTAGGTATTGTGTGTATAATACACACACACTATATATATATATATATATATATATAAATTGATTGGAATGAGTTATTCTTATTATCAGTAAAAACACTAAAGTCCTCCATATTGACAAATATTAAAAAAAAAAAATCTTTCAAAAATGAAATATACTTTTCTGAAGCTTTATTTGAGGAAGACTAGCCGATTTAATGTTTAATTAATCTGATTTGAAACAAATATTAGTTTTAGTTTAAAATATTGCACAAAAGCATTTTTTGAACATGGTGTTTTGCACCACAAAATTTCTCATACTAATTCATGGACAGGACCAGTGTGGGTTTGTTAGACACTAGAACAAGGAATGTAATATTTATACTCGGAATGATATCAGAAAGAGAATGCAAAAGGATGTATACCTATGTTTTATAGAATATGCAAAAGTGTTTGATAAAGAATGTCACAAAGAATATTGGAACTGCTAAGTAACCTTGACGTTTGAGAAGGATATTAGAATAATCCAGAACCTATACTGGAAGTAAACCTGCTGCATATGACTAGAAAATGAGTTGGTAAACATAAAATAATAGAAATGGGTGTAAAACAAGGAAGAATGTGTCTTTTTCCCAGAAGTATTCAACCTATACAGTGAGGTGATTGAGAGAATTAGAAATCCTACCCGGATTCATTATTGTTGGCAACAATCTTAACAAAATAAGATGCAGATGACTAGAACTCCTACAGAAGGTAGTGAAGGAAAGTGGAAAGAAAACTAAATATCAATTGTAAGAAGATAGAATGCATGGTTGTTAGCAAAAGAAACAGCCCAACATGCAAATTACAAATTGGAGATACTGAAATCAAACAAGTACAACAATTTAAATATCTGGGAAGTGTTTTAAAAGAGGATGGAATGTGTAATACTGAAATCCACAGGTGCATTGGGATAGTGAAAGATACCTTCCAAAAGTTAAGCAAAGAATTAAGGAAACAGAAAATTTTGCTAAAAACAAAGATAAGAGTACTGAACTGTTATGTCATATCAGTCCTTATATGGCAGTGAATGCTGGACAATATCCTTATAGATGAGGAAGAGACTTGAAGCAACAAATGTGGTTCTACAGAAGGATACTGAGAATACCATGGACCCATCATGTGACCAACAACACTTTTATTAAAAATGGACACAGAAAAAAACTTATACTTAACATAAGGAAGATATATTTGAAATTTTTGGGGCACAGGAAAGAGGGCTTGTAAAATTTGATAGACATTGAAAGCAAGAGGGAGAGGAAAACAAAGCATAATCTACCTAACAAGTTTGAGTAAATGGATGGCAGAGCAAGGTTTAGGAGAGATAATAAAATGACAAAATTTATTAAGAGCTACAAAGGAAAGGAAATTGTGGAGAGTCATGATCACCATTGTTCTGAAGGGACATAGCATATAAAAGGCATCCAAATCATAAAAGAGCATGTATAATGAAAAAAAAATGCCTCAAACTTACAGTTTTAGCATCAAAATCTATATTATTAAGAGGAAAGAACAAAGAATTTTTTGATTATTAAATTATATTTTTTAATCTTATCAACTTTGAAATTTAGGTGAACTTTTTTTCTTTTTCTTTTTTTTTTTTTTTTTTTTTTTTTTTTTTTTGCTAATGAGTAACCATAAATTAGTATTGGAAAATTTGAACCATTTTGTGATGAAAAAAAAAAAAACTTTTGAAAGTTGGAACTTTTTAAAAAAAATCAGATAACTGTCAGATCTTAATGAAACATTCAGAACATTCACAAATGAATTTATTTTAGAAACTTTTTTTTTTTTTTTTTTTTTTTTTTTTAGAAAATCTTTGTAAAGATTTTTTTTTTTTATAAACATTTGTTACCCACTTTTTATGAAATTTTTCAAAATTAAATATGAAATTTATTTTGGTCAAACAGGACCCAGTTACACAAAATCTGCTGTGAATTGTAAAATAAAAAATGCAATAAAACTAAAACATTTAATTAGAAATGAAAGCAGTTGCAATTAACTGTCTTAATTTTATTGCATTTTTCAATTGTTTTTATCAATAAAATATATTATGGACACTGTTGTCTTAGAATAATTTATAAACTTTTAAATCTTTAAAATTTGTCTATTAATTTGTAGCAGTTAAGTGATATTGTTAAATAAAAACTATATTTACTAATGATAAATGGAAATTTCATTCCTACCCACACCTAGTATTTTAAAAAGAATTTTGAATTTTTTTTTGTGTATGCATAAATATGCTGATTTTTGTAAATATGGATGTCCATATGCAACATAAGAAAATAAGAGTATAGTAAATTTAAAAATTAATTGCTAATTTTCTAACATTTCCTCAGTAAATGTATTTGTAAAGTAATATTATAAAACCAAAGTACTTAAAATTTGATGAAATATTTAAAAAATTTTAACATTACTGGGTAGTTTGTTTTTATGTTGTATTTCTCATGTAATTTTACTGGAAGTATTTCCCATTACATAAATCTCAAACATCGGGTTTTGAATAAATGTGTCAGCACATTAAGTGATCTAACAAATTTTTAAAATGTTTACTCTATGTAGCTTTATTTAAAAGTTTAATTTTACATATATTTTAAATGGACATTTTCCTGGATATATCTGGAAAAACTGATAGCTCATAAATTCTGTCAGAATTAACATTCTTTCCAGTTAGATATAAATTAAGAGTCCTATGTTCAATAATTTTGGAGCAAATTTTTATTTTCATTAGTGGATAATATTTTGAAGAAGGAAAAATCAATTTAATAAACTTAAAGCATATAGAATATTGTCATATTTTTCTTTTTTTAATTATTCATTCTGCATTGTATTTTATCTCTTGGTGTTTTAATGTGTTGAAAGATACTAGTTTGTTGTTGCTATGGACTCATTACATAGAGATAAAATTAGTAGTCTTTACATACAGAAAAAAAGGAAATTAGTATGCACACTTTGCTGACACAAATTGTTCAAAGTCCAAATTAGTGAATTGTATTTTATTTCATTCCTTATTGTCTCATGGTTATGATTTATTAATGTTGTTTTCTATATGTTTAATATATTTACCCAGCAAGTATAATTGTTTAGTGTTTGAAAATCAAATGTGAATCTACAAATTACTACATTTGTAAAATATTGATGTAAAGTAATAGAAATGTTCTTGTCTGATCCTGACATTGGATATTCATAAACAATTCAGCTGAGAATAGGAAATGTTTTGCTTTCCTTTATATTTACCCAGCAGGTATAACTGTTTAGTGTTTGAAATTCAAATGTGAATCTTCATACTAGCATAAGGGTCATTCCATGTCAATTCACCAGGGCATTACACCCACCGACACCGAATTACTTGAAATTTGGTACAAATATTCCCCTTCATGAGTTAGGAAAGTGTGCCAAATTATTTTGTGCTAGACTTTACCGTTCCAATTTTAAGTGGGGGTGTATAATTTTCCTATTTTGCCTCTAAATTAAGGCCGTTCAACGTCGTCAAATTTCAGTGTTTTTTAAAAATTAAAGAAAAATACTTCCATACCTTCAATATTTATGAAATTTGGTATGTAGGGCAAATAAGAAGTGTAGAATCCAAATATTTAACTCTTTCAAGCCTACACTTGATAGAAAATTTTATTTTGCTCATCCTAATACATGACCTCAAAATCAACAACTTCTCACCTATGTAGCTTATGGTCAGTCTATTAAAAATACCTCCTCTTCAATTTTCATAATATTTTTTACCTAACATCTACAATGCCTGCTTAAGTTCACCAAAAAGTTTTGTGAGTATTTTATGTCTACTTAAGAAGATATGACCCTGCCAAGTTTAGTTTTTTTCCTACGTATGTGCAGGATTTCCGAGAAAGATTATAATTAAAGACAATCATCCTAATGCTCCATGACCTCTAAAATGTTGATATTGTGCTAAGTAACTTCTTAAACTATTCAATGAGATTGTTTTTATTAATTTAAAAAAAAAAAAATTATTTAAATATATTTTGCAGATATTACTTTTTGTACAGATAGATTGTCTTTAAAAAGTGATAAACATTGCCTCATGTATGATAATCAACAGTGCATTGAAAATTTCTCAATGGCACTTAACAAATGAAGGTAAAAGAAATTCTTTCTGTTTGTTTCTTTTAATTTTATTTTGGTAAATTTTCATGAAACAAAAAAACATTTGATTTTTTTCATTCTCAAAAAAGTCATAAGATAAATCTGAATCTTTAAAACATAATATCTGTAGTTGGCACTTAACATTTATATAGTTGAAGGAAATTTTTTTTAAATTTTCATTTTTTTAAATAATTTTTCAAAGTTATTTTCATGAAACATAAATATTTCAATTTTGTTTCATTCAGAAGAAAATCATAATAAAAATGAATATGCAAAGAGTCTTTAAAAGATTACATTTAAACTACACTATGCACTAAATTGTTTTGGAAATAATTTTTTGCAAAGATAATTTATCCATCTTGCGCAAATGCTAAACTCTAACATTTATTGTTGTAGGAACATCAACAGTGCACAGAATATTCATTAATGCTACAAAACATATATCCTTAAAATCTTCTTTCCAGTAAAATGAATGTGATGGAAGAGCTGGGTGCATGGACTTAATCAGCAAGTCCTTATTCTCCATATCAATTTCCTGGACCATGCCAATCCAAATTTTATTGTCACACTTGCAACAAACATATCCTGAAACAAAAGAATTTACTGGTTTTTCTTCAGTCCCAATAGAAAAGTCATATATTAGGTCATAGTTTTCATCTTTGCTACATTGTTTCATAGCTATTTTATCTCTGGTGAGTGGAATAAATTGATGAAAACTTCTTGTTCCTGGGACTGTGGATGCCTTTTCGATTCTCAGGGTCAGATTCCTCCACACTTCCTCAACTTCTTCCTTTTCAACCAGAATGAATTTGATACCTTCAATTGCAGATTTACAATATTCAAACATAGATTCTGTGGAAAGGATTTGTTTGGTTGTTGGTCTTTGGAGACTTTCTTTTGACACTATTCTTTTCACTGTCCGACCTATGCCATCACACGGTTGTTTACCATGACTTGTTGCAAAGAAATTCCATTTTGCATTGAGCCCAAAATCTTTCTGATGGTTGCACAAATTGGCAAAGTTCTTATAATTTTTGTATTGTGCTGCACAACCATCAGTAAAATACTCAATATTTTTTATGTTTGGCAAGGTAGCTTTGATTACCTCAATAATTTTTTTCTGTACCATATAAACAAATGCTACATCATGTGAGTTGTCACTTGACATAATGCAGAAACATTCACTTTGCATTGCATTTTCAAGCTTAAAGTAGAATTCCGCTGGATGTAAAGTACATTGTGAAGTATTCCAATGATAATTCTGGATCTCATCTTGAACTATAAATTTGTAGTTCTCAGCAAAATCTGCCAGGAACAAAATTTCACTATCACTAATCTCCTCTTTTCTTTGCTTTAAGTACCTTGATTGTGATTTAGCCAAATAAGAATGAGGTGCTAATTTATTCAGTTGCAAAACAACTAAATCGATGTAAGCTTGACAGGATTCCTTTTGTGTTGTCAAAGTCGATCGGTCAGTTGTTGTTCATTGGGAGAACTCTATTGATTCAGCATTATCAATATATCCTTCCATGGTGTCAAAGAAATTTTTCAAGTGGCCCTCATGATTTAGGGCAATTTGGGCACCTATGAATTATACACTCTCTGCTACTGGTATTACAGACAATATATTTGCAGAGATCTTTATATGATACATTCAGTGGTTCCAGTAATAATTTCATATTTTGGTGGATAGTGCATACACATACAACATGCATACCTGTACTACCAGCAAGGATGCACCATTTCAACCTTAGACTACAAAATTTTGAAAATCCCAAAGGTACTTTTGGGTTCTGTTCCTTGAATGCTCTGAAGAGCTCATTTAGGTTGCACAAGATGAGTCTTTTCTGCTGATGAATATAACGTAGTCTTTCCTGCCTGGCATCAGACGAGTATATTCATCATTTTGGTAAAATGCTTCCACTAACTGTGCAATATCAGCGGGCAAAGACTTGCCCCCTTTTGGTTCTGGCACAGCTAAAATAGCTCTTTCCAAACACAATTTGCAAGCCATGCATACAATGTGTTCTGAAACACCAAACACATTCATGACTTTTTTGTGTGATTAGTCGGTAGGGGCAAGTGTCAAGATCTGTATTTTGATTTTAGTTGATTCCACTGTCTTCACTTTTGCTACAAGAAGCTCTATCATTTTATCAAAGGACTTAACTTTATCTAAAATCTTTTTGATTTTTAAAGCTTCATCATTCAACAGCTCATAGTCAACCTTTAATGACTTGGCTACTTTACATTGCATTGCAGAAAACATTTTTTCTCTTACCTAAATTAGCTTTTCATGAGTAATGAAGCCCTTTTGTTTTCAGTGGAGAAATTCCAATAGCAGCGAAACATTCATTGATATTTCTCTTCTCTGTTTCTGCAGAAGTACTTGTATCAAGCTCTTTCATTTCCTCATCCGATACATGTCTTGGTTCTTCATTAATACTACTCTTTTCTGCTTCTGTAGAAGTACCTGCTTCAAGTTCTGGTATTTCCTCATCCGATACATGTCTTGGTTCTTCATTGGGAAATAGTTTGTGGATTTGTATTCGACAATTATGGCAGAGTTTCTTACCTTGGATTAATACCAACTTAACCTTTGCCTTGTCTACCATCTCCAAAGAAATTGGTTTCAAACGACCTTTGATTTGCATTTTATGATTTTTAAATGGATTACATCTTTTTTCAAGCCATTCATAGTTAGTCAACAAGGTCTGCTTGTGATGGTAACAGGTAGTCTGTATTTTATCCTCGTCAAGTCCTGTTCTATAGGGTATAAGCTTTGCATCCAACTGATCAACTAAAATCAATCCAACCTGTTTATCATTGAATAAACCATGACATGTTTCAACTGTTAGCTCAGTACAAATAGAACAATTCATCTTTAACTGAAATAAGAAACTACTGTACTTCAAATCCAGTGTGCAAGTAAAAAATCCAAGTAATTAGAAAAATACCACCTTTCTCCTTGGATACTGGATGGTAAGTGACAGTTGTTTCAAAACCAGAGAGGGCATAGTGCAGTTTAAAATGTAATCTTTTAAAGACTCTTTTATATTCAATTTTATTATGACTTTCTTCTGATTTAAACAAAATCAAATATTTTTGTTTCATGAAAATAATTTTGAAAAATTATTTAAAATATTAAAATAAAATTTTTTAAAAAGTAATGAAAGCATTTCCTTCAACTATATAAATATGTTAAGTTCCAACTTCAAATATTATGTTTTAAAGATTCACATTTGTCTTGTGACTTTTTTGAGAATGAAAAAAAATCACATGTTTTTTTTGTTTCATGAAAATAATTTACCAAAATAAAATTAAAAGAAACACTAACAGAAAGAATTTCTTTTAACTTCATTTGTTAAGTGCCTTTTAGAAATTTTCTATGCACTGTTGATTAGCATACATGGGGCAATGTTTACTGCTTTTTAAAGACAATCTATCTGTACAAAAAGTAATATCTGCAAAATATATTTAAATAATTTTTTTTTTTTTTTTTAGATTAATAAAAACAATCTCATTGAATAGTTTAAGAAGTTACTTAGCACAATATCAACATTTTAGAGGTCATGGAGCATTAGGATGATTGTCTTTAATTATAATCTTTCTCGGAAATCCTGCACATACGTAGGAAAAAAACTAAACTTGGCAGGGTCATATCTTCTTAAGTAGACATAAAATACTCACAAAACTTTTTGGTGAACTTAAGCAGGCATTGTAGATGTTAGGTAAAAAATATGAAAATTGAAGAGAAGGTATTTTTGATAGACTGACCGTAAGCTACATAGGTGAGAAGTTGTTGATTTTGAGGTCATGTATTAGGATGAGCAAAATAAAACTTTCTATCAAGTGTAGGCTTGAAAGAGTTAAATATTTGGATTCTACACTTCTTATTTGCCCTACATACCAAATTTCATAAATATTGAAGGTATGGAAGTATTTTTCTTTAATTTTTAAAAAACACTGAAATTCGGCGACGTTGCACGGCTTTAATTTAGAGGCAAAATAGGATAATTATACACCCCCCCTTAAAATTGGAACGGTAAAGTCTAGCACAAAATAATTTGGCACACTTTCTTAACTCATGAAGGGGAACATTTGTGCCAAATTTCAAGTAATTCGGTGTCGGTGGGTGCAGATTTCAACTTTTTGCTGGTTTTTTGACATGGAATGACCTATAACTATTGACAGTTTCTGAACAGTTTCGTCTATCCATAAAAAAGACACACACACACACGGTTGGTGGTTAGCTAATTTATTTTAGATACCTGCTCGGGCACATTTGTGTGTCTTCAACACAAATTTTTTCTGTGGTTTTTATTGCAACTACGCTGTACAGATCTTAGTTACAGTTCTTGGGAAAGAGTGCATAATCTAGTGTGATCAACAGTTTCAATAAGACCAGCACATTCAAACACTTGGTCATGATGATTTGTGAATCCATGCTAGGAAAAACTATCGACAGTTTCATTTATCCATTTATACTCACAAGGCATATGGTATAGTTTTCAGTCACTTTTCTATAGTGCTGTGATCTTCTCTAGGCTGATAACAAAGAAGTCACTTCCCTGATGAATTGATTATAGTGAGATTGAAACCCATATATATATATATATATATATATATATGTATATATATATATATATATGATTTTTAATCAGTTTGGAAAATTATCACTTATTTCAGTTTTGTCTAGGTGAATAATACTTTTTGTTTGGATAGAAAATTTTCAAATTTATAACATTGTTACTAATTAATCTATAAATCTCTACAAGCAATGATGTTCTCAAAATCCTTCTTCATCATGATCTCTTCAAAGGCTGTCAAGCATTTTCTTTGAAGTTCTTTGATTTTTTTTTTTTTTTTTTTTTTTTAAATTATTTTTTTAAATGTCACTAGCTTGAAGGTGAGATTAAATCTGTCATAAGATGAAACCTAATTAAAAAAACAAGATTTTTTCAACTTTAAGTATTATATAAAATTGTGCCTTGATATAAAATAACTTGATCCTTTGGATCACTTGTTTTCTTGGGAAAGCAGATGTATAAATCCTTTTTTTTTTTTTTTTCCTCACTAGTACTGTAAATGTAGTTGTGAGACATATGTCAGATACTTCAATTTCTTTTGCTAAAATAAATTTTGATATTCTCAATCTAATTTTTAGAACTACAATATTTTTAGAAATGATATAATTAATTGGAAGTTTTCTGGATAGTGTGTGTTTTTAGTTTTTTTTTTTTTTTTTTTTTTTAATCCTACAGCTAGCCATCTTTCAACACCTTCTTGATAAAATGAATGAAACTACAAGTTACATAAATATTCTGGAATAATTTTGTTGATTGTTCTTGGCAAATTAAACCACTTTCAAGTCAATATTAGCATTTATTAAAAGAAATCTAATTTCTCTATTTTACAAATACATAAATATACAAAACATGTGTTGATGTACATTTATCATAAGGTCATTAAAAAGCTTTTTACAATTTGGAATCTAATTTTGTAATATTGGAAAATCTTTTAATTGTTTTTGTCTTTGTTTTCTTGATGTAATTTTACTGAAAGAAACTTGGCAAGTCATTGTAAAGAAAAGTTAGTAAAGCTTAATTAGTGTTTTTTATTCATACTTGTTGCTTAGATGTTATTGTCAAAAATACTTTCATGTAAATTGAGTGTTTTTAGCTTTTGCTTAAGCATAAAAATTGAAATATTTTCCTACAATGTTTTAAATGCATCTCATTAAAAGGCAAAATCACTCTTGTTTATTCACACGCACTAGTATGGCTACTAGCATATATAAATGATAACCTTTTTATAATCAACATGAAAAACAAATATTTCATTCTTTTAATTTTATTTTTTTTATTTTTTATTTTTTTTTTTAATGTTTTGTAATATACTGATTTTTTTATGGAAGATCATAAAACGAAAGCATTAGTTCATTAAATTAGTTGTTGAGTTTGCAATTCCTTTTGAAAATAAGAATATTTTATCCTATAAGCAAAATGTGCTTGCATAATTTTGAATGTATTTGAGTTTAAAAATTATGGTGACGTCAGTCAAATTATTCTGAATTTTTGGTTAATATGAATTTTTTTTTAGAAAATATAATTACTTTGGAAACTGATAAATTCAAGTTTTATTACAATGGACATGTTGAAAGTACACTTGTGGTTCAGAAGAATGCTGAGCTGCTTGTGTCACTTTCTGGATATCACAAAGTATCTTGAGAAAAACTAATTTCAGACAGTAGGTAATCTTTGTAAAATGTTTCATATTCAAATGGTTTTATACAACACCAACCATCAATCAGTATGCCTAATATAACTTTTTCATCAGTGCAGATTTTGATTTGATGGCTCTATTCATTTTAAATCATGTTCTTGTGATCCTCTTCCCATTATTCATGATGGCCTGTGTCAGTTAAATATACTGAATAAAAAAAGGCATATTTTGTGGTTATTATGTAAAAATAAAGATATATCTAATATATCTGCTGCTAGTGTGAGCTCTCATAACAAACAAAATGAATTTATTAAATACATCCTTTTTCTGATTTATCATTTTTAATTTTTGGTATTTTTCTTTGAGCTAATTTAACTGTTGGCAAGCATGTCTAATAAAATTAGTATGTAAACAAAATTTAATCTTTTTCTTTTTCAAAAGATACAATTCTTTCCTATGTGTGATAATTTTTATTCTATGTCTTTTTAAATTATGCCACTATTTCATTGATGGTCTGTACTTTTTTTTTTTTTTGAATTTTTCAAAATTGACAATTGCATAGTTGTTTTAAAACTTGCTGTGTCTTCCTACACACTTGAAATTGTCCAATCTTAAAGAAAAAAAGATACTCGTTAATTTCATGGACTAACTATATAAGGTTTGAAGTTGTCTTTTGTAAAATATTTCTAAGTTGAAAACCCTGTCAGAAATTCAACTTTTTATAAAAATAAATTACACCTCCTTGTAGTGCAATGTCTTGTCTTGAATAATCAATTGGTTTCATATTTCTGCACCCATACAACTTGAGGCACATGCAAAGCAAAGACAGGTTATACTGTGTTTATTTAGTGCAAAAGTGTTGGGTTCAACACCTCAAAATTTGTATTACCAAGTGAATGAACATCACAAGCTGAACCCCATATTAAATTTTCATTGATGGATATTACAGTTTAAATCTGTTGTATTTTCTTTAATGATGCATTTTAAAACTGTATAAATTATTTATTCATTGTATTTTGTCCAAACTATCACACTTGAAGCACTTTTGCCTCATCTTTTTTATGCATTTCCTTAAACAGAATTTATATTATCAAAATGAATATATAAACTTAACTATCTCTAAAAAGTGATACCTAGGGTTTAAAATGCATTTAAAAAATGAAAAATAATTCTTGAAGCTTTTATTTTAGTTTTAATTCCAATCTAATAAATTTGATATTAATAAGTATAATACTGTACTGTATTTCAAACTGAATTTAAATTGATTGGAGTGTGTGTGTGTGTGTGTGTTGTTTTTTTTTTTTTTTTTTTTTTTTTTTTTTTTTTTTTAAGGTATGGAAGGAGAAAATTAAAAGCAGGGCAGAATAAATTCTCCAAATTTGTAAACATTAAAAAAAAAAATGGACTTTTCTGAAACGTTGACAAAAATTATCTGATTTAGTATTGTCAGGTTTTGTTTAAAGGTTTTTAGTGATATTGAGAATAAAATTTTAGTTTCAGATACATAGTTATAGAGCCTAGTAATTTTCAAAGATGCTTTTTTTTTTTTTTTTTTTCTTTAAATCCTTTCATCCTGAACAATGCAATAAAGCCACTAAGATGCAAGGGGTTACTGAGTGTAAAAGAATGAGAAAAAATATTAGAGTGTAAACAATAAAAGAACAGGAATTAAGACAGGTGACTATTTTTATTGCAGTTAAATTTTTGAAAATCAAAGTTTACTGGGAACCAAGAAAGCAGAAGAGTTCCTCAAGCAAGTGTGAGAAGAAACTGTTAGCATAGAACTTACAGTTAGTTACAGCTAGCCACTGTAAACTGATGAAACCTTGCCAATCTAGAAATGGCACAAGGAAACTTATGGTGGTGGGAAAGTAATTGAAGCAAAGATGCCAGATGCTAATAACATTGCAGATTCTTCTTTGGATTTTACCAAGAATCTCTTAAATATATAGCTTACAGTAAATTCATTGTATCTATTTATGTATAATTCTAATTTCTGTAGTAAGGCATTTTGAAGAGATTAGATTTTGCTAATGTAGTTTTATTTTGAATTGTATTTTTTTTCTTCTCTTGTCTGTCTCATTTTGTGCTTAAAAAGTTATTTTGGTTTGTTAATGTTGCAACCTAGAAAGAACCAAAATGGAGGTTGGTAATGAAATGGTAATCTTTATAACATCAACAAAATACAATACTCGCCAGCAGCATCAAATAGGTAAACTACTGTTAGTGGTAGACTACTTAGACAGCATATTACTCCCACTTAAAATAGTGTCCAACATATTTATGAGGATTGGGACATACCAATTAGTATTCATAGGTACAGTATATAACAGTTAAAAAAAAAAAATCCAGTTTTGTACAGAAATGCATCTCAATTGTATTTATCAGTAAGAATTCATGTGACTGAATAGATGTATATGATTTATTCTGACCTGTTTTTAATTTTCTCCCTTGTTCTCCACACCTTTTAAAATCAGATTTTTAGTACCAGAAAAGGCTTTATTTTTTTTAAATAATTCTTAAATGTATAACAAAATTAACAGTTGTGTAGTTATTGGTTAGAAAAAAAGTTGTTTTTGAAATTTAAATAAAAAGCTTCTGTAAAAATTATGAATCCTTAAAACTGTTTAATTTTTTTAGTCTAAATTTAAAAATATTTTAAAGACTGTTTTTCTTATTTAAATTATTTTAGTTTGGTTTATTAACATGTTGCTAATTGGTTGAATCTTTTGTGATTAGTTAATTTGGAATAGGGTATTGGATGTCTAAAATTGTAAAAAAAACTTTGAAGTTATCATTTGAATTAAAAAAAAAATTGTTTCAAACAAAATACTTCAAAGTCTTAATATTTTTAAAGCCATTTTTGAGTAAAGTTTTTTTTTTAAAATTCCTATTTATAGCATATTTGCCCATATTTTTATTACCCTTCACTATTTTCTACTATTGTATGAAGTTGGTAATGTAATGGCTTGGTTTTTGAAAGTTCTTTTAACTCGCTACTAAAAGTAGGCATGCAAGTAAATCGACTGTCCTAAATTCTAGGGTTAGCGATTCTGAAGAAAATGCATGAAAAGGTGATGTTTTATTTGGAAAAAATTTCCTGAATTTATTTTTAATTAATCAAAATGGAATTATATTTGGCTCCTGCAAAATTGCTAACAAAAATAATTGAGCTTTTTAGCATTGAAAAGGAAAATGAAAGGTTATGATATTGAAAAAAATCTTTAAAATCATTAAGGTTGTTTCCCTTTCATACTAGATATTCTAAAAATATATGAAATCATTGTCTAAATTTCTAGAATGAGGAGTTATTTATATTTGGACTAATGTCCTCATCTTTATCTCATTTCAATCAGAGGGCACAACAGCTGAAACATGATAATGACAAAGATGAGGACATTAGTCCAAATGTAAATAAGCGAAATTAATTCTATACTCTGTTTAGTAATCATTGTCTTAGTTTTTAAATTTAAATTTCTTAAAAATGTCTTTGGCTTTTATTCTTTCAAGAGCATGTAAAATAGTTGTTTGGCAAAAGATATTTGTCTTGATATTAAATATTAAGCTCATGTTTGATTGCATTAGTAAGTTCTTTTTTATTATCTAAATTTAGTCTTGATAGAATTAAAATGGGTATTTGAAATATAGTATTAAATATATTTGTATTTTTTGCTTACTGTTTTTAAAATGTTCTGAATTTTTCATTTTTCTTTTTACATTTGTCTTACATATTGCATATTTTCTTTAAAAACTAAAAAAACTTGTTTAAATTGTAGCATAACATTTCCTTTCTTACTCAGAAACTTAAACAATTGTATTTGCTTGTAAAGATTAAAGATTTCTGTCATATGTTATCTTAATGCAAAAAGAAAATACTAGTTATGATAAATTAACTCTAGGACCAGATAAACAAAAAAGTTTGTTCCGTGTGCAATCTGCCGAAGAAAAATTACAAAAAGTAGTTAGCAAAAATCTACTTCAGTGACTATAATCTATGCTAATGTTCTCCCCTCCCCTGAATGGCGTGACCAATCAGAAAAATCTCTCGATGAATCAAAGCCGCTATTTTTGTGCTCGTGAGAAGTGAAGGTTGGACGTGTGAGCCCATTTTGTCATTTCTACTTTGTTTGTTGGACTGTTATGACGGGCTATTGTTTGAGCTGCGATTTCGCTACAATTGTTGCGGTCGAGAAACAGAAGAAATCTATTGCAGTTGCTACTATAACTTGACAGTCTTTTCTTTACTACAACAAGCTATTTCGGCATTTACTTTGTCTCTGGCAAGATGGCGGAAATACTGTTTGACATAAAACTGATCCCCGAATTCAGTGGTGATACAAGTGGACAGTCTGGTTGAATGGATCAAAAATGTGGAACTGGTTTACGAATTATGCGAGATCACAAAGATTGAACGGATTCTTCCACTTTGCTTGAAAGGCAGCTGAGCAAAGAACAGAAAAGTGACATTGAGCAAATAAAGCGCGCTCTACTGTGTTTGGAACTGACCGGTTCGTGGCCTATGACCAATTCCAGGCGCGGCGTCTGCAACCTGGTGAGACAGTAGACATATATTTGGCGGAATTAGAGAAGCTCGCCGTACCGGTCGCACCACTTCCTGAAGAATGGATGGCCCATGCCTTCGTGTCTGGATTGCCTAGTCATGTTAAACAGATACTCCATGCATCATCTAGAATGGAAGACATGACGCTCAATCAATTGTTGACCAGAGCCCGTGCTATCATGATCAACGAAAAAGAGGCTGATGAACCAGTGGTCGCAGTCGTTCAGCCAATTGAAGTCAAAGAAGATCCGATCCCAGCCATCCATTGCCAAGGCGATGTCACTTGCTATCGGTGCTCTGGCCTGAATCATTTT
Source organism: Acanthosepion lycidas (assembly GCA_963932145.1). Lineage (NCBI taxonomy): Eukaryota > Metazoa > Mollusca > Cephalopoda > Sepiida > Sepiidae > Acanthosepion > Acanthosepion lycidas. The sequence goes on from OZ010582.1 coordinate 22,524,449, forward strand.
GCCAAAGACTGCCGCTATCAACGCAAAGAAATGCGCAGCGGGTCAGCGCAAAAAGCACGTTTTGATCTACGATGTTTCCAATGTCATAAAGTAGTATGTGACCTACATTGCCTCTAAGTGTCCGGGAAATGGAATGGGGGATGCGATGTCAGCGCCGGTCTCTTCCCCACATTGAGCATGAAAGAGGCGCTCACTGTGATTATGGTGGGCATCAATGGAATAACGCGTACTGCTTTAGTAGATTCAGGCTGCTCTCAGTCACTCACGAACGGTTCGATTTGTTGACAGTGGAGCAGACAAAAAATGGATGTACTAATGGCCGATGGAAAGGCTCTCGGAAGCCGGGGAGTTGGAAACAGCAAACTCAGTATCAACAATGGTGACCCTGTCACAGTCAGTGTGTTGGTTGGGGATAGCGTGTTATTAGGTTTTGATCTGCTCCTTGGGATGGACAATTATTATGGAGCTGGGCGGCATACGCATCACAGAGGCAGGCGAAGTCAAGTTTTCTGATATGCCCATCTGTGCTGCTTTGAGGATCAACAAGCCTGACTTTAGCGCAGAGATCGACCAAAGGACAAAGACCTGGACAGCACTGTGGAAATGGTCAGAAAATAACCCACCAGAAAAGCTCCAGAACCAAGTGTCAGAGTATTCGGTGCCCGAACACATCCAGGAAGAATACCAGCATGAATTGCAGGTGGGGCTGGACAATGGATGGCTGACTCCGTATCCCGAGAAAAAGCTTGGTCCTCCAAGAAGTCTCATCCTGTTGATGGCAGTGGTATAGAAGAACAAGTGAAAGGTGCACCCTGTACTAGATTATACAGAACTGAACGAACATGTAGAGACATACAAGACTCATGCTGATGTGTGTGCACAAAAATTGAGAGAATGGAGAAGAAAGGGGTCCAATGTCTCTGTGATTGACCTTCGAAAAGCCTACTTGCAGGTACGTGTGCACCGATCACTGTGGCCATTTCAGATGGTAATCCTTAATGGAAGGAGATACTGCTTAACGCAAATGGGATTCGGGCTCAATGTGGCACCGGCCATCATGAAAGTCATTGTGGATGCTGTGCTGTCCAGGGATGAGACAATTCATCAAGCGACGTCAGTTTACATTGGCAACATCTACATCAACAAAACCTTAGTGTCTGCTGCACAGGTGAGAAAGCATTTTGTGGACTTTGGGCTCGAGTACAAGAACCCAGAATGACTGGAGGATAGTGCTCATGTGCTCGGCTTGCAGGTCTGGGGGGAGCACAACATGCTTTACCGGAAACGCATAAGCGAGCTCCCAGACATTCTCAGACACATGACACGATGCAGCGTGTTTTCGTTATGTGGAAAGCTGGTGGGACATTTTCCTGTGGGTGGTTGAATCCGCATTGCAACTGCATTTATCAAACGTAGGGTGACTGCTCTCACTTCTGGCTGGAATGACAAAACAGATGATGCTCCCCTTAGACACATGATAGCGGAAGTCATTACCGGGGTGCGTCAAAATGACCCCGTATGTGGTAAATAGTGTGTTGGTGGATCTGAATTTGACGTCTGGGTCGACGTGAGCATACTTGCAACAGGAGTGTGTGTTGAAATAGATGAAACTGTCGTGGAAGACATGTGTTGGTTGCGTCCCAAGAAGGATACGCAACATATCAACCTGTCAGAATTAGACGCTGTTATCAAACGAGTAATTGCGGCCCTTCACTGGAATGCAAAGGTGTTGCATTTATTCACAGATTCCGCATGCGTGCATAAGTGGATAGCAGACACTCTTATGGGGAAGACCAGGATACGTACAAAGGCTGCGAGCAAAATGCTCATTTGAAGGCGGCTAGACACTCTGGGAAAGTTGGTGAGTACAACTTTATCAGTAGATATACAGCTGGTCAGATCAAATCGGAACAAGGCAGATATTTAACAAGGCTACCCCAGAGATGGCATGACGCTGTTAAGAAAGAGGTAGAGCCTGTAGGACATGTCTGTGCAACATCAGCGAGCAACTGTAACTCGGATTTACTAAAATCTGTGCATTGCCAAAGCGGACATCCCAGTGTAAAACGGACCCTATATTTCGTGAGGCAGATTGATCCCTCCGTATCCAAAGCTGCTGTCAGGGCAGTGGTCAGAGAATGCAAGGAGTGTCAGTCCATCAACTCAGCACCTGTGCAATGGCCAAAAGGACAACTGAGTGTGAGCAAAGTGTGGCACTGTGTTGGAATGGACATCAACCCCTCATAATGTAACTCACTATCTCACCCTGATTGACTGTGGCCCAACCTGGTTCACTATTTGGCGACGTCTGTGTCGACAGGATTCCACAAGTGTGATTGACCACTTGCGGGCGTTGTTCTTTGAACGTGGACCTCCAACAGAACTCCTCACTGACAATGACACTGCGTTCTGCAGTGGACTTTTTAAAGATTTTTTGGATTTGTGGGGAGTCTACCTCAGATTTTGTTACACATATGTCCCATCAAGAAATGGCATAATCGAGCAATGCCATTGGAGTATCGAGAGAATCACTGCTAGGAAGCAGTGTTCCATAAGGGAGGTGGTGTATTGGCACAATGTTACCGCTAAAGACAATAATGTATCGCCCTCAACTGCGCCAGCCAACATGATTTACTGGTACAAAGTCCAGCTAAAAGGCATTGACGCGACACGTTCAACTGAATGGATAAAAGAACAAGAGCTGTATGACTTAGGTGATTGTGTGTAGGTGAAGGCTCCACATAGCCAGTGTACAACTCTGTACCGGGTTGGGCATGTCACTGGAATAAGTAACTCATTCCGTGCTGGTTGATTGAATACCAAGACATGTAAAAGACTGGCGTTGCTATGCAGGTTCAGATACTTCAACAAGTGACAATAGCAGTGAGTGCTGAGGAAGTGAATGAATAATAACCATCTGAGGTAGGGCTAGCACCTCTTCAGATGGCAAAGACTCTGTGTGTGAGGTTGTCAGATCAGAAGATGAGTCTTCAGAACATTCATCAGATGGCGAAGGTTCTATGGCAGAGGTTGTCAGATCAGAAGAATCCTCAGAAGATGAGTCTTCAGAACACACTACACAATCTCCTCCAACAGTGGTCCCACTCCGGAGAAGCTCAAGAATAAAGAGGCTCGCCCCCTGAGTGTCGCTTATATGACAGGGGGGAGTGTAGTGATCATTTACCCTGAAAAAATTTTGTGTTCTGTGTGTGATCTGCCGAAGAAAAATTACAAAAAGTAGTTAGCAAAAATCTACTTCATTGACTATAATCTATGCTAATGTTCTCCCCTCCCCTGAATGGCATGACCAATCAGAAAAATCTCTCGATGAATCAAAGCCGTTGTTTTTTGCTTATAAAGGCAGAAGATTTTCTGAGCTGCTGGTGGAACACGCGTTTTTGTGCTCGTGAGACGTGAAGGTTGGACATGTGACCCCATTTTGTCGTTTCTACTTTGTTGGACTGTTACGACAGGCTATTGTTTGAACTGTGATTTGGCTACAAGTGTTGTGGTCGAGAAACAGGAGAAATCTATTGCAGTTGCTACCATAAGTTGACATTCTTTACTACAACAGAAAATCAGAAATCGCAATGTTTATTTAAAATATTTTGAACCAAGCTTAACTTAGCTTCTGCGCCGAAAAGATGTAATTTGAAAATAAAACAAAGCAGGTGATAAACTTTCACGTCACTTGACAGGTGATGAATGACATATTGACGGATTCCATGAGGATAATTTGTTCTACGGAAGGAGAAAAGTGAAATAATTTACATTTAAGTGAACAAATTATTTACCTCGTTATTTTTAAGGAAACTTTCAGTGCTCTAATTTTTTTTTGTACTTAGCTTTCACCTTTATGTTTACGATGCTTTATGGAAAATATATTATAAAGAAATTAAAATAAGACTGTTAAGAGTGAGATTAAATTTCATATTTCATAAGAAAGGTATCTAATTAATTTATAGGTACCTTTCTTATGAAATTTTATCAGAAGTGTACATAAAATACTGTAATTTTATTTATATTTATTACATTTTACCGTGTTATTTGTATTTCATTCATTTTATTATTAATTTTGATATTTCATTTATGGAAAAATGTCAACTGAGATTAATATAAAAATAAGATCATATAAATTTCATAAGATGATACTGATACTTGTAGGTATCTTTCTCAGTTGAAATTAATAAAATCAAATTAACTTCTCCACACATGTTTTGCAAAAGTAAAGGCCTTAACAGTGGAGAACAATTCTTAACTCAAATAAAGCAACCTATTTGTATTCTGGTTGGTCTTCTATACTTTATAATTACAGTCCGATTATAAACACAAAATTACATTTCTTAATTACTGCGGATCTTCTGATTAATTCAGTATCAACAATGTATCCAAAATTGCTACCCAATAGCAATGATGTATTGCATTTTCAACGGTGACTGCTTGTGTATTATTGACAATTGTGATTATGTTGATAGTGCTAATAATTGATATTATAATTGGCAATAATAGTTATTGATGTGTTAACAGTAAATTTAGCCCTAATGTTGATGGAAACGAAAGTATAATGGTAAAAAAAATGTGACACTTCTGCTTAAGTGAAATATCTAATAAAATTAAGTGATAGATATCTTCGTTAAGTCAACAAGCCCCTGAACGAAGTTTACAAATAAGTACTTTCAATTTCTTTAGAAAAAGTTAATTTTCCACTCGCATAAGTAAAATTCATTTTTTTGCTTTTCTTTTTTTCTTTTCTTTTTTTCTTTTCTTTTTTTCTTTTCTTTTTTTCTTTTCTTTTTTTCTTTTCTTTTTTTCTTTTTTTCTTTTCTTTTTTCTTTTCTTTTTTCTTTTCTTTTTTTCTTTTCTTTTTTTTCTTTTTTCTTTTCTTTTTTTCTTTTTTCTTTTCTTTTTTTTTCTTCTGTTCTTCTTTCTCTTCTGTTCTTCTTTTCTTCTTCTTTTGTTCTTTTGTTCTTTCCTTTTCTTTTCTTCTTTTCTTCTTTCTTCTTTTCTTCTTTCTTTTCTTCTTTCTTCTTTTTTTCTTTCTTTTCTTTTTTTCTTTTCTTTTTTTCTTTCTTTTCTTCTTTTCTTTCTTTTCTTCTTTTCTTTCTTTTCTTCTTTTCTTTCTTTTCTTCTTTTCTTTCTTTTCTTCTTTTCTTTCTTTTCTTCTTTTCTTTCTTTTCTTCTTTTCTTCTTTTCTTTCTTTTCTTCTTTTCTTTCTTTTCTTCTTTTCTTTCTTTTCTTCTTTTCTTTCTTTTCTTTCTTTTCTTTCTTTTCTTTCTTTTCTTCTTTTCTTCTTTTCTTTCTTTTCTTCTTTTCTTCTTTTCTTCTTTTCTTTCTTTTCTTTCTTTTCTTTCTTTTCTTCTTTTCTTTCTTTTCTTCTTTTCTTCTTTTCTTTCTTTTCTTCTTTTCTTCTTTTCTTTCTTTTCTTCTTTTCTTCTTTTCTTCTTTTCTTCTTTTCTTCTTTTCTTTCTTTTCTTCTTTTCTTTCTTTTCTTCTTTTCTTTCTTTTCTTTTCTTTTTTCTTTTCTTCTTTTCTTCTTTCTTTTCTTCTTTCTTTTCTTCTTTCTTTTTTCTTTCTTTTCTTCTTTCTTTTCTTTTCTTCTTTCTTTTCTTTTCTTCTTTCTTTTCTTTTCTTCTTTCTTTTCTTTTCTTCTTTCTTTTCTTTTCTTCTTTCTTTTCTTTTCTTCTTTCTTTTCTTTTCTTCTTTCTTTTCTTTTCTTCTTTCTTTTCTTTTCTTCTTTCTTTTCTTTTCTTCTTTCTTTTCTTTTCTTCTTTCTTTTCTTTTCTTCTTTCTTTTCTTTTCTTCTTTCTTTTCTTTTCTTCTTTCTTTTCTTTTCTTCTTTCTTTTTTTTCTTTTTTCTTTTTTTTCTTTTTTCTTTTCTTTTTTCTTTCTTTTCTTTTTTCTTTCTTTTCTTTTTTCTTTCTTTTCTTTTTTCTTTCTTTTCTTTTTTCTTTCTTTTCTTTTTTCTTTCTTTTCTTTTTTCTTTCTTTTCTTTTTTCTTTCTTTTCTTTTTTCTTTCTTTTCTTTTTTCTTTCTTTTCTTTTTTCTTTCTTTTCTTTTTTCTTTCTTTTCTTTTTTCTTTCTTTTCTTTTTTCTTTCTTTTCTTTTTTCTTTCTTTTCTTTTTTCTTTCTTTTCTTTTTTCTTTCTTTTCTTTTTTCTTTCTTTTCTTTTTTCTTTCTTTTCTTTTTTCTTTCTTTTCTTTTTTCTTTCTTTTCTTTTTTCTTTCTTTTCTTTTTTCTTTCTTTTCTTTTTTCTTTCTTTTCTTTTTTCTTTCTTTTCTTTTTTCTTTCTTTTCTTTTTTCTTTCTTTTCTTTTTTCTTTCTTTTCTTTTTTCTTTCTTTTCTTTTTTCTTTCTTTTCTTTTTTCTTTCTTTTCTTTTTTCTTTCTTTTCTTTTTTCTTTTCTTTTTTCTTTCTTTTCTTTTTTCTTTCTTTTCTTTTTTCTTTCTTTTCTTTTTTCTTTTTCTTTTTTCTTTCTTTTCTTTTTTCTTTCTTTTCTTTTTTCTTTCTTTTCTTTTTTCTTTCTTTTCTTTTTTCTTTCTTTTCTTTTTTCTTTCTCCTTCTTTTTTCTTTCTCCTTCTTTTTTCTTTCTCCTTCTTTTTTCTTTCTCCTTCTTTTTTCTTTCTCCTTCTTTTTTCTTTCTCCTTCTTTTTTCTTTCTCCTTCTTTTTTCTTTCTCCTTCTTTTTTCTTTCTCCTTCTTTTTTCTTTCTCCTTCTTTTTTCTTTCTCCTTCTTTTTTCTTTCTCCTTTTTTTTTCTTTTTCCTTCTTTTCTCTTTTCTTTTTCCTTCTTTTCTCTTTTCTTTTTCCTTCTTTTCTCTTTTCTTTTTCCTTCTTTTCTCTTTTCTTTTTCCTTCTTTTCTCTTTTCTTTTTCCTTCTTTTCTCTTTTCTTTTCTTTTCCTTTTTTCCTTCTTTTTCTTGGTTTCACTGGTATGGACCAATACCTGTGTTTTTACTCAAATAATCAAGACAACTGCTTTTTCAGTGACGAAAAGTGACACTCCAACATCTTTACTCACAAAACTTAATTCTTTTCAAAAAATCTCTGATGACCAATGAGATAACTGAACTTGTCATAGCTACCTTCACTATCAGGAGGTGCATTGACGGCTTTCTTAAGACATTTGCACAAGTGCAGGAGAAGATACTGCTGAACTTATCAAGTATAGCCTGTAGTCTACAGATTGGCAATGCATTCAACATTATGGTTGGAAAAATTAAAAGAACTATTTAGTCATGCTAGATAACCTGTTATCTCTCATTATAGATTGCAGATAATATTTTTCTGAATTTTAGTTTGCAGAAACATCTTTTGGCACTTTACAACAATTACAAAGAAATGCATAACTATGACTGAACTGATTTTGAAAAGTAATAAAACCAAATTATAAACACTCTTTAGTTCACATTTCTGTTTGTGTGTTTTTTGTTTTTTTCTTTATAACAGTAAGGTTAACCCCTATACAAGGCCCAGGGGCCCACACAAGGTAGAGAATTATATTAAGGGGAGTTTATATGGATAGGAGGGGAAAATAACCATTAACTCTAGACTTGAACAGGTTAAAATTGTAGTGATTGGAGAAACATCCTGTTGGGAGTCTCTCAGTAAGAAGCTGTTTTTTTTTTTTTATTATTATTATTATTTTTTTATTATTATTATTTTTTTTATTTTTCTATATATGGTATGCACATTACATTTACTCTATGCCATTGTAGTAAATTAAGAGTAAAGATTTATTAATAAAAATGAAATCTTGTATTTTAGTGACTGCATACCAAATAACTAATTTGCCCGATATTTGCCTTTGTGGATGTTATGTGTGGTGCTCTTCTGGGGAAGGAAAGGAGGATTATTTAGCTTAAATGTTACTATTTCATTCAAGGTTGGCTGATAATCTTTATCAGAAGTAATAAGAGAAAACAACTCTCACAATGCTGCAATTATTATTGTTGTGAGAAAGTATTTGTGCTGCTTGAATTTGATGGGTTGTGATTATGAAGAAAAATCCATGTGAAATTTTTAAAAATACTTATTTCTGCATCATGGTTTATGAAATATTTTAGGGGTGAATTAAAATAAATTTTAGCAAACTTGATTCTCATGCCTGCAAGAAAAGGGAGTCAAAAGGACACTTCTCCCTTTGAGACTGCTATTATTTTAACTACGTTTGTTTTAATAAGCAATGATTAGAATTGTAATGAAATCTAAAGTCCTGATTAAAGTGAATTTATACATTTTTTTTTTTTTTTTTTTTTTGTTCTTGAAACAAAAAAATAAACACTTTATTAGATTGTTTATTGGAATGCTTGGAAAAACATTAGCTAATTGCCAATTGATTGAAACTTTATAAAATTATAAATAAGGATTTCCTTTTATAGTTGGTTTATATTTTAATAATTTAGTAAATGCTTATAAATTTATGAATAAAAAATTTTTCATATTTCTTTATAAATTGATAAATGATGAATATTGTATTAATTTTTAGAATGTTGTATATGTAAAATTATTCTTGTAAATAAACAATCTAATAAATAAATAGTGTTTAATATTTTTGTTGTAAATTCTCAAGAAAAAAAAAATATATAATTCAGTTTCATGTTTTTATTCTGATCATTGCTTTTTAAAACAAGTATTACTGAGGAGTGAATGAAGTTAAAAATAGTGGTGTCAAGGGAAAAACTATCAATTTGACACTTTTTCACAGATTTAATTTTTCCCAAATTTCACTCAATTTTATTGGTATATATATATATATATATATATATATATATATATATATATATATATATATATATATATATATATAATAAAAAACAACACTATTTACATTATTTGGGCTATTGTCCCCATTTCATCTTAATTGCCATATTCACTATGAATATGGCAGTGAGGACAACAATGTAAATAGTGTAAATAATTATATTATTTCCTCTCAGAAATATACACAATTTTTTAAGTTTTCAGTTTCTGTTTATTTGTTTGCCTTAGTACATATGTTTACTACTTAAATGCAGTACAAATCTCTTAAGAAGGAGGGTATTTTTCCTTTTTACAAATTAGTTACATGGGCATATGGCTAGAATATTCACTTTGACATTGACACTTGCATATGACTGATATAATTTTTTTTCAGTTGGTTTGGATTTTAATTTAGACATCATATTTGGTAGGCTAATTATAGTAAACCCACAATTTTAATTGTTTTTTTCTTTTTTCTCTTTCAAAAAAAATGAGACAGTATTCTGCTTTTGAAATTAATAATTCACTCACCAATAATTTACCATTGCCTGAGGAGACACATTTGTAGTGTTGAAACACAATTGCTATTGGGTAGTGAATTTTAACATGCTTTTGTTTTAATCTCTGATAAATAATATTCAGCTCTACTCTGTATTGAGCCCTCTTTTAAATTAAATTTTACAGACTGTGGAATTATACTCCATTTGTTATCTTATCTGGAGATTTTATATATTAGGTTGGTGCAAAAATAATGACGCAATAATGTTGTTTTTTGACGTTAAAAAATGACATTATTGTGTCATTATTTTTGCACCAACCTAATATATATATATATATATATATATATATATATATATACACACACAACAAACACCAACAAGACATTCTTAAACTTAATAGAAAACACTTCCCTCTAACAAACCCCTTAGCAAAAATATTTAACAAAAACAATGTAAAAGTTACTGCTGCACTAAAAACATAATACAAATAAAGAAAATACACCCACGACCTCTTATTCTCCAATAGAAAATACTCCAACAGCACCACACTATCCACATACATATGGCAACTAAAAAGACGTCATACCAAAAATAATCTGGGAAATCATGAAAACCGCACATGCCTACAATAACATATCAAAGAGATGTTTACTTTATTGACACTTTTTCGTGTAGACAATCTCTCCCACTCAACAAAAGGAATTACTAAACCAAAGATTGGAAATAATTTTGAAATGCAGAAACAAAAATTAATATCTGCTTTTATAGTTCCTACCAAATGGATAATACCTACAAAATATCTGATCACAACCAGAAATGAAAAAAAGAAACGCCACAAACACGACTACCATCATAGCGATTAACACAGCTTGATAGAACCACCAGCACTGTTATCTACACTACCATCATCCCTATGGACACAGCCACCATCATGACAGTTGGTAGAGCCAACAGAGGGGATAAACTACTAACACTTCAATATCATTTTATAACGACGACTACTATTTTTGCTACTAAAATTGTCAGTATCACTTTATGCATCTACTACTACTATTATTTTCACTAAGAACGCTGATGTTACCACAATCACTTCATAACCTTCCCTAACACCATTAGTACTGCTTTTTACCATTATCATTGTTTTCATTATTATTTTTACTATTTTCACCATCATTTTCATGGTTACTACAACTATTATCATAATTAACATTATCATTATTGTCACATTTTTTTTACCATTATACTTTCGTTTCTATCAACATTAGGGCTAAATTTACTGTTAACACATCAATTGCCAATTATAATATCAATTATTAGCACTATCAACATAATCACAATTGTCAATAATACACAAGCAGTCACCGTTGAAAATGCAATACATCATCATTGCCATATCCAAAAACAGAACCTACTTAACCAATGTGGTGATATAAGACTCCAGAAAAATAGGAGTGTGTGTGTGTGAAGAAGTGTAAATTTATTTGACGACCTAGATAGACAAACTGAAAAGAGCCAAGAACAGCCCAACCTGTCCCTTGTTGAAAGAACTTTGCTACGTACAGTCTTGACATCAAAAGAGGATTACAATTGTGTATATATATGTATTCTTGAATGTATAGATGTGTATCTGTGCCTAATCTCGGATTGTTTATATAGGTGTGTTTGTGTGAACTATAATGCGTAAACATTTATGTATGTATATCTGTGAGAGTGTCATCCCAAAATGGGCACAAAGGAGGATTTCCCCCTCCTGTCTCAAACATAAGCAAACACAAACATATATACACCCACAAATACTAGCAGGCTGGAAACTGAGGAAAATTTATACTGAGAGGTGCCCATCCCTGGAGAACAGCTGCCTGAGGCTGTGTCCTCTCATTGCATCAGAGAGAGGGATTGGTGCTTGCACCGAGGCCAGCGCAACTGACAGTTGTGGGGGCTGTGGGCAATTTTTGTTCCTTGCCTGGGTGTTTGCACTCAGGTCCCCGCCTTCAAAAAGAACTTGTGTCACATCTTGTCTCAGTGGGGAGATAGAGTAAATACTGTGTGTAACCCCCTTTCTTGAGGAGTTTGTAACACATTTATTTATCATCCTTCAGTTGCATCTCTATCCTTGGGCAGATTGTGCTTGCCTTAAAAAAGACCTTGTGTTACAACTCGTCTTATTGGGGAGACAGAGTAAATACCAAGTGTGTAAACCCCTCCTTCAAGTGGCATACACATTCTGATACATGCTGGACACAGGGATCTGTCCCTGCATCCAACGAGTATCAGAATGTGTATGGTAGTATTACATCTATGACTAGCTTAGACCAGCTTGGACAAGCTATCACCAGCAATCTGAGTGAAGAAAAACAGACCTTGTGTCACAACCTGACTCAGTGGCGGGTTAAGTAAATACTGTGTGTAAATTGCTCTCTCTCTCTCTCTCTTGAGTGGTGTATGCATTCTGTTACTTACCAGTCCCAGGGATCCGTCCCTGTGCTAGTAGTATCACAGCTTTGACCAGCTTGGACAAGCTGTGACCAGCGAGTTGACGGCTTGTATCTCTCCTGATCAGCTTGTGTCCATTGATCTTGCATACACGTATGACAATGTGTCACCTCCAAGGTAAAATGGATGGTGTTTTTTTACATTGCTAGTCGTGGCAAGGATGGTGGTGTGGACATTGCGAAATGAAGGAATCTTGCAGGATGAACACTTCACATCACCATCTGGTTGTTTTCTGTAAGGGTCAGATCTGATAGAAAGCGTTTGATTTTGACAGATTTCAGCAAAAGGTGAGTGACTGTGGTGAGCCTCGTTTGTGTGTACGGGGCTAGCCTTAATTTTCTCTTTTAGGTCTCCTTGATGCAACAGGGCAATTTCATGTGAACCCTCTCCTGGTTAAGTTAGATATTATTTTTCCCTAGTTAATGTGAATAAGTGTTGTTCCTGGCATTCTCTTTTGTTATAACTCGTGTCAAGATTCCTAACCTCCTCTAGTTTGTTTTTGTCCCCTATTTTTCATCCAGACTGGGTCAGACTTTGATTTTCCCCTTTCTGTCATTTTTTTTTTTTTTTTTTACCCTTCCGATTCTATTAGTGAGTGTGCTTCTTGATTTTGTCTATTGACAGAATACAGCAGCCACTCTTATTATTTTGAGGGATGGATGGGTCCTACTAACATTGTTTTGTTTTATTTTTATCTTTGTGTTTCATTTTTAGATTGTTTTCTGCTTTCACCCCCACTCCCATCATTTAATAAATCATGAAATTTTCATATAAACAAACTGTATGGACAATGAAATGAAATTTTTCTATCATGGGATGTTCTGTAGGTCCCCTGCAAATATGTGGTATTAATGGTATATGCAGGATTGAGTGGTGATGGATGAGTTCTTGTGGTGAATGGGCAAATTGTAATGAATGAATGGATCATGATTGTGAATGACTATGATAGCTAATGCTTCTCCCCATTTCCCTTTTGGCCTTGTGCCACAATTTTGTATTTTTACAAAATAAATAATCATTATTTATCTCTCAGTTGTGTCTCTGTCTTTGGGCAGAATGCGCTCAGGGATGGCTCCGTCAAAGGACAGTTGCAACAGAGGAAAATTATACTGAGAGGTGCCCAGCCCTGGAGAGCAGCTGCCTGAGTGTGCCCTCTCATTGTGCCGGAGAGAGATCAGTGCTCGCAGTGGGGCCATTGCAACTGACAGTTGTGGGGACTGTGGGAAATTTTGTTCCTTGCATGGGTCCCTACCTTAAAAAAGACCTTGTGTCACAACTCATCTTAGTGTGGAGACAGAGTAAATACCTCGTGTGTAAATTGCACTCTTGAGTAGTTCATAACACATTATGCATCATCTCTCAGTTGCATCTGTCTTTGGGTAGTGTGTACTCAGGGTCAGATCTGTTAAAGGATATTCTCAACTGAGGAAAATTATACTGAGAGGTGTCCAGCCCCGAGGAACAGCTACCTGAGGCCGTGCCCTCTCATTGCACCTGAGAGAGAGATCAGTGCTTGCACCAAGGCCAGTGCAATTGATGGTTGCGGTGACTGTGGGCAATTTTTGTTCCTAGCTCAGGTGTACGCACTCGGGCTCCCCCACATTAAACTGACCTTGTATCACAACCTGACATTGGGGTTGGGGTTAAATACAAATTAATATAAAGTAGTTTGTAACCTGTTTATTTACCATCTCTCAGTTGTCTCTGTCTTCAAGCAGTGTGTGCTCAGGAGCAGCTCTTTCAGAAGACAATTGCAACTGAAGAAACTCATATTGAGAGATACCCATCCCTGAGGAACAGCTGCCTGAAGCCATGCCCTCTTATTGCACTAGAGAGAGGGTCGGTGCATGCACCGAGGTCAGCGCAACTGATGGTTGTGGAGGCTTTGTACTTTTTTTTTTTCTAGCTGGGTGTATGTGCTCGTGCTTCCCACATTAAACCAACCTTGTGTCACAATGTGACCCTGTGGTGGAGAGGGGGGGTCGAATAAATACCAAATTACTATAAAGTAGAGCTAAGATTCGTGGGAGAATTGAGCTCCAATTTTGCATTTATTCATATAGATTCTATAATATAGGTTTTACTTAATTAGCTATTATGTTTCTCTAAATCTTCAAATGTTGAATGTATAACTAATTCTAATTTCTATTTTCCTATCTTTACACTATATTAATTTTATCTTATAAATTGTCCCTTGTTCTGTCACCCATGAAATAAAAATAATTGTTTGTATGGAAAATAAGGATCTACGTACATCAAATTGTCTTTAAATTAAGTGGCAGCAAAAGAATTATTGTTGAGCTTTTAAAAGATAAGCTTAAACATTAATTCAATACTTAAATGCAGCAATCAATTTTGAGTTCTTCTGTAGTTTATTGATGTCTACCGCATCTACTCCTCCGTAGCTATTGTGATTATGGCCAAACCAAGAGTCCTCCACAGGAGCTAGCTTAAATGCCACCCAATAGGGCAGCTTTTAAGCTAGTTTATAATAAAATGTGCACTGCAATTTTGGATACAAAAGAAAAATAAGAGTTAGCCCCCTTGAACCTTGAAAGCAATGATAATGGCTAGTATAATATATTAATATATATTTTTAACTTTGCATAATCTCTCAACCCTGAATTGAAATTGGACCGGTGAGAGTGGAGGAGTTGCTTGGACTCACACACTAATTATAAATTCAAATGTTTATACATTAATTTAAAAATAGGGCTTGATACAATAGTAGAGCGATAATTCCTTATTATAGGATATTATATTTGAACATATATAACTGCTACATCAATGCATCTATGTTTTGATGCCTGTGTGTGTGTAATATATATATATATATATATATATATATATATATATATATATATATATATATAAAAAGGTCATCCCATAAGTTCTGTCTGAATTTGGAATAAAGAAAACAAGTGACCAAATGTTACATTTAATTACAGATTCAATCAACAATGTATTTTCCCTGATTATCTATGACTTCCTTCCATCTATTAACAAGCTTACTAATTCCATTACTGTAAAATTCTTTTGGCTTTGATTCAAAGAACTCACAAATGTCCGTTTTAACCTCTTCCTGTGTTACAAAAGTTGTTTCTTCCAAATGATTCTGTAAGCTAAGAAACAAATGGTAGTCTGAAGAAGCAAGGTCGGGAGAATAAGGTGGATGAGGAATTTTCTCCCAACCAAGTTCTTTGATCGTTTGTGACGTGATTCTTGCTGTGTGGAGCCATGTATTGTCCTGATGAAACATCACCCCTTTTCGATTCACTAAAGCAGGTATTTTTTTTTCCTCGAAGCTTGGTTCAAACGCTCTAATTGCTGACAGTATATTTGAGCATTAATTGTTGCATTAGGTGGTAAGAATTCAAAGTGGATTATTCCTTGGTGATCCCACCAGATTGAAAGAAGAACCTTCTGCCCATAAAGTTCCCTTCTCTGCTGTGGCTGGGGTCCTTCCCCTTTACCAAGCCACTGTCTACAATGCTTAACATTCAATAAAAGATCCATTTTTCGTCACAAGTCTATCCAAAAAAGGTGAAACAAGTTGGCGAGAATGGAGAGAGAGGAGCAGGTGTCAACTCGGGATTTGAGGTTGTTTTCAGACAATTCATGAGGCACCCATTTTCCAAGTTTAGGAACTTTTCCAAGTTGTTGAAGATGACGAACAGTTATATGGTTTGAACTGAGAACCACTGCCAATTCCTCAACTGATAAAGCAGGATTTTCTTCAAGGTCTACTTCAAGAAGCTTTTCATCAAACTCAATTGGACGTCCGGTTTGATCTTAATCTTCAAGGGTGAAATCTCCACCTCTGAATTTTGCAAACCATCTTCTGCAAGTTCTTTCATTCACACATTCCTCTCCATAAACTGAGTGAATGTTTCTAGATGCTTTGGCTGCTGAGTTTCCTTTCTTGAACTTATAAAGCATTATGTGCCTCAAATGATTCTTGGGTACTTTCATGTTAGCAGGTTTTTAATCAAACAAAATTTAATTTTATTGTTCTCTGAAATAAAATTTGATCTGTTTAAATTCATCTAAACATAAAAATAATGTTCAGCTCCATTAGACATTATAAAATACTCTTTAAATTTCATTCATTTTAACAAAAAGTTAAATTTCAGACAGAACTTATGGGATGACCTTTTTATATATATATATATATATATATATATATATATATATATATAGTGTCTCATTAAATAACTTAGACAAGTTTTGTCTACTTATTTTTAATAGGTTATTCTCATAATTGTGGACAAGTTTCTTAGTATCTTCATTAAAGGAAGAAAGAAAATAACCATCTTGGTATTCATTTTATTCAGAGTACTTTTGAAATTAGCACAATATCATCAGGATTTTGTTTTTTTCTAAGACAAAAAATTGTGTTCATTTGGAAATTAAATTTTATGTGTGGAGTGAAAAATGCTAAGGTTATGTACTGTACAATTTTTTAAATTTTATCATGTAGACGTGTGCAAACGTCAAAGGGGTAACTAATTTATTGTAATGTCTAAATATTTCAAAAAAGGAAAAAACTATACATTAAACTATTATTTAAAACTTGGATATTTTAAATTATCTACTGTAAACATTTTAAAACAGTTGTGCAGTATTCATAATTAATTTTTGAAGGGTTGTTTATACATATACATATACATATACATATATATATATATATATATATATATATATACACCCACACACACATGTGTGTGGGTAGTGTATTCCAGTAAATTCTGTTTCATTCACTTTATGCTAATATTCTTGGAATAGATATAAATCCATTTTCCTCCAGCTATAGATTAAATAGCAGGGCTGACTTGGTTTTCATGTCTTGGTTGATAGCCAAACTAGTAGCAGAAAAACTTTGAATTTAAACCATATCACCAAGGAGAGGGTCATGTTTAAGTATATGTGCTGTTTGTAGAATTTAACATTATTCTGAAGAGGTTAAAATCTAACAATAAAACTTGAGGACTGTTTGTAGATTTTGTAATATACTGCCTGATCATTCTATGTTGTTTTTTCAAAAGTATGACTTGGTTTACACAAACCTTCACCACCACTATAATCAATTGAGTGGATAGTCTAGCAGTTCAATTTTAAACTGAACCATTGGCCCTTCAAATGAAATATATATGAAATGATAAGTTCTCCCCCCCCCATATATATATATATATATATATATATATATAATCTAATGATTCATTTTATTAGAGTACCATATTAAAACTGGATGTCCCCAAAACAGTGTTAGATAGCAGCTTAATACTTTTGGAATCAAATTTAAGTTAAATGGTGACTAATTTTGTTGGTAATTAACTACGTTTATTTGGGATGCAAATCTATTATTTGAAAATGAATACACTGTATTAATGATGAAAAAAGTTTTTATAAAATCCTAAAATATTTTTATCCTGCACTGCTGATACATTTTTTAGAAATTTATCTCCAAGTTCTCAATGAGTATAAACCTGATGATGGGTTATAAAATGTTCTTAAGCTAGATTGAAATATGAAGAGTATTAAGTAATCAACTTCTCATGAGTATGTTGGTTCTTCTTGTCAGAAAAAACATTTAGTAAAGTGGTATTTTATTTGGGCTCTTTAACTTCCTCTGATTTATTTTATCTACATTTAGAATGAATGATTGAAAGCATAGAATTTTGTCTCTCTTAGCGTCCTAACTTCTTTTTTATTTTTTTTATTTTTATTAATTTTTAACTAATTTCCATTTTTACTTGACTTTTCCTTTTTTCTTTTTTTCCTCAGCTAAAAATTTACCAACATGGCTGATGATAGTGAATGGTTGAAGTTACCAACAGAAGAAAAGTGCCAACATAAAGTAAGTGATAGGCTGTTTATCTTTTAAAAAAAATCATCTCTTTGACTTTATATTTCATTGCTGTGATGATTTAGATTTTTTTTCATTATGAATTTTTTTAATGTTCAAATATTACCAAGTAGTTTTATAAGTGGTTATAAGATGGTAAATATAAAACTCTTAAGAGATAACCCACCTGAATAATGAATGTGTTTACATAAAAACATTTTAAAAAATTCCTGCTATATACACATTAATTGGTATCTATTTACTTGAAATTTTAAAATTTTCTTAACAATGCATTTTTATATTATATTGCTTTTTATCAAATTGATATAAGTGCATGGATTTGAGATTATCTGTTCTATAAATGCTAAAAAAAAACCCAAAAAAACCCCAAACTTTGATGTGTCTGATCTGACAGTTCACATAAACAGATAATCTGAGACTTTTTTAGATTTATGATTGTTTTATATATAATATATATATATATATATATATATATATATATATATATATATATATATATATATATCTCAAATATGTGGTGCAGTTCAATTTATATTACATGAATCATTCATACAAAAAACAGATTAGTGAAGTTAATGATATAAATGGTGAGAATACATCTCTCGCAAACAAATTTATTAAAATTACATTAACCCATGAACCTCTAGATGAATGTTGTGATCCCTGTTTTTAATAAATTCAACTTGTATAAGGTCTTTTTTTGCAAGTACTTTCATCTGTTCATACAGACATCATCAGGCATGGAAATTGATTTGTTTTTTTTTTTTAAATACATCCAAGTAATAACGGGACACGAAAGATTAGATGTCAGTTGAAATATGTTTTTTTAGAAATGTGTTATTGTTAACTGTAAGAAATTCTGGAGCGTGCAGTCTGTCAGATGTCCAGAAATTGATGTCACTTTCTTTCAGCAAAACGTCTAGTCTCACTGAAGCCTAGAAGAGCAGTGGTCCCCCATGTCCACTCTCCTGGTTTTTAATAGGTAGCGTTGTTCTCTTATGCAAATAAGTCTGCTGCATAAAAATGGCAGTAGGCGTACGCATGTGTGACCAACTCTC
This sequence comes from Acanthosepion lycidas, assembly GCA_963932145.1. Taxonomy (NCBI): domain Eukaryota; kingdom Metazoa; phylum Mollusca; class Cephalopoda; order Sepiida; family Sepiidae; genus Acanthosepion; species Acanthosepion lycidas. The sequence continues at coordinate 22,543,101 of OZ010582.1, forward strand.
AGAGAATGGTTCGACACGCAAGGCAGCGAATTCATTTTGCTCCTGATAAATCACATCTATTACACTCCCCCCGATCGTATGATCACATAAGTGACAGTGAGGGGCTGGTCGTTTCACCTTTGCACTCCTTCATGGTAGTATAACCATGTCTTCCTCCCCGGCTGAAGTCTACTTCTTCCTCGCTCTCAGACGGAGTGTCGCTGCTGCTTGCACTGGAGCTTGGTTCTTGGTTCTTGCCATTCATGACTCCCTGATATTGTGTCACTGCCATCATCTGCTGGTAACAATGAAGTGAGCCGTGGACGTACATCTCCCATGTGCCGTGGTATCCCGTCGATGACTACTGACTGTGGACTGTTTATCCCCGTGACACGACCTTTCACAAACTTTGATGTGCAGCGTCCGTGCGGATTTTTTACCCAGACTGCGTCTCCTTCTTTATACCGAGTCGAAGTTGCCTGGTTAGGCGAGGACACAATGTCAATTCCTTTTATTCGAATTTTGTATGAATGCAGCAGATTGGCAGGCGGAGAAGAGGCAGACACATCATCCCTGGGTGTGATGTTATACCAATACACGGCCTCCATAATAGAGCAGCTCTTTCGCGCAGCAGTCCGTTTGATTGTCTGATGACACCTCTCTAAAATAACATTTCCAGATGGTTTGTACGCGCAGTGCGATCGGAATCAGTCGCCCCATTCTTCTGTGAATTGTGTGAATTGCTGACTGCGGAATGCAGTGTCATTATCAGCCAGGATCTCCACTGGGGAAAATGCTGTCATCAATGCTCCCTTGATTCGAGCCACGTCTGATTTCTCTTCCTTAGATAGTTGCTGGTAAACCGCAAATGCTCCCCTGGTTAAGTGAAGAGGGATGACACTATCAAGCCGCTTCACTCCCGATAGGTTGCACACCAATTCCAACTTCTCGAGCCATTCAACCACAGATCCAGTCCCATCAAACTCTGGAATAATTTTTAAATCAAACCGGCCGTCCATATCCACCGAAATAGCTTGTCAGATGTCCAGAAGTTGATGTCGCTTTCAGCAAAACGTCTAGTCTCACTGAAGCCTATAAGAGCAGTGGTCCCCCACGTCCACTCTCCTGGTTTTTAATAGGTAGCGTTATTCTCTTATGCAAATAAGTCTGCTGCATAAAAATGGCAGTAGGCGTACACACGCACAACCGACTCTCAGAGACTGGTTTGACATGCAAGGCAGCGAATTCGTTTTGCTCCTGGTAAGTCACTGTAAGTCACTGTCACATCTATTATGCTAAGGTTGAATTTTTTGAAAATTTAAAGAGTGCGTTTTTTTACTAATATAGTAATTGAAAAATTCTTTTGTTGTAGTAATTTTTATCCAGAAGTTGCATGTTGGATCAGTTCTTTTTAAATCAAGTTGAATTTATTAAAAACAGGCATCACAACATTCGTCTAGAGGTTCATGGGTTAATGTAATTTTAGTAAATTTGTTTGCGAAGATGTATTCTCGCCATTTATATCATTAACTTCACTAATCTGTTTTTTGTATGAATGATTCATGTAATACAAATTGAACTACACCACATATTTGATTTAAAAAGAACTGATCCGACGTGCAACTTCTGGGATAATACCTGCGTTATTGCTCTATTTATTGATCAATTTAGTTCATGCCACATCAACTGAAAAAACTGCTAAAACAAAAGAATTCTCCAATTACCATATTAGAAAAAAAACGCACTCTTAAATTTTCAAAAAATTCAACCTTAGCGTTGCAACTGCACGCTCCAGAATTTCTTACAGTTAACAATAACACATTTCTAAAAAAACATTTCGACTCACATCTAATCTTTTGTGTCCTGTTATTACTTGGATGTATTTAAAAAAAAAAAAAAAAATTCAATGCCTGATGATGGCTGTATGACCAGATGAAAGTACTTGCAAAAAAAGACCTTATACCAGTTGAATTTATTAAAAACAGGGGTCACAAATGTAATTTTAATAAATTTGTTTGCAAAGATGTATTCTTGCCATTTATATCATTAACTTCACTAATCTGTTTTTTGTATGAATGATTCATAATATATATATATATATATATATATATATATATATATATATATATATACCTAAGTTTGTCACTTAGCTGATTGATGTTACCTTCAGCATCCTGATTCCCGCATTTTGTAGGTGGACCTGTCTGTTCACTCTTCAGGAGGTATCAAATATTTATTCCAAATGCTGCTATAGCGGATACTTCATATTTGAAATAGATGCAGCATTTTTATTCATTAAACAGTATGCATTATGTCTACTGGCCTATGTATTCAAGTGTAGCTGACCAAAAGTGTTACTAGTATAAAGTACATCTCTTTCATGAGTGAAAGTTTTTTTTTTCAACAACGAATCTCTTGAGGTTGAATAATTTACCAGTTCTATATTACGCATAAATTCATGGCTACAATCATTAAATGTGTTTCACAAGGCAACAGAAGTATATAGAAAACAAATATCAACCCAATAATATTTTCTTGTTTGACTCCATTTTCTACCTTAAATTATTCAGTAAGGATATGGCTTATTTACATAAGCTTCCATGTTATCATGAAATGATCTTTCCAGGCTGTGCAGGACACTTCTGCTTAAGTGAAATATCTCATAAAATTAAGTGATAGATGTCTTCGTTAAGTCAACAAACCCCTGAACAAAGTTCAAATTTTGCTCTCAACTTTTTTTGTGTAGTTGCCTAGCAATAAAATACATATTTATTGTTCTTCTGTTTGGTCTAAAACCACACTGAGTTTTCAGAAGTCGTTGGCCCAATATTCTGCAATCATGGACAAATTCAAGGATTTGCAGATCTGAAACAGAATTTGGCTTTTCATGTCATTTTCAATCCTAATGAATTGTTATTCTTTTAGATTCTTTGAAAACTTTAACCTTGTTTCTGTGATCTTATTAAAAATTCAACAAACTTTATTATAAACAGGCATATTAATTTTTTTTTTTTTTTTTTTTTTTCTTACATTTAAAATTGAAGATGTTTTTGGGTTAGCAATATATAAATCTATTTTTAAATAGATTTTTTTTTTTTTTTTTAGAAAGATATTGTAACTTTGTAGTGGACAGGGAAGAATACACTGGTGTTGGTGTAGAAATTGGAAGAAGTAGACATTTCTCACATAACATTTAATAAAATTTATTTCATCAAAGCACTTTATGAAAGAACTTAACAAGGACCTTTATTTGTTTACATTCATTTCTTCTACAGACATTTAACTCTCAGAAACTTCACAATATTCTAAATACTTTTTAATCTTGTTTTATTTGTTAAACTGGAATCATTCATACTTGCCTCTACCTTTTATCTGTTACTCGAGTTGTCTGTAGTTCTTCAGTAACTTTAAAAAAAAAATTTTTTTTTTTTTTTTGTTCCCTCATTTTTTTTTTTCTTTACCTCCATTATTTTTCTTATCCTTTTTGTAACTTTAAAAAAAAAAAAAATTGTATTTATTGGACCCCAAAATTTGATTGTATGTGGGTGTTGGTTCAAATCCAATAGGGAATGGAATATTTATATTATAAAACACACACACACACACATATATATATATATATATATATATATATATATATATATATATATATATATACACACACACACACACATAAATGTGGCACAAGGCTGGAAAGATACATTATAATAATCCTTCCACCACAATCACCAAAACAATGTGTGCTCTCCATGAGATCCTAAATTAGTTCCCAATATTTACAAACATGTGGGGAGGGGGATAAAAAGTATGAATGAATATTATTTACATAATAACCCCATGGGAAGATGAAAAATATACAATGAAATATTATTGGTCTCTCCCCACAACTAAGTGTGGCAGAAAAGCAAGTTAACTTGTTGAAAAGTATGGCAGGAACTTGTAGAAAAATAAAATAAAAACACGAAATGCTCCCACCGCTCCAGATAACTATACCTTTTGTTACCTAAAGAAGAGGTTTGGGGGGGGAATGAAAAAAAAAAAATGTTAGATTAAAAATACTTAAAAAGGGGACCAATGACCATTCAATTCCTAATCAAGTTAACCAATTTTCAGGAAAAAAAAGATACAAAAAACTTCTACTCAAACCTAAATGGCTAGGGTGGGCATGTTTTTCTCAGATCAAAACCTTCAACTAAAAAGCTTGAGATGTCACTTGAGGTTAGCATCTTTCATGCACACTAATTGTGTTACAGTCATCCACCTTTCAGTGTAATCCCTAGAAGAAAGCTTCTCCCTCTCAAACCTGATTTTGACCTTCAGCTGGTGCTTGAAGAATGTGACCAAGTGATAGGAAGAGAAAGAGACAATGCCCTGTGAACTTCTTTCATCTTTTGTCCATCCAACTAGCAGTACAGAAATACAATGCTTCCTCCTGCCCACCAATGAACTCATGTTGCTACAAACAGCACTGACATTGAGGGCAAAGAATTGTCTGTGTAGCATGCAAACTATGTAGCCTTCAGTAAGCTCACACAGTCGGCATACGACTAGGCAGTGAAAGAAGGCATGCTCAGTGGATCCCTCTGTTCTACCACACTAGATGCATTCTAGTGAAACAGCCAGTCCTTCAGTGAAAGACTTTTTTGCCAACCCAGAGCACATTCAGAATCATCAGCCAGGAGAGTGATACCCGATTATTAGTGAAGCATTTCAACCTGGGCATTCAAGGCAATATGGCATGAAACTCTGCCCTTGTCAGACCTAACACCCACTATAATGCCTCTCTCGACAATGACCAGATCTCTGAAACCAGCCTGTATCCGAGAAAGAACTTTCTGCACATGATGGCATTTGTAATAGGAGCACTCACCTTGGGGCTCCCCCTCAGCTGAGCAGACTCCAAGACGCAAAAGCTGTTTGGGCATCCTTTTCCAGAAGGTGCCATTCTCATCATGTGTACACATTAGATCCAGAAAATGCAGACATAAAGTATCTTGATGTATTGTTGTCTGGCATTCCTAGACTACCATCAGATGGATGGAGGCACTGAACCTCATGACATGTGATGGGAGTTTTGACACACCAGAGGAGACGAAATAGAACTTTCTCTAGATCATCTAGTGGTGCACAGGAGTGGTAGAACTGAGAGTTGATAAAGGATAAGGGAGTAGATGTATGTAATGCACACCTCAGTCCTCCACTTCAAGGAACAATTCTTTTGCAGCCACAGATTAACCCTGGAGGTCAGGACTAACTCAAATGCTGAGTATCTTGCATGGCACGTTCATCCAACTGAAGAGGCCTGGGATAGACAGACCTTTCCAACCCAACTGCAAACCGGCAGACTTATTGCAGTTAATCTTGGTCCCTGTCACTGTCTTATATGTCTGGATTTCTCTTCTGATTTCATTGATCTCAGCACTGCTCATTAAAAGTGGGGAAACATTGTTGGTGTAGGCAGTATACCTGGCCAGCATGGTGGCACCAGGTAATGTGATTGTGGCAAATGCTGAGTTTACATGTGCAGGTTATGAGCTCCAGTGGAAGCATGTAGAGTAAGGGTGAGAGGGGGCAGCCCTGATGAATGGACTTGGACAAGATCAACAGCTTTGATCTTACCCCATTCACTTCCACCATATGTGACACTGAGCTCTCAGCCTGTGGTCAACTCCCAGTCATGGCACAAAGCTGCAATGTTTCTTCCACCGGGGTTTTAGGGTTGACTATTAGTCACTGCCACCAGCCTGTGTCCTGGTCAATCGGGTGTCGTCGCTACTCGGCGGAATCCCTTTGTCAGGATACAAATATGTGACACTGGCCCGTCCAGAGTTGAATTCTGGTCGTCAATGTTAACGGCTTCACACCAGCTGTACTGGTTTGATACCAGCTCTGTCATTCCCAGCTCACTTCCAACGTCTGGTTACTGGAGTAACTGCTCCAATCTCGAGTCTATATCGCACAAGCATAAAGAAAAAGCAAACAAAAGAAAAACCCAAGAGGTTCAAGCATGTTAAGAAATAACAAATTAACTTTATCCATCTGTTATATACAGGAGTGTGTTTCTCTCCCAGCTCGTTTTCTATGGAATGTGACACTTCTATGTTTCAAGCAAGTTTTGGTATCTTAAGTCAACTGATTTAGTTCTTGGGTGTTGGCTTGGCTTGGCTTCGTTCATCAGTATAACTTGCTATAGACCTATTAAGTACTGATACAACAAATTAGATCTGACACTTCAACGGTTTTTTGAGCACTTGACATCAAAGATCATAGACAAAAATGCACTGAAAAGTCCTCAATTTTGCAAGATTTGACCTAAATATTGATGAGAAAACCAAACAATTTCAATATTTAAATCAGGGAATGTTGTTATTTTATCAAAATGAAATTATAACTAAACTTCAAATTGAAAATCCCCTCCCCCCGCGATTATTACTGACGACTTCGAAATGCTGTTTTTTTTTTTTTTTTTTTTTTTTTTACCTCATGAATTAAGCAGTAATAGTTGAAGACATTAAAAAAATTGATTTTTTTTTTTTTTTTTTTTTTTTTCTAGTATGAACAAATATGGAAAAACAATAGTTTAATAGGGCTTAATATATAGTCAAATAACTCCATATAAGAAATGAAAAATGATGGACTTAGTTTCTGACACAAAACTTTTGCTATTATGTGTTGGTGCCTTGCTTCAAAGCCATACACAGATTGGGAACCTCATTTTAACTTGACTGCCCGTTCCAGTGCCTTGAGAATGTGAGGGCAAATCTGGCAAGTCAAGCTTCGTACAATTTAATAATGATTCTCGAAGTTCATTTTCAGAAAATTCTTCTGTGAGTGGTGGTTCACAAACTTCACTTAATGACAGATCTATTAACTGTGTTCAGTGCATAGCTTTAAAATTGATAGTTGTGATTCTTTTCAATATTTTCTTGGCTGGCTCCCTACTTCTGAAAAATATAAAAATTAATTTGAGTTATTTAAAAAAAAAAATGCACTCTGTACTGCTTTAATATTGATGGTGAAATTAGATAAAAATCCTTAAAATGATTCTATGAAATTGCATAACTAATTTAGTCAGTTTTATATGAAGAAATATTTACTTACCTGATGGCTAAAATTCTTTTTATAGCTTCTTTGCTTACTTCCAGTTCATCAGATTTGACCATTGAATATAAGATTTTCAGGCAGTAAGGTGAAAGCATTGTATTGTATATTTTTCAATGTGATCTGTTGGATTTCATATGGTTGCTTCTTAATCCTTTGGATCATATTGAAAATATACATTTGCTGATTGTGGAACTTATTTCTTTTAATTTCAGAGCAGCAAATGGCATACACATTCACAATAAAATTTACTAAACTGTGGAGTTTAATTGAAAGATTTTGTGGGTATGCACCACGAGTCCATAAACATATCATAAACGAGTCCATAAACACTAATGGCTAAAGCTAACCACCTTGCCTGGTTTAATGGACCAAATATTCCAATTTTAATCTAAAGTTCACCTTACATCTAGAAATACTCACTGTATATTCATAAAGGAGTCTTTGGTCAAAACTAAGAGTATCTGTATTTTCAATTTTAAAAATAGAATCCAGAGGACTGCCAACAGCTGAAAATGATATTTGGGGTAAATTATGGTAATCATTTGCACATAATTTACCCAGTGGGCCATTGAATGTAGTAGGGCTTTTTGTGGTAACCATCGACAAATTTAAAAAGAACTCTAAACGGAAGTTCATTTTGGTGCAAGGAGCAACCAATAGTGTGAAGATTTCTGTTAAGTTTTCTTTCTAGAAGTGCAACAAGTCCACCTTCACAGCCTGTATTGGCATTAGTGTTGTCAACAAGAATAGCCTTGATAGTGCTCACACTGTTGAATTCATGCAAAACATCAGCCACTTGCTTGGCAAGAACAGCACCAGTTGCACCAATATTAGGAAGAACCCTATGTGTCAGATATTCACTTTCATATGTCATCTCCTTTGTGACAGTCGTGGCATTCTAGTCCCTTGTTTTTTTTTAATAGGGTTTTCTCTCCATTTTCATCCACTATTTCCTTGTACATTAGTGTGCCTTTGTCAGTTCTCCCATCAACTCTAATACAAAGAAGATTTTCCACCTTTTCATCAGGCTTTTGATGGACATTTGTTTTCACTTTAGCCTTTGCTCTATCAATTTTACATTTATCTATATAGATATCTTTTATATTCTTATTGGGGATAAGAAGGCCCATAGCACTCAAATCCAAGAACAAGGCATTGGCAAGGCTGGCTCCAAGATTGTGAGATACATCACCCCTGATTAACTCAATAGCATACCATGGAATTTTGATAAAGCTATAAGGCCCTTTGGGATTGTTTTTCCCTGCATTTTTAATAAAATATCTGAAAAAGAAAATACATATCAGAGATTACACAAATAAATATTTTTCAAAATACTTTTGAAAATAAAATTTGAAATACATTATTAAATTAAAAGTAATGGTTACTTACCTAAAAGTAGAGTTAGTGCCAAGCTTAGCTTGTAAACAGGCTTTTTAATAAAACACACTAACTTTGAAAATATAAAAAAATTACAATAATTATAAAAGTTGTATTTTTTTAAAATAGTTAAGTATATTTTGATGAAAAATACAATAGATATTTGTGCTAGTTAAAAGCGTAAACAAAAATAAACTTACAAGAGGAGGTAATTACTACCGGTAAATACTGAAGAAATATCCAGTAAATAAGACGGCATTTGTAGGTAGTTATTTGTATTTTAAACTAAATATTTTAGTGTTTTATTTTTTGTAATTTTATTTGATTAAGAGAATAGATACTAAACTTAAAAATATCCATTATTAAGCGTATTTTCTTCTTTTTGTTAAGACTCTGTTTTAACCTACACATTTCTGATGACACCAATATAATGATAAAAATTGCAATTTATTTTGTCTTTAAGTTTGATTCCTCAAATAAATACGAAGTTTTGAAGAAAAATATTTTTTGTGATAATTTTTGATGTTATTTTGCAACTTTCCTTGAGTTTTTTTTTTTACTGTTCCAAAATTGACCTACCCTAAAATATATATATATATATATCTCCACCAATAAAATCCCATCAGAAGGTTTGTTTGATAAACAACAAATACTGCCAAAGTACTTGTGGTCACAGTTCTAGACCTACCATGTGTTATTTTTGGACCATTTAGAAAATAACAATAACTTTCTTCACTACTCTTGCAAATTTGAGAAAAAGATTTTTGTGAGCCAGTGTGAAATTATTTTCTAACTAGTCAAAACCTTGTATTCAAAAAGTTCACACCTCCTATTTGAAATTAGATTTTGGATCTCACTTTGATTTAAAAATAGAAACATACTGCTTTTTGAAGTTCAAAACAATTTCAGACACCAGTGTGATCTACACTTGCATACATGTGCTGATACACAATGGAAGAGATGACATCCAGCAGCTGCCAATTAAGGTCTTGTCTAGGCACACAATAGAAGAGAATAACCAGCAGCCATTGACTAAGCCTTTTTCTACAAACTCTAACACATTAGGCTGACTGTCATAAAGTAAGCCTGTCCACACATTTCACACTGCACTATGAAAACATAATTACTTGATAAAACAAACTTCACTGCAAGGAAAATTGAACATTTTAATTGTGTATTTCTTTAAAGAATATATAAATGTCATTTCAACTGATGTTCTGCTTCTACTTTTCCTTCAGAAAATAACCTTTTTTATGTTTCATTTAAAAGATATGTTGTTGCTGTTAAATGTTTGGAATCCTGACACTTGTATAGCAACAAAAATTTGGGTAAACGGATCCCAATAGTATTCTTGCATTGAACAGTGACATTTCAATAAGGTGCAATTGTTTGGAGCATTGAAACATAATATTTATTTGAATTGGGTACTTAACATAAATAGGTTTATTTCCATACTAAAAATTGAAAAGCAACATTTTTCCAATTCCATGCCATTCAGTCTTACTGACTCTAGCATTGAACTTTCCTAAGAGAATTTACAGTTGGAAACTCCCAGAACATCCCTTAATACTCAATGAAAGTAAATTCTGTGTCTTTGCTATGATTAAGATTTGCATGATCAAAGTAATGTTTAAATTTACTCGAAAGATCATGTCTTTAATTAACACTCCATTATAATTCAAGTAATTTTGACATCAAAGTGTTCTTTATAGCAAATTATACATTTGCTTCCCTTTGTCTTCCTGGTTTTCCTTTCCATTATCCTCCAAGCAGATCAATTTTTGTTAATGCAGCAATGTCTGCTGAATATCCTTGTAATTCCTTGGCAACTATGGCCATTTTATATTCAGGGCAAATCTCTATATCATCATTTTACATTCTAACAAATGTTCAGTTGTGTTTACCTATTAACATGCCTTTCATTATTGTTTTAAGCACAATGATGAGATTGTTTTGAGGTAAGTAATTTTTCTAAACCCTTCTAAAGAATTGGTGAGCAATGTTTACCCAAACAAGGCTGCTCAGATACATAACAGAGCAACTAAATCACACCATTACCTCATTTGAGAGAGAAACAACTTTATAACTATCAAAAGATTGCCCATGTATAGGTTGGTGACTAGGTACCTCCAGCCTGACAAGTCTGTACTTTTCATTATCTTCCCATTGCTGCATAGATACAGATAACTTAGTATACAATGATAGCCACAACAAATATATATTAGAAATGTTGATGTAAAATTCATGTGCAACATGCATAGCATTGCAAAGACTCTTAAAAACGCAAACTAAATCAAGACACCTGGCATAACCATACTGGAGGGTGTTACATTAACAACTGCTTAACAAAAAAAAAAATTAACTCCATAAATATCTCTTCCTTATTATTTGGGAGATTGGAGAAGTTCAACAAGTTTTTGAGAATGTGTCCATTGTACATCTCTTAAAAACAAAACAAAAAAATAACAAGGGCAGAATAAAATTTGTAATAACTCTTGAAGAATATCACTTCTTTGCATTGCTGGCAAAATTTTTGCTTGTGTAATCTTGAATAGATTCATAGCTAAACTGGCAGAGAAAGTATATCCTGAAAATTAATGTAGGTTTCATTCTGGACAGGGTACCATAAATATTTTTTTTTCTCTTCAGTAAGTTACTGAAAAAGTGTGTGATCATGAACTCTACATGATTTTTGTGGACTTGACAAAAGCCTTTGACTCTATTGTCCATAATGGTCTGTAGAAGCTCCTCAAGATACTATGCACTCCTGATAAAATGTTGAGTGTTCATTTCTTTCCCTCAGGGTATAGAAGCTTCTGTTTCTTGGGTGGTGAAAATTTTTATCACTTTACTGTAGCAAATGGAACAAAATAAGGTTGTCAAGGTTCCTGTACTTTTTGTCATTTATTTCTTGGATAGTGGCATGGAATTATTAATCAGAGAGCAGTTTCAATTTCAGCTGGGTTTGTTATATTCACTCATAGGAAAGGTATGAATCCACCTCTTTCCTCGGCTATCAGTTAATAAGCTTTGTATCACTAAAGCCATTATTATTATTAACAGAAAGAAAATTGTGTACAAAATATTTAGATTTTGTCATTAAATAACCTAATATGATATGCCACTAAACCAACCAACCAACCAATCTTTTATTTCTCTGTTTTATTTGACTTTGCATTTGGAAATTTTGATTTTGGTATGAATTCCAGTTTTGGGCTATTTGACCATCAGCAGTTCAAAATTACAACAGTCTTAACATGAGCCAGTATTATTTGAGATTATTTGTTGATGCTACTGCTCAGGTTGCAACATCCTTTGTGAGGCTCAAGAGTTTATGAATAGTTTCAACTGCATGCAAAATCATTTAGTTTATCAAGAATTTTGGTGTATCAAGAAGACTGAAGTGGTACACCAACCTGTCGATGCCCAAATCTGTCTGTGGTATTTGGCAAGAGCCTTCAACACACTACCATCTGTCAATTACTGTTGACATTAAAGACTTAAATATTCAAAGTCGTTTAAGTACCTGGGAAGAAAAATCAAACTTCAACCTCTTTCCATGAGATCATTCATCACATCTCCAAAGCATTGGCTGTTAAATGTTGGGAATTTCCCAGAAAGCCTGGATTAATTTATACTAAAATGTAATTACAACTCTCTTATGGCTCTAAATCCTGGATGCCTGACGAGATCCATATTTGCCAGCTTGATATCTTCCATAAGCAGTGCATACAAGCTGCTGCTATATTCTGGAAGCAATCTTTTCAAAGTGCAAAATCAGAGGCCTAATAATACAATCATAACTTAAATGGGCTGGTCATATTTTATGTATAAGTGATGAAAGGATACCAAAAATACTCATGTACAACCAACTGCATGACAGTTCTTGGGAGTTGGGAAAACTACTGTAAATATACACGGATAAACCTAAACAAAATTTAAATTCTATTGGCATCCCTTTGTCATTTTTGAAGGAAGTGACTTCTGATTGTGCCACATGTAGGAGTATGTGTATAAAAACTTTTGAGAGGTCATATAGTGAACATATCCATGGAAATGGACAAAATTTGGCATTGTGGTGTTATCAAGTATATAAAGAAAAGGAGTTTAGCTTCTAAGGACATTCATGCTGATATGGTTGCTACATTAGTGGATGATTCCCTGGCTTTATAAATAGTGCAAAAAGTGGGGAGCTGAAGTTCATAGGAAGGGAGTCTTGAAGATGAGCCAAGGTTTGGACATCTTGAGACTGCCACCACCAAAGAAAACATTTATAGTGTTCACTACATGATGATAGATGACAGGTGATTAATTATAAATCAAATATCCAATGCTATTAGCATATACCATAAGAGAGTTGCCAAATATTTTGCCCAATTAATTTGGCATAACAAAGGTTTCTGTTCAGTTGGTGCCACATTTTCTGACATCTGATCAAAAAGTGCACACTGATCACATACTGGGAAAATCTGGCATTGTTTAAGGTAGATCCGTCTGGTTTCCTTGAATGAATGTTAAATGAATCACTGAATCAGACAATCCATGCAGTGGAAACACCCTTCCTCACTTGCTCCAAAGAAGGCCAAGGTGGTTTCATCTGCAGGGAAGGTGATGGCTTCAGTTTTTTGGGATGCAAAAGGCATTATGTTTATTGACTATCTTCAAAAGTGTCACCATCAATGATGTTTTTGGATTGGTATTGGCTAAGCTTTTGTGGTTGGCATGTCCACAGCTATTTCACTCTATTCATTGTTGTTATGTAACAATAGATGATTTGAATCTCTTCATTTAATTAAAAAGTTATTAGAAGTTGCCTTGTTCATTCTAATTTTTGGTAGATGAGAATTTATATTCTACTATAACATGCTTCTGTTCTGACTAACTTGGTGAGTTCAGATCCAGCACTGTATATGTTCATGAAGCAACTCTCATTCCTGTTGCTACTGGTATAGCAAAGATAAAAATTTTGGGATTCTTCACTATTGACAATGAACTTCATGGCTTATTTTCTTTATCTTTCATTTATCATTATTCCAAATTTAAGATGTTTTAGCATGCTTATGTTATAGAAATAGTAATTACCGACAATAGCTTATTATACATGTCATCACTTATTGGGAGTTATAATTCTCTAAAGTTTAGAAAGGATGAGATTTATTGGGCAGTTATTAATTGATGCTCAATGTATACATGAGGTGAGTTTTGTACTTGCTGTTATAATTTGATTAAATTGCTTAGTAATAAAAAGTATGAAATATTCTAAATGATTTGAATTTTTTGGTTTTATTTTTAGTTTACAGGCTGTAACTAATAGAAATTTTGACTATTTGTTAAAATCTTGAATCTTGGGTTACTTTTACAAGAAAAACATTGTCATTAGTTTATGGTTTTAAAAATGATTTAATTCTTGGATAATTTATCATTTATGCACTTATTTATTCATATCAGCAGAAGTTTTCTGCTCCATATTTTTATTTTATATTTTTATTACTTTTAAAATAAATATTATTTTTACTTTTTTAAATTCTTTTAAAAAGTTTTTTTATTTTTCTTTAGTGATATTGTGTGTGTGTGTGTGTGTGTGTGTGTGTGTATATACATGTATACACACACACACACACACACACACACACACTCTCTCTCTCCCCTCCCATAGAGTAAGAGTATATAAATGTACACATGGTTGTCAATTAGATATATTAGGTTGGTGCAAAAGTAATGTCGGTTTTTGACATAAAAACATACGTCAAAAACCGACATTATTTTTGCACCAACCTAATAGAACATAGCTAGTTATTTGACAGTCATAGGAGGCAGGATTATTAGAACAACAAATAGTTGACCTTGGTGCATTGCTGACTTTCTGGTGAAGTTGATTACTCAAGTTTTTCTTTCAGTATGTTTTCAATCTTTCAAAATCGGTTGGATTTTTATTTTATTTTTTGACTTCATTTTTTACATATATAACTGTTGGCATTTAATTTTATAAACTTTCACTATTAAACATAAAAATATCAAAGATTAAAGGTAATGGAAAATTTTAAATCTTTGAGAGGCCAATTATTGAATCTTTACCAAGACCAACATAATCTCAGAATTTTTTATTTTATTTTATTTTTTGTCAATTTGTATGTTGGCATAAAGCTCAATTGTTTGAATACATAATTACATCATACTTTAATACAGATTATGATTATTTATAATAGGACTGTTACAAAACTTGTTTTAAGGATGAATGCTGAAAAGTTCTCCATTTAACTCAATTCTCAAAATAAATCATCAAATATTGGAATGATGAGTAAACTTCAAATTTTAAATAAAATTGAACAAGAAATATGAAAGTCTTTTGCAAAAAAAAAAAAATGCTATTTTACTGTATCTTATAAGTAAATGATTAGTATTGTACAACCCGTTGAGATGTCAATATGCAGTAATTTGTTTTATTTTCAGGTTTGGAAAGCCAGAGTAGCCGGTTATGAAGAAGCTACTAAATTGTTCAATAGCCAAGATGATGAGAAAAGCCCAGAGTTTGCCAAGTTCCAAGGCCTAATTAAAAAATTTGTAGTTGACAGCAATGCTGTTGCACAGGAGAAAGCCTTGGAAGCTGTATTGGCCTATGTGGAGAATGCGCATGTAGCGTCGAGGTGAGACTTACTCCAAAATTGGAATTGTCTTTTGTACTTGGATGTCTTGTAGAGTTACATTCAATATCTAAAGTAGATGTTGGATCTTATTTCTTTATTTAGCTATCATTTCAATAGGAGAATTAGTGAAATGCTTTTGTCTATATCAGGATAACAAACTTGATCAGATTATTGGGGATTAAATTAGATATTGATTTTCTCTGCTAGTGTTCTGTTCATTTAACTTTCTGCTGACATATGATATTTACAAGGTAATAAAAATAGAAGAAACACTGTTTCTTGTTACAAACAAGTTCATTCTTACATGATTATCTTTGGATTGCAGTAAACTACATTTTCAAAATACAGCTCCAAGAAAGTGTTGAACTGTAAGAGTTTCAAAACTATTCAGATTAACTTAAGATTTAGTGATGTTTAATAGATAAACTAGAAAGCTAAACTGTGAAGACAATTTTTTGTATTTGTTGTAGTTGATAAATTCTGTCAAATGACCATATTTTTCAGTATGAAAAACAAATAGAAATTTAAAATTAAATTTTGGAACATTTTGAAACCTAGAAATTGATTTCCTGTCATGGAAATGTTAAATTTTCTTTTGTGTAATTACAGAATTTGTTCAGAAGTGATCTCTGGTATTGTGACCAAATGCTTGAATGCCAGCAAAGCTAGGACAAAAGAACTTGGCAATGAGATTATAATGATGTATATTGAAATTGATAAGCCAGACATAGTCCAGGTTGGTGATTCATTCTTTATATTTATTATTAAATTTTACACAAGATGGAAAGCTGATCGGGTTCAGATGTTTTTTGCACTTCAATGTATTCATTTTGATATATTGATTCAATTCCAAATTCTGATGTCATTTTTGTATCTTTTTATTTTCAATGTTCTTTAATATGCTAAATTATTTGGGATTATCTTTTTATTTGATTAAAATACTTAGAAAATTATATATATAAGATGTGACAATTTTTAAACTTTTCCCTCCCTGTAAACTTGTTTTTAGAATCTTTCTTTATGGAACTAATCCCACAACTTATAACTTGTATTTTATCCAGTTTCTCTCAACATATCTCAGTTATTTCATTTTTAAATGTTCCCCCCCCCTTTTTTTTTTTTTTTTTTTTTATGTAAAATTTGGCTTCCAGAATACTTATTGTTATGTGGGTTTTCTACTAAATAAGATTGTAAACAAAGCAGAATGCATTATTTGATGATGGCTTTTTTATAAATTTTTTAGATATGTAATTATTATTGTACACTGATTTGTTTGGGCAAACATCATTTTAGTTGATATGTTTTGACTGTTGTACCCTCTGAATGTTTTCAGGTGCCTGTTGGTAACCTGAGAATTTTAAACTGAATACATCATTCAATCTATAAGGATTGATTGTGCTTATGCTCATGTCTAGCTTTGCCAGAGGATATCTTGTATCAGTTAATTTTATCTGGTTAATTCATCTTTGTAAACCAAACCTCTTTCGGAAGAGAATATGACCAAGAATTGTGGATATTCAATCTCGTGCAGGAATACAGAGGCAAGATGAGTCACACACTAAAAGTAAAGCTGGAGGAACATCAGAAAGCCACAGTTTGGGGGAGGATTATGAAAGGGAAGGAAAAGTGGGAGCAGTTTCCAAACCCTGTGGAATGAAGTCAGAAGGAAGAACAAGACTAAAAAAAGAAAAAGGTGGGGAGAATCAGTATACATCTAACGATCTATATAGAACTAGCCTAGAAATATACCATGTGGGAGTTTTTAATTAAGAAAAAAAAATATTTGGCATAAGACTAAAAAATTCGCTTACAGGTAGTGTAAAATCCTACCCTTCAAGTTGAAGAAGCGGACAAAATTTTGATTTAAGGCTCAAAGTAACTCTCACCAAATTTTGTTGTACAGAATTCATGGCCTAGTATATAAAATGTTGGATAGTTACATTGGAATAGTAAGAAAAAGTTTTATAGTTTGTTTTAGTGGGAGAGGTGGTATCTCAAGGATAAATTTTGGGTAAAATTAATGATGTCTTTGAGCATAGATAAGTTTGGGAGTACTTTTTTTATTATTCAAGATGTTTCAGATATATTATCAGTTTAAATTAAATTATTAGTATCATTTCCATTTTGATACAAAGTATCCTAATGTGCTTGTCTCTCCTTTTGTTAGTTACCTCCTTCCAATACCTCATAAATAATGGTCTACTCCATTTTGAATGTATGGAAAAAGCGGATATGACACCACTACTTTTCAGCGAGAAAAGGAAAGAAAGAAGGAAAGATAGAACTGCTTAACAGCTGTTTCAGTGAAATGGAAAAACTTGTCAGTTTCAAATCTTCTCATTTATAGCCATTTAAAATAATGAACAGCATTCATGATAATGATTGTTGTTGCAATATTTTGTTAAAGTTGTTAAGCTCAAATGTTATAGGAGACTTTGTACAGATATTTTATTGCCATAGAACTTGCCATGAGCTTATTCAATCATTGACTTAAGATTCATCAGAAAATTCAAATAGGAAAACTGAAACATTCAGAAGTCTTTCTAATATTAATAATCACATTAAGCCAAAGTATTGTTCTCGGACTTGTAATGGTTGTTTTTAAATAAAGTTAAGGTGTATTAAAGAATAACCCAATCTTTCTATTTTCATTTTTTGGATGAGGATTTTTTAATTAATTTCAGATTAATATCCTCATATTTAGTATTATTACAATGTTTCAGCTGTTGTGCCTTCAGATGTTCACTAAGCTTCTTACAGATGAGGTGCTGTAGGTGACTTGAAAGTTTGTTATTGGAGCCTTAAAAGTAAGGTTCGAGGAACATCAAAAAGTTGTAATTAGGAGCAAGACAATAGTAATTGTAAATTCAACCCCTGGGCCGTGTAATACAGACTTAGACTCCCTGGAAAATAGGGTGAGCAATAACTGAGCAACACTAAGAACAAAACAAGATATCCTTCAACAATCTACTCCTGTAGATTAAATGAAGGTTTCAGTTTGAAATTCTCTAAAGGTTAGCTAGATTGGGAGACACCTGAAAAAGGTCGGAGAGCACAACAGACAAAAGGTTGTAATAATAACAACAAAGATGAGGACATTAGTCCAAATGTAAATAATCCAATCGTGTATGTATGAAATTCACCTTTTATTAATTTTTAGATTTATTTATTTTGAATTACTGCATAACTAAGAAATATAGTTATTTTTGTATATTTAAATTTGTGTAGGTTTTAGTACGATTTAATTAGTGAAACAAATTAAAATGACTTGATTTGAACCTGAACAAATAAAGATTTATGTAGTTATAAACAATTTCTTGTATATTATTTTATCAAATTATTTCACTTGTATTTGTTTTGGCTTATTTATTTAGTTTTCCTCAGATCATTGCATTTACTAATCTTTGAGTGTGGTATTATTTCTGCATTCATGGGCAAAGCTTGTATAGGAAATATAAACTGTCCCTTGCTTATTGACTTTATGTATAGAAGCTCCACACTTTGTACTTCTGAACTCTTGTTCTCAGATAGCATTAATTTTAAAACTTGGTTTTCATTGCACGTTTTTAACTTTTTTTTCATTAAACTTTTTATCTTGTTCACTTTTCAATATGGTTTTGTACCTATTATTTTAACATTGTAAGAAAAAAGACGAAGATACCAGTTATATTCATTCATAATAGGATTTAATTTGAGCATTTTGGATAACAGTAATAAAAAAAAAAAAATATGTATTTTTTTGTCACTTTTATTTACAGGAGACATTCTAAATTGTTTTGACATTGTTAAAAGGAAATTAATATCTGACTTTTATAGGAAGAACTGTTGAAAGGAGTTGAAAACAAACAACCCAAAATAGTAGTTGGTTGTATCATGGCTCTTACTCGAGCTCTGAGGTATGTTCTTTTTTTTTTTTTTTTTTTTTTTTTTTATTATTATTATTTCTGCTTTTTTATCATAAGTATTTTGAGTATATTTTTCCCCACATTTGTGCTATAAGTTAATTGAATAATTAAGATATATCAAATGTTTTTATTGCAATAATTATGGCAAAATTAATATTGATAATAGTGAAAGAAAAGATACTTAAAAGATCCAAAGAATACATTAGAGAACTCTTCCATGATTAAAGAGGAAAACCTGCAATACACAAAAATATTAAATAACCAGATATATTAAAATCTGAAGTGAAATCTGCACTGGCCAAATTGAACAGGAACATAAAGGGTTAGATGGAATTGTAATAGATGTTGGCAGCCTTAGATTATTTTGGTATTGATACAATTACAGAAATAAGACAAATTGAAATTTCTAGTGCACATGATGAGGAAAGAGCGCCTGAGAATTTGACACTCACAGGACATTCTGAAGGCAAAAGGGATAGAGGAAAGTAGTGAATAACCCACCTAATGAGCTTGTGTAACTTATTAGCAGAACTGATTTTGAGAGAGCAAAAAAAATCAAACCTTACTAAGAGCTACAAAGGACAGAAAATTGTGGAGAGCCATGATTGCCTATGTTTGGAAACAATATTGTACATAGAAGAATAATGAACTGTATATATCTATAATTTGCATTTTTAATTACCGACTTGTATGTAAACTTCCTATATGAGGGTTGAAAAGTTCTTGGTTTGATCCATTTCTCAATATCTGACCTTGTAGCAATAATTTTTAAAATCCTTTCTTGATCAAGTTAAGAGATTTTTAGCACCTCTCATATGTAGCTTTGTGTATTTAGCAAGTAATGAGGACAAAACATTTGCTATAAAAAAAAATAAAAAAAAATATAAAATGGATTTTGAATATGCCAAACTTTTATTCATGGTAAATAAAGAATAAAAATTATCTGAAATTAATAACTAGTGAGATATTCATGTCTCATCAATTTGAATATTATTAATACAAAAACTATGCCATTTGAAAAAGGATTATCAAAATCTGTGTAAATTGTTGAAAAATAGTTAATTATTCTTCATTTGTATCAGATTAAAGTTATAACAGGAGAGTGCTAGGGAGAAAGTTTTAGTCTCCTATTTGTATTTCCCCTATTATGGGGATTATTATATCTGTGAAATAATAGCACTGTACTTCACAGACTGAATGAAATGGTTGAAAGGAAAAAGAGTGACAAACATACTTTGTTCTCAAACTTTTTATACCACAAAGACATGCACAAAACATATATAGTGTCCCACACAGAGAATAATATATCTATTAAGTGAGAAGAGTATAATGAGAAACAAAAAGGATGAGTCTTGCATATAATATGGAGATACTTCTGTGTCTGGAGAAGCCATGTTTAGGACTCCAGATTCAGGGCCGAATTCATCTCTTCTGTCCCAGGGAAGAGCATATTCCATGAAGGGGAAATGGTGAGTCTGGGTTTCCCAAATCAAGGACAGTGAGCTGGGGTTTCTTTCTATATCTGGGAAAGATACATTCCCAAAGGGAAATGGCACCATGGACTTGTAAGCTGCCAGGGAGGCAGATTTAGCCTCAGCCCAGGCTAAAAAAGCAATAACGTTTTGACTGCTGGAAACAAACTGATATTGACTGTTGCTTTTGTCAATTTATGGAGTGACATTATTAAGTGTCCATGGCTTATCTCCACCAAAGGGAGATAATCACATTGTTTACAGCCTTACAAAAACTTTAGTATCTAGGAAAATGGATTCCATATGAAAAGAAAGGAACAACAACATTCTTGTTTGACACAAGTGTTTGGACAAGAGATTGGGGATGGTAAATGGATTTATTGTAAGAGTCCAAAATGACAATCATGACTAGAGTCAAAAAATTCTTCAGTATATTAAAATAAATGGAATCTCCTGGAGAGGGAATGTTCATTCTATTTGAAATTCAAAAGGATTTTTATTATTAGGAACTGCTAGAATCTGTGCAACAGCAGTAGATTTTGAATTATGCATTGGAATAGATGTGGCATTCTTTTTATTTTTTTATTTTCATCATTTGTTTTCTGCATGACATTCCCTATCTTTGTGTTGGAAATGCAATTTTGCAAAAGATCATGAAGTTGAAGTTCTCTAGCATGCATTATCAAATATAGAAAAGTTGATAAATACAACTTTAGATAAGTAAAAACAGAAAGTAAAATGACGAATGATCTTCAGGATAATTGTACAAAAACAAATACTAATACAGACAAACCTGATAACTGTAGGAAAAGTTGAAAGAAATACTAACTACAATAAATAAAAATAAATCCTATATAAGAAGCAATAATTGACAAAATACATTAATTTATTATATTACTTTTTAAGCAATATTTACCACCTTCCCCCATTAAACTTAAAATTATAACTTTAAAAAAAGTACCATCTCTCTTTGAGTTGAGAACTCCAATTCTTAATTTTATAATAGAAAGCAATACAATACCATCTGTTTGTATTATGTTTTTAAACTTTCTAACATACTGTCACATGTTACTTAATAGGAAGAAACACTACTATTAATTAACCCAAGGTTTCTTTCAATTTAATATATTGCAATGTTAAAAAGCAATAATACAATTAAAGTTCACATTGTTTACTAGGTAATTCTGATATTGGGATCATACTCTTTGTTCAGTTATGAAGAAACTCATAAATACAAGGGTTGGCTGAATCCTTCAGGCTGACTGAAGGAATGATGCTAGAGCTGTGAAATCTTGCATGCATTAATTTCAAATCTTATTAATAACTGTATTGTTTCTTTCCAGGTAAACTAACATCTAACTGTTCAAAGGAGACTTCAAAAGTAACAAGTGATTTCTCTTGGAAATAAGCAAAATTTAGCTTTGTGGTGTTATCAAGTATTTGCAGAAAAGGAATTTAGCTTCCAAGAACATTCATGCTGATATGGTTGTTACATTAGTGGATGACACCCTAGTTTTATCAATAGTGCAACAGGGCAGCTGAATTTAGGAGAGGAAGGGAGTCTTGAAGATGAGCCAAGGTCTGGACATCTTGCAACTACCAACACCACAGAAAACCTTGATAGTGTTCACTACATGGTGATTAATGGCATATGATTCACTATAAATCAAATAGCCAATGCTATTAGCATATCCTGTGAGAGTTGTGAATATTCCACACAATTAAATTTGTGTGACAAAGGTTTCTGCTCAGTGACTGCCACATCTTCTTACATCTGATCAAAAACACACACTGATCATGGGAAAATCTGACATTGTTTGAGGCAGATACAGCTGGTTTCATTGAATGGGTGTTGGATGAATCACTGAGCCAAACACCCAGGAAAACTGATGAAAGGGGTTGTTTCTTCAGGACAATGCTCCAGCAGACAAATTCTTGGTTTCACTGGCCTCTGTATGTGACTGTGGCTTTGAATTGGTTCATCACCCTCCATCTTCTGATTTGACTATCATCTGTTTCCCAAATGAAAAAAAACACACTTGGCTTGAAACCAGTATCACACTGATGTAATGTCTGATGACTTTTTTTTTTTTTAACCAACAGGATGAAGTCTTTGAATAGTCAGATGTCAATTTGCCTGGAAAGAAACAATGCAGTTATTAATAAGAGTTGAAATTAATGTATGCATTACCCCAGACTGCTCTGTCCAGTATGTTGCTTTGGTCTGGAGGATTAAAGAAAAACAATGTTTTTAACCTTACCTTATTTAAACAAGGTTCCTTATTTTACTCCAGTAATAACAGCTAATTTGATCAGTAAAAACTTTAAATTCTTTACTACAAACAGTTAGAAATAGTAAATTATTTAATGAGATGCTTGTTTCTACTTATTGTTCAATAATTTCTCAACATCTGGTGAAATATTTGTTGATAACAGGAGCAAAACATCATCCAGGTGGTCATCACTCAACCTTGTTCTCAAATGACTTTTAGTATAATTCATTTTCAAAAAAATTTGTTCACAAGCATATGTACTTTTAAATAATGATACCATCATTTTTGCAATATTCAATAGGCTTTTATATTTTCTGCTTGACAAAACATTTCTAATAGAAGTCAATTATGAATTCAGCATGAAATTTTGATTTAAAAAAAATTTGTTGCATTGTATGCCGATTAAATATAACTGATAGGTTTCTGCCACTTGCTCCACATCCATTTCATAAGGAGTATCATATAATTTAAATTGATTTTCCATATTGTTGGAAGTCAGCGAAAATGGGAGAAAAACTCACTTCCCAAATCCAGATTAGAGCTCACAAAGATGTGATATTGGAGATTTTGGAAAATGAGAGTAGTTTTCTTTCTGAAGTTGTGATTCCAACAGTCAGTTTTCTGTTAAAAGCAATAATAGAACTAAACATTTCAAATATAAGCTTGTTCTTGAAACTGAAGATTCAAAGTTTTTATGTGTGTCATAATGTCCACTAAAAATGCTATGTTGACAATCCACTCTGGATCCTGAAAGTAAGAATTATCTTGGTATTTGCACCAAAAAACTCGTTCCAGCATTTTTCTGTGGCTAAGCCATCAAACATTTGAATAACATATAATGTTGCCATACTCTGTTTCTTTTATGAATTCTAGAAATTGGCAATGATTTAGTCCTCTTGACAGTATAAGATTCATTGTTTTTGCAACCACTGTCATGATGTCCTTAAAATTCAATGACTTTGCACATAATGCATCCTGATGGATAATGCAATGAAGTTTGTGATCTATACCAATGTGGAGTAATGCAACAAACACCTTTTTCTCTTTGATGATTGCTTTACTCCAATAAGCTTTGATAAATCAATATTCATTTCAGTTATCCATTTTATGAGACTTTCAAAAATTTTTCTCCAGTGCCAGTGTCCTTCATAGGAATTAACTGTACAAATTCTTCCACAATATCAAATATTTGTATTAGACCCCCCCTCACAAATATTGAAAGTTGATAAGTATCTGTCATATCTAAAGTTTCATCAATAGTAATGGATTAATACTCAAGATTTTTTTTAAATGTCCTCCAAGCCACCTTTGACATTTGCTGCCAGTTCCTCAATTCCCCTTGTTACCGTTCTTGCTGATAAGCTGATTGTAGAAAATAATTTCTTTATTTATTTTTTTTACGCACAAAATCCACTACATTCAACATGCATTCTTCAATTCTTCGAAGAACTTTTCATCACTAAAATGTTTCATCTTTTCTACAATTAGTTTTGATGCCTCATAGTTAGCACAAGTGCTTCTGTCATTTTCTTTAACCTTTCTTTTGAAAAACCATGACTGCTTCATTAAATCATTTCTCAATCATGCAATTTCTTATGTTTTTCCAGTAAAATTGTTAATGATTATGACAAGCTTCATAGTGCCGTTAAATATTTGAAACTTT
The DNA here is from genome assembly GCA_963932145.1 of Acanthosepion lycidas. Taxonomy (NCBI): domain Eukaryota; kingdom Metazoa; phylum Mollusca; class Cephalopoda; order Sepiida; family Sepiidae; genus Acanthosepion; species Acanthosepion lycidas. The sequence continues at coordinate 22,567,518 of OZ010582.1, forward strand.
CTTCTGGGCAATGGTTTCTTGATAAATTAAGCAAATGCATTTTACAAAGTACTCAATGAAAAAATAGCCCAGTATCCAGCTTTCATTAAAATTTTGGTACTCAAAATCCAGTTTTCTTTTCTTAGTTTCTATGGCCTTGTTTTTGTTCAGAGAAAAAAAAAGACATCTGGAAAAGAAAGAAAGAAAGAGTATGGTAATTGAGTTATAGTTAAGTTGGTGGGCTGGACAAAAATCCTTTGTGGGCCAGATGTGGCCCGAGGGGTGCTGATACCTGCTCTAAAGTACAGAAATTCTGTGTGTATTTGTGTGTTTATGCAGTTTAAAGTTTTTTTTTTTTTTTTTTTTCCTTAATTCCTTTCCCCTACTTAGTGTCTTTCTTTGCTTACACATTTGCTTTAGAATGTATTTATTTCTCTATTATTATTAATTAATCAATTATTATAAAACTTAGTTTCTTAAGCATGTATGAAAGTTGCTGTATCTTTGTTTTTATTTGTAGAGAGTTTGGCTCTAAAGTAATCCAGGTAAAACCCATTATCAAAGTATTGGCTAAATTACTGGATGATCGAGACAAAACAGTTAGGGAAGAAACTAAACAGTTGGTCATAGAGATCTATCGATGGGTTGGTGCCGCTATCAAACCGCAATTTTCCAACTTCAAGCCAATCCAGGTGAGTTATTAACAATTTTCTTTCATTTACTTATATCTGGCTCAGATTCTTTTAATTATTTTCTGAAGTTAAATTTATGAAGTAAGTAAAGCAATCATTTCTTGAAATAGGTATTAAAATTTTTAAAGCAATAAATTTTAGAATTATATTTTATAGTATGAAAAACCTTAAATAACTTGTATATGAAATTATAAGGCCATAGCCAATTTAATATATGAAATGCAAAATTTGATATATCAGAAAATTGAGTTTCTGGCAATTTTTTATTAAGTCTGCAAGGTAACTTTTTTTGTATCCTATTATCTTGAAGGCTTATGGTTATATCATATTGAAACACTAGTTTTTGTATGATCACTGAAGTTGAGCAATGTTGAACCTGGTCAGTACCTAGACGGCTGACCAGTTGGGAATACTAGGTGCCGTAAGCTTTGATTGGTGTAATGGATAATGACTTTGAATTGGAACTCTGCTCTATGATTTCCAATTCCAGTCTGGTTCATTATATTCAATTATGTGCAAAGATCCTTGGGAAATGTATGAATCCACCTCTTCTCCCCCACCAGCTATGAGTTAATTAGTTGAACTTGTCAGTAAATCATTCTCCAAGAAATTTTTACAACCTAAAAATATTTTATGGCTTTAAATAATTTGTAAAAGAAATACAAATCAATCAATCAACTTGATTGTTGGTGTGTTAAAAAGATGACTTTTTAAATGTTAAATTCAATATTTTCAGTATATTGGTAGCTGCTACTAATCTCTTACATTAGTTATGTGATACTTATATTGAAATACATTTTGATCTTAACTAGTAAATGAGAAATGTTTTGTATGGAATGTTTTTAGTTGATAAATTGACAATATGCATATGTTCAGTTTATTTTATCTTTATTTTGTAGGTCCAAGAGTTTGAAGCAGAATTTGAAAAACTTCCTGATGAAAAGTCAGTGCAGACACGTTTTATGCGATCACAACAAGACCTAAAAGCCAAAATGGAAAACCAAATTGCAGCAAGTGCCTCATCAGCAGATGGAGAGGCTGGAGGTATGCATGTTCTTAGCATCTGCAATTAAATAGTTTTTTTTTTCTACTTGAGTGCTTACAAATTTTGCAACCTAACTGGTTTTAGGCTTACAAAAGGTTATTTTTTTCTCTACCTCCTCCTCATTAGTTTAGTTAAAAGGGACTGTTGTACATCTATCACCAGTTACAAGTGCATTGAAAGTGGTATAGCATATGACGCTTTTTGAGTGATGCTGTATTGACAAAAATGATATAGATTTTGAGATAGCAGGTAACAGAGGAAGGAACAATAAGAAATTGTGTGTCGTATTAATAAAAAAAAAAAAACTCTGGATAAATAATGCTGCTACTAACTGATATCTTTGATAGCTCAATAGCAAAAGCCAAATCAGACTTTGCGCACAAAACATGGGAATAAATTGAGGTCAAAGTTATTGCAAGAAAACAAAATTAGAATTAGTTTGGTTTCTTCTTTGATGTTTGTTGTATAGTAAAATGGACTCCTCTATTGTGACACTAGTGAGCTTTGTCAGTTGAAAACTTAGTATGTCCTGAAATGTATATATGTAAGTAAAGGCTTGTAACTCATATCAAGCTGAGTGTTTGCTTTTCAGCTGAAGCAGTTGCAAAATATAGAATAATAACAATGTTGTCCTTAAATGGAAAACTTATTCTATCAAAGTCCAATCAATATCAGTGACTTTACCAAAACTTTAAGCTTACTCTTGTGGAGAGAGTGCCAGATATTCTTGGTATTTATTTACCAGAAACTTTGGAATAAAACAAACAGGCTCAAGGGTATAAGGTATAAACAAATAATATATATTTTATTCATGAGTCTTTTGTTATTCGGTGTAGCAAAAGTTTAGAAGGCAGATCTTGGTAGCAGTCTGGAGAAAGTGTGTTTCAGTTAGGTAGTGGATAGTTTTGAAGTCAGAACTAGGCAGAAGTAGCCCTCTTAGAAATAGATGGCAATCTGCTGTTTTTGTTGGCCCTAAGAAGGGCAGAAAATGTTATTAAGCAGATAACCACTTAACTTCTTCACATGACACCCTTGGCTGGTTTCCCTGGCAGTTCCTTCTCCAATTCTGCTTCAGGCCTTTCAATATTTATCCTTTTGATAAGGCTCCCAGACTATTGGTGTGAAATTTGATTGGCTAAAATTATTTTATTTTTCTGCATTCTTTTCTTTTTCATTTTTTATATAGCAAAATTTATATATGGAGCCTGTTTGATTTTTTGGGTAGTTTTTAGTCACATATGGTTAGACTCTGGTCCAGCAAACTTATGTCGGGTTCAGTTTTTTTTTTTTGTTTTTTTTCTCTGATGGTTGCCTTCTCATTAGTTGAGAGAGAAATAGATAGAAAGGTTTAGAGAGAAAGAAAGAGATAAGGGTTTAAAAAAAAAAAAGTGCAAATGCCTTATTTTAATTTTTTTTGTCTATATATATTTTTATTTTTATCAAGGCTCTCCCTACACTCTCCAATATCTGATTAGTTAGAATCAACCAATCATTACCAGCCTCAATGGGATTTTACTTGTTCAGATTCTTCCTTTACACTTTACTAGTCACAAATTGTGACAGTCCTTCATGTTGCAAGTCCTTTCTAGTTGGCAAGAAATTTGGTTGATCAGTGGAATTTCATTTACAGTGAGATCTAAAGTATTTGGGGAAATCTCTGAACTTTTATTTAATTATTTTTTTGTCTTTCCCCCCCTCTCTCCTCCCTAGTCTTGCCTTTATACTGTCCACACAAATGCCAAAACTCATGTATAAGAGTTTAAATGTAGAAATTATAGATGATTTCTGTACTTCACCTTAACCTAGGTTTATGTATTTTATTTATTAGCTCTGGGAGTATAGATCACAAAATATTGAACTGTTTCATTGTTTAATATAAACTTATTCATGATGTTCTTTGCTGACTTAATTTATTAGCAGCAATAATTGTTTTAACAATATTACATGTGAAATTTGAAGCATGAAATAGACTTTGATAATTGTTTAATTATACAATATTAAATCACAAAATTTTCAGATATCCTTTTAACTCATGGAAAATTATTCATGTATTTTCTGAAATACATTATCGGTTATTATGATTATACAGTTATAAACATAAAATTTGTAAAACCTGAAATAAGAAATGTTTCAGTAAATTTATAATTGTTGAATTTTGTTTTTGTTTTTTTTGTTTTTTTGTGTTTTTTGGTTTTATTTGTGTTTGTTTTGTTTGTTTGTTTTTTGTTTTGTTTGTTTGTTTTTTGTTTTGTTTGTTTGTTTTTTGTTTTGTTTGTTTTTTGTTTTGTTTGTTTTTTTTGTTTGTTTGTTTGTTTTTTTTGTTTGTTTGTTTGTTTTTTTTGTTTGTTTGTTTTTTTTGTTTGTTTGTTTGTTTGTTTTTTTTGTTTGTTTGTTTTTTTTGTTTGTTTGTTTTTTTTGTTTGTTTGTTTGTTTTTTTTTGTTTTGTTTGTTTGTTTTTTGTTTGTTTGTTTTTTGTTTTGTTTGTTTTTTGTTTTGTTTTTGTTTTTTGTTTTGTTTTTGTTTTTTGTTTTTGTTTTTTGTTTTTTGTTTTTGTTTTTTGTTTTGTTTGTTTGTTTGTTTTTTGTTTGTTTTTTGTTTTGTTTGTTTGTTTTTTGTTTTGTTTGTTTGTTTTTTGTTTTGTTTTGTTTGTTTGTTTTGTTGCCTTTTGGTTTTGTTGCCTTTTGGTTTTGTTGCCTTTTGGTTTTGTTTTGGTTTTTGGTTTTGTTTTGTTTTTTGGTTTTGTTGTTTTCGTTTTGTTTTGTTGCCTTTTCGTTTTGTTTTGTTGCCTTTTCGTTTTGTTGCCTTTTCGTTTTGTTGCCTTTTCGTGTTTTTTGTTTTTTCGTGTTTTTTGTTTTGTGTTTTGTCGCTTTTTTTTGGTTTCGTTTTGTCGCTTTTTTTTTTTTTTTTTTTTTTTTGGTTTCATTTAACTGCCTGCTTATTTTCTTTTGTCTATTATAGAAAACCAAGTTGAGGAAGAAGTGGACCCATATGACCTGATAGAACCTGTCAATATATTGGCTATGTTGCCAAAAGATTATTATGAAAAAATAGTAAGTGCTTCAACTTTTTTTCAGTTTTAAAATTAAAAATAGTCACCATATCTTGTACTGTGAAAAAGTCATGTATGATATTGGGGGAAAAGTTAAAAATACTGAAATGTATTGTAAATTATTAATTTCTACAGTAATTTTTTTTTTCCCCATCTTATTTGTGTTGCTTTTTATTGAAACCTCCTTGATTGTCATTCTATGGTTGTAAGTTATTCTTTGTTTCACATTTGTTCTGTTTCTGGAAGTTGTAATAAAAAGCAACAGAAAGATGAAAAACCTTGGACTTTAAAAAAATGTTTTGAAAAAAATTTTTTGCAGCATTTGAAAGGTCAAACTATTATAAATTTATACTGCTTTTGTAATCTGGAAAAGTTTGGGGTCCTATTTTATTTTCAGGATATAGGATTTTTATCTAATTCATTCAGTTTTTAAGTTGATTATCATAGTTATTGACTTTTGAATTGCAAATGTGCCAGCAATGTTGATTTTTAATTTCAAAATTATTAAAAATAAATTTGCTTGCTGAAGATGTCTTCTGAAAATCTTTCAAATTTTGCAATTGGAATTTGACATAAGATATTAAAAATAATACATTATTCATTATTGAGGGGATATATATATGTATAGAATATGAAGGTTTGGAAGAGTTGAGCAAAAAATAATGTAAATAATAAATATTTTTAAAATTTTAAGGATTTAAATGTATTGGTTAAATGCCAAAACATTTCACTTTTTATACTATAGGAAGCCAAAAAGTGGCAGGAGCGTAAGGAAGCTTTGGATGCACTTCTTAAATTGTCAGAAAATCCCAAACTAGAGCCTGGAGACTACAATTCTCTCATAAAATCGATTGTTAAGGCAAGCATTTTTCACTTTCTTGAATTTTTTTTTTTTTTTTTTTTTTTTGTTCACTTTTTTTAAGTAAAATTGCAGATGCTTTACATGTCATGTAATCAATATTAAAATTCAATTTAAAGGTGTAAAGTTTTGCCTCAAGCAACTAAATAAATTGCAAATTTTCTTGAAATCCTTTAATTTGATCTTTTTGGATGTTTTTTCTTTTAATTGCATATTCATATAATTATTTTTTCCTTATAGATTATTGGCAAAGACACCAATGTCATGCTTGTTGCTTTGGGAGGGAAGATATTAGCTGGTATTGCTAATGGTCTTCGTAAAGAGTTTAAACCTTATGCAAATATGGTAAGTTTTGAGGTTTTTTTGGGGGGGGTCCTCCAAACTCAAATGCAATTATTGAAGGAAATTGTTTTCAATATAGTTTTAAAAATTATTTTGATAAACATAGCAAACTTTACTTTTTCTGTTTATTTTTCCATGATCATATTTATTATAAAACCCAGGTTGTGTGTGTATGTCTGTACATTTATATATTGGATCGGATTTCCTACATTTTTCAACCGATTTCAACAAAACTTCACAGGACTACGTAAAATTACCTTGCAGTGGTTCTGACAGCACCAAAAATTGGAAAAACACAATTGTTTTTGCACAAAATCAATTTGAAAACACTATTAAGAGGCATCGCGAGAATGAAAGGGGGACAACTCATAGAGTTATACTTAAAAACCCAGGTTGTTTGTGTGTGTTCGTTTATATATGGGATCGGATTTCCTACATTTTTTAACCGATTTCAACAAAACTTCACTTTTTTTTTTCTTTTTTCTTTTTTTTTTTTTTTGGAAGGTAGTATTTCTTATTGTCTTGCACACTTTTTTCTTTATTTTTACATTCAGAATGCTTTAAAAATTCCATTTACAAGACAATTGTTTATAATAAAATTCTATTCAATCGGTAGACTCATAATGATTGAAAACAATGTTTTTGTTTGGGTTTGACCAATTCGTAAAAAAAAACAAAAAAAAAACAACAAAACAAAAAAAAACTAATTAAGACATGCGTGTCCGTCAACCATAAACAATAATCTTTGTCAATTTTATTTTTCAGTCTTTATGATGGTCGATACTTGATCTTTTGCTTACTGTTACATCCCCGGGCAACGCCGGGCTCTACTGCTAGTTGGATATATGACTAAAAACAAAATCTTGTGTATTTATTGAAATAAGATGTTTTAATTATACAAATTAAAAATGTCTTTTTTTTTTTTTTTTTTTGTCTTCTATATCTGGATTTGCAGTTAGACTTTACATTTTAAAACTTTTAGTCCTTAAAAAAATAATTTTGCAATCAATATCTGTTTTTGTGAATTTTAGTTATGGCTTGACAATGAATTTGAATTCTAGTTAAATAATTTGGTTTGTTCAATTAATGCAATTTTGTAAAAACTGAATTTGACATGTTTGTGTTAGGGGAAAATCAGGCAAGTATTAATTTCTTTTTTTTTTTTTATTTATATATATATATATATATATATATATATATATATATATATATATAACTTTGAAATTACTTTTTGCACTTGAAACATATGACACTGAAAATGCTTTTAGAGGATGCTTAAATTTAATATAAAAATTTATAGTATCACAAAATAATTGTGTATATTTGTTTTTTTTTTTTTTTCTCTCCTAGTGTTTTGGTGTACTCCTTGATAAATTCAAGGAGAAAAAACTCACTGTTGTGGTTGCTTTGAGAGAAGCTATTGATGCAGTTTTCTTTTCAGTAAGTGTTCTTTCTATATTTTTATTTTGTGTGTATTGTAATTTTTCCACATTATCATTTCTTTGAAAATGTTTTTATTATATTTATATATTTATCTAAATTATAATAATATATTATATTTTTAAGTACAATTTTTTCTTAATTCATTGATTTCGCAAAAGCAAGAACTAAGTGTTAAGCATAGATGATGCAACAAACTTGTCTGACAACTATTTTAAAATTACATAATGTCACAAATATTGCATACATGAATTTATTTGTAACTGAAATATTCTTAGTGGCAGAATCCTTTTATATATATATATAATCTTAGATATTTTCTTTTTAAACGGTGACAAAGACATGGGATTGTAATGTTAATTTCCTTTTTTTGTTAGATAAACTATGAATCTGTTTTGGAAGAAATTGTAGCAGCTCTTGAAAATAAAAATCCCTCAATTCGAGCTGAAACTGCAGGATTTTTAGCTCGATCATTTGCTAAAGCTGCCCCATCTCTGCTTCCCAAGAAAATCCTCAAAGTTTACTGCATTGCATTGGTAAAGGTAAGATCTCGTTTGTTCATTCTCAAAATGAATCACACTTATGGTCTTCTATATATTTTCAAACGGTTTTATCAATATTTTCAGATATAGTATAATTCATTTCAATAGTCAAAACTTAAATATAAAATTAAATATATTTGGTTCTTCATATTTAGGTTTTACTAGTGTTGCCCGTGCTTGATTCAAAAATCGTACGACTCGTACAGCAATCGCTATCACTTGACTTAAAATATTTTTGACCTTCCTTGCCTTTAAATGAGTGCCTTTTGCCGTGCTGATGTTGCTACATGCTTTACTTTTTGCCTATCTCACACTGCAAATTTTTTCTAAGTTAACAACATATACTTTTTCGCACCCAACCCAGTTCTGTGGAATCATAATCAATGTTGAGTTTAAGCAAGTGAATGAGCCAATTGGAGTAAAGTGCCATGCAAATTTAAATTTTTCCCACTTGTGTCAAATGCAGCTATCTGTTTTTTTTTTTTTGGGGGGGGGGGGTTGCATGCTAGTTAACATTCGTGTCAGTCAGCTGTTGGCTCTCATGCTGACCAATAGAATCTTCCTGCCTATTTGTGGCAGCCAGCTATAGGCTCTCACTCTGGCTGCAAACTAGATGCAAACTTCCGTAGAAGCATGAGAAAAAATGATTATTTCCACTATCAATGGGAGTTGGGAAATGGAAAGTCGATCTTGGCCTTCCTGCTAACTTTGTGCATGTAAATTTTGGTGCAAATCCGTCAAATTGCGGCCATGCATTCATTACACACACCTTGCTTTTTATAGATAGAGATTTTATTTGAACATTAATTGTCCATTATTCATTAATTTGTCTGAACATTATCTAAAAATGTTCACTGTGTTTATTACAATTACATTAACAGGAGTGCAAAATATATTGTAGACACTAAAGAAATTGTAAACATTTTAAAGAATTTTTATTGAGTTGTAATTATTATGTATGCATTTAATTATGCAATGAAGTCTAAAACTGACATTTTTTTCTCTTTCTCCAATATGGTTCAGCAATCATTGTCTTTTCTGTAATATATTTAATGAGCACAGCTCTCTCCACCTCTACCTCTCTCTCTCTCCACCTCTACCTCTCATATATATATATAAAATGTATGTATTATATATGTAATATGGTGAGAGAGAGAGAGAATTTGCTTGCAGATGCTCAATATCTCCGACATACTTTACCAAAATGATTAATGGTGCAAATTGCAACTATGTAATTGTAGGCAAATTTTTTAAATTATTTATTTGGGTTATTTGTAGTGTAAATTTATACATTGTCTATTAATTATTTTACAGAATCTGAAAAAGTTTCAAAATACAAAGTCTGTTTTATCGTCAACTACTGTTTATTGGCTGGAAAACAAATTGTATTTGTTATTTTTTTCTTTTCTGCATTGAGACAGATATTTTGCTAGTTGCAGGAAATGCTTTACTTAATTGAGAAGCTCATTGAAGCTGACAAGATATCTATTTATTACATCAGAAACTAAACTTCAAATCTAATTTCTTTCTTTAGACAATAAATGATCCTGTCCCTGAAGTTCGTGAGAAATCTTTCGAAGCCCTTGGAACTGCTATGCAACTGGTTGGGGAGAAGAATATCATGCCATTCATTGCAGATGTTGACAACATCAAGCAGCAAAAAGTATGTTTTTTTTTTGGGGGGGGGGGTTAATTTTTAATTTTTTCTCAGCAGTATGGAATATATTTTTGTTTTAACACTCTTTAAGTGACCATGGCAATTTTTATTTAAAAAAAAAAAAAAAAAAAATTTGATTTACTTTTTAATATTTTGTGCTTAAAAAAAAAAACAAATGTTGGCATAAAGTATGTCTATTCTGGAAATTTATATTTTAAAAAAATCCTAGTTTATCTGTTATTGAGTTAATAATTTTTATCTATTTTGTTCAGATTAAAGAATGCAGTGAGAAGGCTGTATTGTTATTACCAAATGGCCAACCTCGCTCCAATCAGAAGACAATAGCAATGCCTGCACAATCAAAACCAGCCAATGCACCAAAAGCTGTTAGCAGGCTGACTGACAGAAACAAGGTAAATGAACTGTTACAATACAATGAAAGATTTTCAAATTAAAAGTAAATGCACTTAAAGCCATTTAATGACCTTAACACTTTTTAGTAACCAATATTGTCTTCAATATAAATATCAAACTATAACTATTTGTTGGGACATAGGAGTGAGAATAAGAAAATTAATTTCTTACTGGATCATCAGGATTGTGATGAGATTAGCAAGAATTGAAACTTTTTTTTTTTTTAACTTCAGGTTTCAGCAGAGCGACCACAAACTGCTCCTGCTTCATCAAAATCTGCGGTAAGATCTTTTTCTTTCTTCGCTTCTCGCTTCTGTTTTTTTTTTTTCTTTCTTTCTCTTCAAAATATATGGATTTTCACTGATGTTGAAAATTTTTTTTAAATTATAAAAAAATTGTAAAGAACTTTTTTATATTTTATATTTGTTTCATTATATCAATGAATGTAAACACTTTTTTTTTTCTCTCCTTATATGTCCAATGTTTGAATGTCATCAAGTGTCAAAACATTACATTGTTATTTTCTCTCCACTGCAAATGAATATTTTTTTTATTAAAGATAATCCAAAATTTTTTTTATAAATTTCCTAAATTTAAACTTTTAATTGATCTGCATTGATTTGATTTTTTTTATTTATTTATTTTTTATTTTATTGTGATCTTTTTAGTAGCACTGTATATGTGATTTTAACATTATCATTTCTATAGCCTTCCATAGTTAATTTCAGCTTTATATTTTTTTCTTTCAGTCAAAAAAGAAAGCTGCAGTACCTAAAGGCAAGACCAGTGATAAAAGTGACAAAGAGGAGCCAGCTGAGCCAGTACTTTCGGTGAGAATATTGTTAGATTGCATCCATGCAAAAGCCTGTGTTATTGTAGGATTAAGTAGTTTCTGCATTCAAGATGAATTTTATATCTACAATGCCAAATGTCAATATCATTTGATTTTTATTTTCAGTCTTTAATTGAAAAATTATTGATTTCATAGTTAACACCTAAAAATATTGCAAAATAAATTTGAGTTAGTTTTTGGGAGAATGTATACTTTCATTGTTTTAACTAAATTTACTAAACCATTTAAGTATATACTAATGTGATGAGATTTCATAAATTTGATAGTTTTTAAATGTTCTTAATTTCCCCCACTTGTTTAAATTTACAGTGTTTTGTTTTTCATGATCAAGAAATGGTTTTATGATAGGAAGCATTAACAGAAGAATGTTTCAATTTGTTCACAATCAAGGATACAGGTAATATAGTGGGGTTACAATAAATGGTCTCATATACAGATCAATACATGCAAAGCTTCTACAATTAGAGGTGTATCAACAGTACTTAGATTCTATATTAATACTCTATTCTATATATCCTTCTTGTACATTTGCACAGGTTTATAGTCTTACATCAAAATAACATACTGCAATATATTAGTCTATGCTTCTTAAACCTAGTATGGTACAGAAAGTGTTGTAGAATGGTAACCTGAATGATATGTCATCCAATATATGTCCAATGGGGGACAGGTCTGGTGAGATCATATCAGCTAGGGTTGTAGTGGGGCATCATGTAGGCTGGTATTATCCTTTCTCTTGCAGGAATAGCAGCAGCAGAATAGGTTGAACAATGTTCATAATGTGCATAGTGTTAGTCAGTATTCACCACAGACACTAAAAGAAAGAATTGTAACTTAGGCCACCATTATATTATGATGTCATGGTTGGGCCAGTGTGTGGGTTGAATACACACTGGAAGCTATTGCTCCCTTGTTCTGCCACAAGCTCAAATATCCATTTATATTTTATCTCTGTTTAACACTTGTGATATCACTGAAGACATGCATAATGTTGTGGCATAAGTACAGGATGTGAGGGGTAAATTGTCACCATTTTATATTTTTAATTTCACGCATGTGCATTGTTTTTGATTTTGTCGACTACACAGTAGTAGGGTCAGTTGGGCACCACCTGTGAGAAAAAGCACCATAACAAAATTCACTTCACCAGAAATTTGGAAACACTATGCTGTACTGCTTGGTATTTGAACCAGAAGAACCAATATGAACATTTCAGAGTGTTTGGGTGTCAATCTGAGGACAGTGCAGAGAATTTAGAAAGAGTTGTACAAGTCTAATGATGATTACAAAAGTGTTTGTAGTGACCACTAGTAATGGCAATGTTATGCCTCCATTCATCTTCCTATAGAGCCTCAGACTTGTCACAGAGGCCTACATCAAGTGCCTCAAGGACGTAGTGCTGCCCAGGGTCAAGAGGCTGGCTGCTGGAAGACCCTGTGTCTGGCAACAGAACTCTGCACCATACCACACAAGCAGAAGTCAGTCATGGCTGTCAGACAATTTCTGCAACCACATTACCTCCTTACATCTGGCCACTTAACTCCCCAGACTTCATTCCCCTTGATTATTATGTGTGGGGTGCAGTTGAGTGAGAGACCAACAAAACTCCTTGTAACACCAAAGATGAACTGAAGGCAAGGTTTATGGCAGTATTGACCAACTTAAACAAGGAGACCGTCCAGAAGAGTTGCAAGAGATTTCTGAAGTTATCAGGAGGCCATGGTTGAAGGCAATGGCGATTTTTATTGAATAAATTTACTCTTTAGTATTTCAAGATATTTTTGTGTAATTTTGGTAATTTCTGTTAAAATGAGATGTTATTTTCATTTCTCTGTAATTTAGCCAACACATCTATGATCTCTGCTGTGAATGTCAAGTGCCTGTATAATGTGATTGTCTGATACTTGATCTATAGGAATAGGAATGTTCTTTGAAATTATCATGTTCCTCAAAGGCCCACAATCTGATCCCCTCGCAAAATGTGTGTGTGTGTGGGGCTGTAGCATCACACCTGTTTACATATAACCTTTTTTCTACACTGAACTTTATTACAGCATGTATCAATCTAAATCTTGGACACACAGTGCATTTGTATGCATTACTGTCATAAGATGACCAGCAATGATTTTTTGAAAAATTTGTGCCTACTACCCTGAGCATGCACATATTTGTACTTTATTCAAAGTTGACCTTTTCCTTAAAGGTTTTATTTGATTTTCTTTATTTTGGTTATTACGTCATTGTATTATGGAAGTAGATACAAAAGTGCTTGTTCTATATTATACAAATTATTTATTGCTGTAATACAAAAAATGTTGGTAACAACTGAAATAAGAATTTATTTAATGGAAAGTTAGAATAGAAATATTGCTTTGTTGGTGCTTTTATTTTGCAAAAATAATGACGTAATAATGTTTTTTGACGTTAAAAAATACGTCAAAAAACAACATTATTACATCATTATTTTTGCACCAACCTAATATTTTTATTTATTTTTTTTTAATGAGGAGTTTTTTGTTTTTTTTATAGGATGAAATTGTTGAAGAAAAAGTTTCAGCCCATTTAAATGCTGAAATTTTGACACAGTTATCAAGTGCTAACTGGAAAGAACGTCTTGAAGCAATGGATAAATTTTTAATGGTAAGTTTCGCTTAATATTTTATTCAATAAGCTGTGTACCAAATACAGTGAAATCGTGGGTCATGAATGACTCTCATTACAAACAAATTGTTTTGTGAACAAATTTTTAGAACAGTCTCGGGTGACAAACATTCAAGCTGGTGACAAACCTGGAGTATCAGTGGGTGATCATCATTTGTAGTGTAACTTTTGCTCCACACACATTCTTGCTCGAATTCATCATGCCTTCTCTTAAATTTCATTTTTCTTTATAAATTATTAAATAAGGCAGCATGGGGTCAAAGAAGAATAATGATGGTAGCAAAATGAAAATAAAAATAACCAGAATATTGATTGAGCTAAAGAAATAATATATGAAAACATAGTTACCTGATGTTTTTTTATGGAAGGGGACACCCCTTCCAAACAATAACATCTCCTCTTCTCCTTCCTCACCACTTTTCACTTACACTATCAATTCTCCCCTTGTACTAGTACAGTAAAATTAATTTAAGTTTTCGTCTACATTTTATCTGTTTAATACTGTGCTTATCTTTTTTGTATTAGATTTAATGACTTTCATTAGTTTTGTGTATAAACTTGTGCATAAAATACTGTTGTAAAAGTTTAAATAAGCAATCATCTGGGTTCCAGGAACAGATAACCCATTTTACATTGATTCCTATAGGCATAATATTTTCAGTTTACGAACATTTTGGGTCGCAAATGGCTTTCAGGAATGAATTAAATTTGTGGACCAAAGTTCCACTGTATCTCAAAATACAATTTTTTGAAGTTTCATGAATTCTGAAAGTACCTTAAATTTACTTAGTTTTAAAATTGTGTGAAGTATTGTCATTCTTGCAAAAATCTTCAGTCAACCAGATATCAAGATTTTTCTTTCTATCTTGTTGGATCAATTCATGGAAATAATCTTGTGTTTTTAAAACTTCAGGTTATCAAAGGACTGACCAAAGAAGAGATTCCAACCCAGGCCTTTATAAGAACAGTTTGTAAAAAACCTGGTCTTAAGGACAATAATTTTCAAGTAAGAACTTTTTTGAAGTTTGTGCTCAATAGCCAAAGTTTTAATTATATATAATATCAGTCTATTTTTAATTTTAAAAAAATTGAAAAGACAAATGACATATTTCTTAACAAAAAAAAAAAAAATTATGCTTAGTTATATATAAAGCACATTAAAAGTATTTGATTTACTGACTCCATTCAAGATTTTGCTGGAATCAGTTGTATAGTTTTAAAATTTAATGATTCCAGAATATTTATGTAATTACACTATTTACATTATTTGGACTATTGTCCTCATCTTTGTTGCTATATTTATCACAAAAAAATTTTGGCCGTTGTACGCTCAGGCCTTCTTCAGGTGGTTGGAATGTCAAACTGAACCCTTTATTTCACTTGCTGGAGTACTGTTCTAGTTCCACGTGCCATGTCTAATAGATGTCAGTTATTGGTTATCTCCTGTTAATCCCACTCTCCAAGTTCTCCACCTTTTTAACTAGGTATTCAACTCTCACTCTTTGGATCCTGTCATTGGATCTAACTAACGCCTTTATCCACTGAGCCATCTGGGTATTATAAACCTAATGTCTTCAACCATTTTTACCAGTGCTCATAATGCAATTTTTTACTGTTATCATTGCATTATCATTGCAAAATTGCAATATGAGCACTGGTAAAAATATAATATATAATGATACCATTCAGTTTATTAGTGACTTATTAGCGTTTGAAAAAAAAAAAAAATGATAGTTTTTAGTTAACACAAAAAATAGAAGAAAATGAATAAAAACATTAACATTATTCAAGGTAATTTAACCAAAATGTTTAAATAGAAATAAAGATGTGATTGTTATAAAAATTACAGTAAAATTAACTAGTTTGTTTTTTTTGTATTCATTTTTAAAACTTGAATATTTTATCTTAATTAAACCTGTATTACTTGGATTAAAAACAAATGATTTAAGTTTGAATAGATCAAAATAAATATTTATTTCTTTAAAAATTTTAATATTAAAAAAATATATGCTATTAACAAGTAATAAACAGAAAGTTAAAAAAAAATTTATTATGGGATGGTTTAACATTTTTTTCAGAATGGTTCTAGGATGGTGAAAAAAAAAAGTTAATCAAGCTCACCATCTGAATGGGAGCATCTCTGATGGTATACATGAAGTTGGTATAGTTCTTTATATAGAATGGAGACTTAGCTGTTGGCAATACCTACATGGAACCAGCTTGGCATATGATTATCTTCTGTCTGACCGTCAAAGTCGAAAAGAAGAAAAAATAATTATTCAAGTTTATTTAGGCAACTCTTAATTCCTAGAGTACTTATATGAATGTGACACAATTGGCATAGGACACTCATGTAGTCAGGGACTTGAAGCATCTGGTGTTTTAGGACTGTAAAGTCCAGATATGAGGGCAGTCCATTATGTGTGTGGGGTGGGTGCAGTAAACAAATGTAAACTTTTGGGATTGTGCCACTTGGCCTGAAGGTAGGGAGTTCCACAGCACAATCACAGCAGAAAAGCTATCCATCAGTAGGTAACAAGTTGTATGTTACCATGTGGAAATGGGCAGCAGTGAGTGACGAGAGAGTGATGATTAGAGAAAGAGATGTATTCAATTCTCACTGGCTGAAGGGAAGTTCTGTACTATTAGCCTGTGAGAGAAGACAGAAGTAGCAGCAAAGATGTGTTTAGCTACCTCCTAGACTTTTCCAAATGAATCTGGGACTAATGGACCCAGTAAATTGAAAATAGGATTCGTGTTTCCTTTCTTCCCTGTGGCAATATTTCTGTTCTCTTATGAAAGTATAGTCTTTCATATGCAGATGGAAATTGAAACATATCTTTGGTCAAAGCTGTCTAGTCAGTGAAAGACTGTGAGGGCCTAGATTATATTTACATCAAGATGGAGAAGAAAAAAAAAAAACAAAAAGCTTCCTGCTATTGATTTCTTTCAAAATCTTGGTAGAAACTTATAGTGCTACATATTTAGTAATACATGTAAATTTTCTCTTGCTTTTAGAAAGTTTTTGTCTTTCAATCTTTTAAAAGCATCACAGTTTGAATGTTTTTTTTTTTTTTTGTGCCTCCCTACCCTTTTTTGTATTTTTTACTATATTTTTGAAATTTGTATCTGTATGCAGATTTTAATCTATATTAAGGTTACAAAGTTTTTATTTGAAAAAACACTTTTTTTCAGGTGCTGAATTTGAAGTTTGAACTCATCAGTCAGCTGGCCCAGAAAGGAATATTTACAAAATGTTCTGCTGGATTTTGTTTAGAAAACATGGTTGAGAAAATTGGAGATATAAAAAATGGTGGATCTTGCAAGGAAGCTCTGCTTTATATTGCAGAAGCTACAAGTCTGGATTTTGTTTCTCAAGAAGTACTTAACCAAATTCCTTTTTAAATATTGACTTTCATAAAAAAACTGTTCATGAATTATTTACCAAAATTAATTAATTTAGCTAGAGATGGTACAATTTTAATACATAATCTGTCTTTTTTTATGCTGCTCCCTTGAAATATTTGTATTTGTTAAATAAAAGAAATGGTTATAGAAGAGTTTAATGTAGGTACCTTCAAAAAAAAAAAATGTAATATCTAAGGTTTTAAGAATTAAAAAATCTTTTTTGAAGTTTATATTTTAGTTTTAATTTCAAGTGAATAGATTAAATTACTAAATTGACTGGATGGAATTTTATTTATTTTTTTTGTTAAAATAGTTGATTAGCAAGCACACTTTTTTAGTTGTCCTTCATTGCAATATAATTATCTTTATTAAAAAATCTTCCAAAAATAAAATATACTTTTCTAAAATGTTGAGGAATATTAACTGATTTAAAGTATATTTAATCTGATTTGAAACGACTGTTATTAAATTTAAGTTTAAAATAGATTTTTTTAATCTGACAGTAGCTGTTTATTCAAGGCATTTGCAAGTTTGACAACTTGATGATAGATTAATATTTTACTAATATTGTTCTATGATAGGTTTTAGTCATTAAAAAATTGAGTTAATGTGAGCACCTTTTATATATAATTTTAAGTAATCTTAAAAATTTAAGAAAATGTTCTCCGTAATCTGTTTTATTGGATTCCAAATATTTTTGGCTGTAAATTTACTATAGTTATTGCTCTTATTTTATGATAATGTGTATGGTAGACTGTATATAGAAAATTGGTACATTTATATACATAAAAAAAAAAATTCTTTTAAAAATATTGGATTTGTACTAAGCTTTTCAATTTAGGATTAATAAATATAGTTTTCACTTAATATCATCAAAAAGGCTGAAATTAATACAGAATTTTAAGATTTAAAATTTAATAAATTTTTCTAATTAAAATTTAAAAATATGTAAACAATTCTTCTAAAAATTCATTATTAATCATTTTTTCTTAAGACAATAGTATCCTTAATATATCTCATTTATAAAGTAATTAAAACCTTTTCTAATTAAATGTCAGTTGTTTTACGATTCAGAGCAGATTTTTGGTAAATGGTGTCTGTTTGACAAAAATAATTTGATGTTTTAAATTTTCCAAGGTGTCCTGCTTTTAACTAATATAAATAGGAAGAGTCTGAAATTTTAATTTCTTGGAATTTCATTTTATTAAGTGGAGATATTTTTATAAAGATTTTCTTAAAAAAATCAATTTTATTCATTTGTGAATAAGTCCTGAAAATTTGATTAAAATCTGACAATTATGTTTTGCAAAAATTTCCAAAACACATTTTTTATGCCAAAAAAGATACTAAAAATCCCTATACTAATCTTTGGCCCACCTGTTGAGGCAAGAAAAATAAGATTTTTTTTTTTTTTTTTTTCTTTTAACCAAAATTTTGAACATGCTAGTAAGGATTAAAAAAATTTATAAAATATTAAAAAAAATACTTTGGTCTTTTCTCTTAATATTTTGACCATAAAACTTTGTTTTTTTTTTTATCAAATTTAGGGCCTTTTTCATCTTACTATGCTCTTTTTTAGAAAATTTTTGGAGGTACCTAGTTTAATGGGTTCTTTAGACACTTTTCAAATTTAAAATGGCATTTTTGAAGATACTCTCACACTTTGACAAATTCATTCATGAGATTAATACTTTTTGTTTTTAGTTACTTTCTATAAGCATGTTAAAAAAAAAAAAAGCATCTCAAATCAACCAATGATCACAGGTGACCCTATCTTAAAAATCTGGGAAAATGCACATGTTTCTTTGTCAGATTTTGATATATCACAAATATTAGATCTGTATCTTTTTAATAATTTTAAAATCAGTACATCTTGAAATTTCACTGGATATTTTGTACTTGCTAAATAAGGCTTTCAACAAATTTCTGGCATTCATAACTCCAAAGATACAGATAGAAACTTTGTGACAATACAACAGCAGGCCACATTCCTGACTAGCTTTATGAATGGTTGGGGGAATGGGATCAGGAGGCTTGGAAAATGCTGCTAAGGGCTACAAAAGACAGATGGTTTGGGAGAGCTATGATTGCCCATGTCCTGAAAGGACATAGCACATAGAAGAATTTTACTTTAAACATTTTTTTAAACATATTGGTATTATGCATTTAAAGAGTATGTAAAACTTTATACTTTACTAAATAGGTAAGGTGTATGTAGCAGAAAATCTTTTAATGCTTTTTTACACAAAATGATACATCAAATGAAATTTTCATTTTTATAAAATCACTCCTTACTAATTTTTAATACAATGTAATATTAAAATTTGCTAGTTAAAATGACAACTTATCACTGAAAGTATTGACTATTATCTTTAGACTGAAATATTTCCTTTTTAAAAATATTCTTAATGTAACATGTTTTTGCCTTACTAATGATCGTGATTTGTGTATATTTTTGAGTATCAGTAACATTGCTTAACATGAACAAATTGTTATGCATTTTCACTATTTTGATTTGTTGTATATTAAGATTAAAATAATTTAGTGAAATCTTTATCTTAGTGTCTTTGGTTTAGTTTCTTTGTTCACTTAAATTTTTTCTAGACCATCCACAAAAACATATTTAAGGGTTCATAGCATCTAAAATATTAGAAACAAAGGTGAAATGAGGCCAAAAGTAGTTTTTGCTATAGAAAATTATAGCATGACCAACTTTAAGTTTAATATTTTTTAAATATTGAAATCAACAAAGTTATGGTCTTGGCATAACAAATTGTTCTAAAAAAATGTTTAACCCTAGACAGAAGTTTGCCCACAAAATGAAAATTGCCACATGATATTTAGACATGTAAGGGTATATGATAAAAATATAAAAATTTTCACAAACTGCCTAACTGATCTGCTGATGTCATAACTATAGTTAATTTTAAGGATGTTAAAAACATTGAGCAATTTACAAATGGAATACTGAGATTCCGATAACAGGAATGTATATGGTTACAGCTTATCAGGAAAACTAATGCTGTAAAATTTCAAGATGCTCTGATTTTAAAACCATTAAAATCACCTGTGAATTTTGTTGGATTTTTCTAAGAGGGTCAGCTGTGGTCATTGGTTGATTTGAGATGCAATAACCCAGTTCTTTTTTTTTTGGGGGGGGGCATTGAATTATTTGATTTTTTTTTTTTTTTTTTTTTTTTTTTTTTTTTTTTTTTTTTATATATATTGTCATTACAAATGCTTTTTATTTGACATTGAGAAAAATTGAAATCAGATCAGTAACAAGTTCATTTGAAAAAAATTTTTTTTTTTTTTTTAACAAGCTAGGAATGATCTGTTTTTATTAGTATCTAAAATTTCAAATTAATTTTTTTAGGTTATTAATGCAGTTTTTTCTCAAAAAAATCCTAAAAATCAAACTGAAGCATTGAACTGGCTTGCACAAGCTATAAAAGAGTTTGGGTTCAAGTAAGTATAGTTTTTAATAGCAAGCTACTGGTTTTAAAGAGTAAGCTTCTTCAATGATTCACTTCTGTCTTCATAACAAACAAAAATAGATTTTTTATATA
This sequence comes from Acanthosepion lycidas, assembly GCA_963932145.1. Taxonomy (NCBI): domain Eukaryota; kingdom Metazoa; phylum Mollusca; class Cephalopoda; order Sepiida; family Sepiidae; genus Acanthosepion; species Acanthosepion lycidas. The sequence goes on from OZ010582.1 coordinate 22,588,028, forward strand.
TATATATATTACACACACCACCACACTTTGCAGTGATCATTTAAGACTAGTATTTATAATTCATCTTCTGTATTTCATCTTCAGTAAAATCTAATTGCCTATGATTTGGATATTCTTATCTAAAATTTGGAATACTTTATGCCACTGAAAAACAGCTGAAAGAAAAATGTTTTTCTTATAAATGATCAGTGAATTATTTTGCATGACCTTGGAGACTGTTAGTTTTAATTTAATTTTTATCTAATTTTTTTCACAGTAACTTAGAGTAAAGTTTTTCTTTTGTGATTTTTCACTAGAATCTGAAGATCAATAGTGAAGTTGTTTTTTAAAAACTTCCTTAAAATTCTGCTGAAAATTTGTAATTGCTTTCCATTTTGATAGTCATTAATATTTGCAAAATTAGAATTGTATGCATGATATATTTTCAATGAGTTCTGGTCATTTTTATTTATAAACACTAAACCATTAATGCCCACTGGAAAATCCAGTGTTAAATATAAAAGATAAAAATGCAGTAATACAGGTTTATTTAAAAAAAAAAAAAACTTTAATGATCACTATCATTTTTGTGACAATAGGCATTAATAAGTTAATGTAAAAAGTGTAAGATAGTTTTCTGATGTTAATATTAACTATTCCAACATGATTTTAAAAAAAATGGTCTTTGGAGATATATTTTGTAATAGATATAAGAAAGTGAATCTAAAAATTTGTTTCAGAGTAAATTTCAAACCTGTTAATGAAAAAGTGAAAACCGCATTGGCAGCAACAAATCCGGTGAGTTGAATTTTGCTCAGTCTCATTTTGAAATTCATCCCTTAAAAAAATAAAATACATGAAAGTGTTTGAATTTTAATAAAAAGTGAAGTGGGGTTTTTTTGTACTATCACTTTCTCATCCAGGTAGAAGAGGTCCTTGAAGCAAAATAGTCTTTAGAGTGAGTGGTCATTTAGGTGTTAATATAAAATAGAGGTGTGATGTAAATTACTGTAGTAGGCAAATGATTTTGTAAATTAAAAAAAAATCTCTTTACTATCAGATTGTCTGAACATATTTCTCATTGTATTTTTCTTGTAGATGAAACTTAACACTCTAACATACTTATGATACTTGAATCCTGTTGATGTCATCTAACTTGAATTGGCTACATTGTTCTAACTTCAATATCTTGCTAGATAATCACCTTTTTATTCTGCATTCATGTAGAACGAATTTGCAATGTTGTTAACAGACCATTGTTACAATTTTGTTAATCGTGTGATTGAAGGATTTGAATAAAATGTAAAAAAATTATCAAAGTCTTCATTATTAATGGAAAATTAAGGATATTGAGAAGTATGTCATACAGTTTGGGATAATTGTGATCAGAAGTTATTTTTACTTACTTTAAGGTTAGGTTGTGAAAAGATGCTAAGTAAGATTGTTGGAATTTGGTGGTAGTAACCTTCAATTTGAATGTTGAGTATTAAAATACAAAAAAATTACTTGTTAGTGACAAGAGCAAATAACACATGCAAATATATAAAGATTTTTTTCTGAAATAGGAGTTTATATAAATAATCTTCTGCCCATTGTTCCATCACTGCTTAAACAAGAGTTCATTAAAATAATAAATTTCTGCTTTATCAGAACCAAGTTGTCCAATTGATAAATGAGTTAATGTATTAGAATAGTTGATTATGTACAAAGAAAGTCAGTGTCGGAAAATTTGATTGCTATGAAGGTATTCATTGTAAATTTTTCTTTTTCTTTGTGTTACTTGTCTTTAGGCGATTCGTACGGCTGCCATTCATCTGCTTGGTGTTGTCTATATGTACATGGGACCCACTCTACGTGTTTTCTATGAGAATGAGAAATCAGCCTTGCTGCAGCAAATTGATGCTGAATTTGAGAAGGTAATTTTTTATTTAAAATAAAGTATTCTGAATACTGATTGCATTTTTTAATAAGATATTTTGTACGCACTCCTATTGTCATGTAGTTTTCTTTATCTGAACCTTCGGATTGTAAAGTGAAAAAAATACATAAATTATATGGTTATTTCTACAAATTTAAATATAACTTTCTGACTACCACTCAGGCAATCTTCTAATCTTTTGTTGTTAATGATCACTAATAGTGTGATGACTTTGTAATCCAGTTGCTGATAGATTTGAGGTATTCATAATCTTTCAATGATCACTAATAAGTTTGTATTATTGATTTTTAGCATATCTTACTTCAAGCTCTTGATTTGCATTTTTTGTCTATTTATAAACATTTTTTTCCTTTTCCTTTTTATTTTTCTGTTCATCAGATTTACTAAGAGGTTTAATCCAAAACTGTCTAAAGAAATATTCCTCTTTAGGTAAATTAAAAAGAAATAGATTGAATTAATGAAATATGATTAATCTTTGTCATTTAAGCATTCAACTGTATTGGTGTCAATGAAATTTTCATTGGTAAGATATAATCAAGAGTTGGAATTTATTAAATGTTGCCCAATTTATGAAAAAAAATTGTTTACATGTTATCACCATTCAGTTTTCAGATTTTATTTATATGAATTTGATATAAATTTACATTAATTTTAATATAATTGTAAAAACTTTTCAGTATCCAATTTTTTCATTTATGTCAAGTAGGTTTGATTTTTTTTTTTTTTTTTTTTTTTTTTTTTTTTTAAATCCTTTTCAGGCAAAGTTTGGATAATATATACTCAGTTCTGATATTTAGTTACTTAGACTAAGTTGTATTATGATTCCATTTTTGATCTTTTAGGTAAAAGGTGAAAAACCACCTGCCCCCACTCGAGGTGTCAGCCCATCAAGCAAAGATGTGGATGATGCTGATGGAAGTGAAGAAAATGATAATGAGACCGATGGTGCTGCTCTGGAGGATTTAATTCCACGAACTGACATAAGGTGAACAATTTTAATGAAAAAAAAAATCCCCACACACTTTTAAATCTAAGAAAATGAAGGCTACAAGCTTAACAAGCAACCTCTTTTCTGGCATGCTTCTCTTTGCTTAGGCAAGTTCATAAGTTATTTGTCGAGTTATAGCATTATAATACAAACAAATGGTATTATTACTGATGAGAAGTTTTGGAGAAAGTTTTAATTCAAACTAGACCAACTTGTATATCAAATTAAACACTTTATTTTTAAGCCTATTTGAGATATATAACACACATACACACACACACTGATTCATTATTGTTTAATAATATCACTAATTTATTGGCATTGGCATAACTTGACAAATGTTAAATTTCAGAATTGATCTAGAAAATAATAAAATATATGTTTAATGTCTTCAGATAGCATATTTCATGTTTTCTTTAAACGTGAAAAGATTAGAAATTGTTTAATTTAAAAATGGTATTAAAGTGAAAATTTTCTTTTCAAATAATATACCATTGAAAGATATACCAATACAAAGTAACTTGTATTGATTTGGCAATAATGTAAGGGTATCAGGTATTGCTATTTAGCATCTTGGCTTCAGTGGCCATTGTATATCAAATGTTATGTTTTATTGTGTAATGCTTTAACTGATATTTGAATGAGTTTAAATTTTCTTATGATCTGATATTTCAAGAATTATCATTTCGATATTGTATCCTTGCTAAATCATATGAATTTGTTACATTTAAGTTTTGAATGATTACTTGTTTTTAATTTCTTTTCCATAGTGATCTTATAACTGGAGACATCTTACAAGAAATGGCAGATAAAAACTGGAAAATTCGCAATGAAGGTCTCCAAAAAGTTATTACAATATTAAATGAAAACAAATTTGTGACTCACAATTTGGGTCAACTACCAGATGCCTTGAAATTAAGACTTGGAGATTCTAATAAAAATATGGTAAGGACTCCTCTTGTTATTGTAGCATGAGTATACAATATACATTGAATCTAATGTTTAAAAGGTTTTTATTAGGAAAAACATATATATATATATATATATATATAAATTTTCAAATAGAATAGCTGTAAAAGAACAATATGAATAAAAACAAAAGGAAAACTTACACAATGTTTCATCCACTTTATCAAGCCAAATGGAAGGATTTTATTTTGTAACAAAGACTTATGGACCAGCAAAAATGTTAGTTTTTTAAAATTTTAAAATTTAGGAAATACTCATGAATATTCAACAGGTTAGCTGAAAAGTTTAGTTAAGGTTTCCTTTTTCATTTATATATATATATATATATATATATATATATATATATATTGAATTGGTTTGGTTCAAGAATCTTTAATATAAAAATAGAAATTCTGAATTATTTTTGTTACTTGAGCTCTTAAAAGGTAGTAAAAAGAAAGTCTTGTTATATACTAGTTATGATGTTTGATGCATATAAATTTCAGTGTATTAAATGTTTTTGTCTTTATTTTATTTGTTTTTTTATTTTACTTTATTTTTTTTTTTTTTTTACTTTTTTAGGTTATCATCACTTTAGGGATTTTACAGACTCTGGCAACTGCATTGGGACCACATTGTAAACAACACGTTCGAACTGTTGGTCCAGGTATAATCAATTGCCTGGGTGACAGCAAGGTAACCTATAACTTTTTTTTTTTACTCCTCCTCTTTTATATAGTGATAATTTTATCAAACCTTTCAAGAAATTGCAGTGTATATCAATTAAAAAAAAATGTGTTTATGAATATTCCTCAAAGGAGCCTGATTTCTTTTGTGTGTTTTTGCAAGTTTCTTACTGTGGTTGGCATCAAGCAGCTAAATAGAATGAGATTCCATGAAAAAAAACATGAGTCATTTTTTATGTAGATCAAATTTCAACTCCTAAGTTATATCAATGTTTGAATGTTTTTAGTAATAATGATCTAAGAAACTTCTAGTATTCAGATATTTTTTATTTTAATCTCTGCTTATTAAAATGGCCTTCTTCTCTCAGCATTTATTACCTTTTAAAAAGTTTTTTCAGGAATATTATGTTGTTTTCAATGAAGTGATAACAGCAGTTCTCTAGCATTCATCTCTATATTCTTGCTTATTTTAGCAATGTCATCTGAATAGTTTCAAGTTTTCTTTAGATTTGCATTTTTTAATCTTTTTTTTTTTTTTTTCCTGTCTGTTATGCGTACACTACTTATGATACTTATGTCATCTGCATATTCCTCTTTATTCCATTTCTCCAGCAATGTACAAATAATTTCAAGCTTTTTATTTTTTCAATTCCTGTTGTCTGATGGAACAGCAATATCTATTATCTAATTAATCTTTGTATACAATTATTTTTACAGCATATTTTAAAGATTTTTTTTTCAAATTAACCTGAGCAGTTTTTCTTAGATTTCAGCAATCTGTTATGTTCGCTTTTTCAGGCTCAGTTGAGAACTGCAGCATTGACCACATTAAATGCATGGATTGACAAATGTAATCTTCATCCCCTTGTTGAAAGTGAAGCTTTTTCTGATGCATTAAAATTGGAAAATCCCAATTTAAGAGTGGAGGTAAGAATTCTCATGGAAAACATTTAGTACTTTTGTAGCTTAAAATTTAGTGACTAAGTCATTGATACTTAGATGTTGGAGTTAAATTTTCTATCATATAATTATTTTGCAAAATTACTAAATATAATTTCACATAGTAGAAAACAAAAGAATATTACCAACATTTTTAGTAATGTTATTTCACCTAGTTACATATAACTATTATTTAAGCTATTACAATTGTTTAATTTGAATTGTTAACAGTATCTGCTCTACAGCTAGAATTTCATCCCTTATCTGATAGTAATACATACTTTTATGGATAGTTTTCTTCCAGAATAAATAGCAAATGTAAAAGAATCTTGTAAAATTTTGATAGGTTTTTGAGTGGATCTATTTGTGCTTCATAAAATGACTTCAAATGAAAGTATTTTACATGAGTTTTAAAATTGGTTCTCCTCACTTAAGGTAGCACTGGCTTTAAAACTGCTTTACAGTTTTTAATCTGGTGTTCATTTGATAAGTACACTGTACTTGTAATATTTGTTAGGTTGTTCTCATTCTAATGTTCATGTCCAGGGATATCTCATCTAGTTCTTATTTAGCTCTTGCTCATTTCCACTAGGTTCAAGTACACACTGCCCGGCCCAGGGATTGAAGTTGCAATTACTATGTCACCAAATTCTCTATTGTGCAGCAGAACTTGAGAAGTGGAAAACTTGAAGCCTCAAACCATAACCTGGTGGCTGATGAGTGCTGCTACTAATCATGCTTGACTGCACTCTCTGAGGTTTCACTTTTACAGCAGCTGCTGCTGCTACTGAAGCATTGTTGTCATAACACTTTGTATTAATGGCTTTCATATTGTAATTATTTCTATGCTAGGCCTACTAAGTAGGTCCTTGTATATGTTGTTCTGACTTTCCAGTGTCCCCTCTTTGTCCTGTATTTTTATTTCATTGTACACTTTTCCCTTTATACATGATCAGCTATTCCTGATTTCATAGTCTCCATCCTAATTACAGATTTTTAATCTTACTCCACCCTTACTTTTAAGGGGTTGCTAGTTTCACCTTTATATTCTTTGTTGCAACAGTAAGGCATGAAATATTGTAACACATAGTTCTTGTTCTGTATTAGGCTTTACTTGGCAGAGATTTCTCTGTAAGGTGCAGCTACTTCTGAATATTGTCTCGATATTGTAAGACTACAGATCTTCTGAGTCTTTTCTGATAAGCCTTTGATATAAGAAAGACAGTGACACTTTTCTGGTCCACCTCCTTGACACTTCTTTCTACCTGCAGAAGCCAATGTTACATTTGCAGGGTGTTTGTTATTCTGGAAAATATGTTTGATGCTGACCATTTCTTGTTAGTATGTGTTTGGGTTGTCACATGATTTTTTTATGGTATTGGAGACATTGGACGAGCTTTTCTTTGAACTGTATGGATGGTGGGAATTGAAGTTGAGGTATCGTCCAGTGAAATTTTGCTTATGACATGGTTGTCTTGAACCTGTTCTGAGTTATTAATACATCCAGGAAGACTAGATGATTTTTATCTTGCATTGTGAACTGGATCAAAGGTCTTATTGTTCTGTATGGTCCAGCAGCATTTGTACAGTTTTCTGCTGAGGCCATAGTGTCATCTCAACCATACTGTTGGTTTCAGTGATGCTATTCTTTAACTCATTTCTTTGAAGTATTCCTGTTGATATATATCAGACTCTAGTTGGAAGAATTAACATTTCCATCAGGTTATCTATTCAAATACTAGTACATTCTTCAAGGGAGGGATCGGATTCCAATCAGTCTTGAACCAGCGACAGAGCCTCATCCATACAAACTCTGGTAAACTGGCTCACCACATCTAAGCTTACCATCTGATTGCTATAGTGTTCTGAGTTCCTAACATATGACTAGGACTTCTCTGCTAGTGGGAGGCATGCTGTAACTGACTAGAAGTTTCAATGGAATATGAACCTTGTAAATTTTGTAGATCGTGTATATGTGGCATTTTGGTGTAATGTTGAGTCGGCTATCTATACTTAGTGTGTCCTTATTTAGAATTTCAGTTTTCAGAGTCAGATTCTTTTTTCACCTTGCTACCATCCCCAACTAAGCTGGCCAATTTCTCAGAGTAACTTGTCCATCAGCACCTTAATATAGTTTACTCTGAAACTGCAATGTAAAAAATGGCTTAGTATATTAACTGAAAAACGAAATAACTTTTTTTAACAAAAGGAATATTTTAATCTTGAAAGACAGATATTAAACAACTTTTATGAAAAAGTATCTCTGTCTTATTTACCACTAAAGCTCACAAATGATATCTTTCTGGTTGGAGGCAAACATCCTACATGAATACGACTGAGAGAAGAAATGACAAAATCCTCACATATGCAAGGAAAAGGATAAACTCCATCCATGTTGACCTTCAGAAGAACTGATCCAAGCTGAGAAAAGCACAATGCATACCAGAAAGGATAACTACCAAGAAAGGAGAAAGCCTGCACTTTGCTCTTCTCATAATTAATAAACAAAATCAGCTATCAATATGGTGTTTTAACTGCATTTTTTTCCCTTTTGAGACTTGTATGATGTATATATCTATTCAGTTTTGTCTTGTTATTTTAACTTGAATAATTGTTAAAGTAATCTACAATTACTGGATAAAACTGACTAAAGTTTTCAAAACGTAATTTAAAAATATTTTTTATTTTATTTGTTTGTAGAGTGCTGAAATAGAATCAATAAAAACTCATGGATTGTGTTAAAAAATAATGGCTAAAAGATTTAATGAAATGGACATAAGTTGTGATAACCTGATTGTTTCTCATGTTGTAAAACTAATTATAGAATTAATCCAATAGTAAAACATAAGAACCTCATTAAAAAATATTTGACCAATCTTTTTATGGTTGATTTCCTGCTTTTTCTTAATTCTAGAAAAAGCTCAATGAAATAAGATGATTTTCTTCTCTGTTTATAAGAAGGATCAATATGATGGAGAAATGTCTAACTTTAGTTTTTATTATCAGTTTTAAGTTGGACAATGGAATACTTGTTTGACAGAAGTAGGATTGTTATTGATTATGTGTCGAGACCTAGTTAAAGCAAATGATTTGATTTTCCAACCAAGGTCCCCCCCCCCAAGAGGAAAACATCTGCTTCCCAAAGTAGACAATATTTAGAATTCTTATATTTTTAAAAAGTTATACTCTTGGCAGAAATGAAACAATTACCTTTGTCATCTTAAGAGAGCCATGCTTCAAAGTTATTGAAGTTGGACCATTTCTCAAAAAGGCACTTTATGAAGATAGAAGAAAATGAGAAAACTGTATATTTTGGAGAAAAGTAAACTTGTATTGAACATCCGAATGAACCAAATAAAGTATTTGTTTCATAAAATTCAAGAACAGGTAGTGTGAATTTCATACATGTCATGAAACTTGGATATTGGATTGCAGGCTGCAAAGTGTAAACTTGACTATTCATTTCCTATCCTTGGATAGGAACTCTGAGCATGCTGAGCAAGAGGAAAATTATTAGATTACTAGTTGCAGTTTCTAAGAAAATCATGTCAGATTTGGTCTCTTAAGAAAATGATCAAGTCCTTCTCCATTTTTGATTGTTTATGACTTAAAGGATTTTTTTTTAAATGCCTCTTAAATTTTTGCCTATCTATTCCAGTCATTAATTTCACCACAAACCTTTCAGCTATCATTTTTCACAAGCAATGTGCATTTCATCAGTTACATTTTTAATCTTTTTCTATATGAGTGAAATGCATTACATGGTAGATAATTGTATTCACATTGCTTGTAACCTCTGGATCACCTGATTGAAACAACCATTGATGATTAATAACTGGAAAAAGTTGCACCATTGTATAATTATGGTTATACTCTCTACAACCATCTGTGAAAATAGTTTTTCCACAGTTTTTGGGATTAATACAGAATATCTTAACACATCACTTAGCATGTATCTGGACAGGTGTCTGTTTTACCTTTTTCATACTTGGGCGAAGGAGTACCAAAGATGAACCACAAAAGTTGTCTTTAATAGAATGTATCTCCAGTTGGCAAATGATGGATTGGGATATTTTGCTTGAAATCAAAGCATAAACAGTATCTCATCTGCCATTTCTAACCCTTCTATTATTATTGCATAAAATACATTAACCTTTCTCTTATGCACAGCTTTCTTCATTTGAAGATACCTTTCTGGTAGTAGTATTCTGATATATTATTAATATCTGTAGTTACTGTCTTTTTGGTGCAAAGTTGGACTTCATCACAGTTATCCAGCTGATATGAGCCAGTAACCTGAATATCAGAAAAAATGGAATTGGGCTCTTTGGAAACTCAATGATTCAGTTATGTTCAAATTGTTTTTCAATGTTTTAATTGTACCATGATTATCTCTTGCTTAGTTTTTTTGATATTTAAATATACAGTGTGTCTGTAGGGTTTCATTATACACAATTATCTTGACCAGATGAACATTTGAATTTGATAATTGCTTATTTACTTTTGCTTTTTTTGAAGATGAATATTTATATATGTTAATGGATATTTCAAATTGAATAAATTTTTAATTACATTTTTTATGGCTTAAGATCAACTTAATTTAAGCCTGAAATTTGGGAAACTTAATTAAATACTTTTTAATACTTAAAATTAATATTCAAAAATTTGATTGACGTGAAAAATGTTGAGTGACAATTTTCTCTTCTCTGATGAATCTACTTTTGTAACTTAATCAACACAATTATATACCAACACAAAAACTATAAAAAGATAAATATATTTAATACTACAAAAATCTGGAACCATAAACTATTTTAGCATTTTCATATCTAAAAATTGAGCAAGTTTGTCTTTCTAGCTTGGATGATTGTGGTCCTACATAAAGCTTTTGTACCTTATCTGGGTTGGTGCTGTCTAGTCCTCACTCACTGCCTCATCTCGACAGAATTCAAAAGCAATTATGTGGCTTTGTGGGTGATAAATTATTCTCCACCCTACAACCCATTCCCTACAGATGAGACATAGCAAGCCTCTCACTACTTTATTGCTATACTATGGCAAATGTTTAAACAAGTTACATTCCTTAGTCCCACCACCTTGGACCTTTATAGCAAGAACCTGCCATGCCATGTTCATGTTGGTAAATCATTCACATTCCCTTTGTGTATTTTTGGTAAGAAGTAAGTTTCACTCAAACAGCTTCTTTCCTAGAACTGTTCCTTTGTGGAACACTCTTGAGAGGCTGCTTCCCTGACCACTACAATCTTAACTTTAAGACTAGGGGCCAGCCGATTATCGATCCTTCATACATATCCTCATTATACACTTCTTACCACCTCCTTTCACTTCTCTTACAACAATCTCACTCGGTAATCCTCTACCTTGGGTGGCCCTTGGGTCTAGTATTAGGTGAATTTAAACAAAAAAAAAATAATACTCTCTCCCATTATATAAAACTTAGATATTTCATCAGTTAAGTCTTGATTTCCATAAATTAATACATTGGTTAACTAAATATGATATGGGGCAGCTTTTCAGTTATCTACAAGCAAGAATGTCAGATTGTGTCATAGAAAACAAATGCCAAATTGAATAGATCCGCATTCAAATTAGGAGAAAATTTTTTAAGGTGTTTATAGAAAAAATTATAATTTTTAGTAACTTTTCTCTCTTAAGTTGACCTATTAATGCCAACAGAAACTTCTCACTTGTAGTTCAGCCATAAAACTGCAATAATAAATTCCTGTCATTGTGAGTGAATGGGTTAAAAGATCTGAAATTTTCTTCGTGGTAAATCTTTAAGTTAAGCATATATTGAGTAGATTTATGTATAAAAAAAAAAAAAAAAAAAAAAGATAAGATTTTAACTAAGTGTATGGCATACACCTGTTTATCATTTAAAATTTATTTTTAAACATTATTGCTAAAAGAGGAAATGTGTATGAAACCACTTCTTATAGCAAAAGCTTGTGAGCATAATTTCTTCATCCCAATGCATTAATTTGTCCTATGTTTATAACATTTCTTTAGATTTATTTATTTTTTTTACTGATAACCTAAAAAGAAATGAGAAAAAACTATGAAAAAAATCCTGGATTATTGTGACTGGAGTGGGAATCTTATCTGATGGATAAGATAAAGGGAAAATTAATCTCCAATTACAAAAGGATTGGAATGGCTGAGGGGTAAATGTTTTTTTTTTTTTTTTTCTTTCTTAAACTTAACAAAAGTTCATTGCTAATTAATATTGAAAATTGAGGTAAATATTTCTTTTAAATTATTCCCTTGAGTAAATCTCACAAGTATAAACTATTGTATTGAATATTTTTTCACATTTTTAAACATTCACATTTTTTAATGTTGAAGTCTATTTAGCTTTTTTTTTTTTTTTTTTTTTTTTTTTTTTTTTATGTACAATATAGACTAAATTGATAACTCCCAACTTGATATTCAAACATTTGGATTTCGGTTTATTTTGAAAGTCTTTTCTATTATGGCTAATTAATATTTATTTTATTTATTGAAGTTGTTGTGCTGGTTGAGTGAAAAATTACCTCAAGTAAAGTCCCTTCCTCCTGAATTGAAGATCTGTGTTCCTTTACTTTTGAATTGTTTGGAAGATCGAAATGGAGATGTTCGAAAAAAAGCTAATGATGCTATTGTTCCATTCATGATTCATGTTGGGTATGAATGCTGCTTTAAAGTCGCCACAAAATCCAAAGTGAGTTCAACCCGATGTACTATCTTTTCTTCATGTTTCTATGTTTTGTTCATATTTGATAATTCTTTCCTCAAGGTAAATTATTAAACATTTTTGGGTAAGTAATTAACACAAAATAATGAATTTAAAAAACAAAATTTAATGAAATGTTAGAAAAAAAATGAAAAATTTGATATAATGGACAAACATGCTAAATAATTAGTAGGTGATGAATAGCAGTGAAAGTAACCAGTTGTATTCTGTGTCACTAGTTGAGGTGAATGATATTCTGACATCTGTTTATCAGAATTAAACTCATTATATGCTAGAAATGTAATTTAAAAACAAACTGCAAATAATAATCATTTAATTTTCATCAACTCAAAAGGAAAATCTGATATTAGATGCTACCAATTTGTCTCAACATTATTGTTACTTGTAACTTTGACCAGAATTAACTTGAAATTGTAACTTGAAAAATATTTTTTCCAGCCAGCATCAAAAGACCAATTGATGCAAATTCTTGAAAAAGCCCGTGCCAATTTACCTGCAAAACCTGTAAAAGCAGCTCCTCAGCCTGCCAAGATTGCAGCTCCATCAGCACCTGCAAAGAAAGTGGAAATTTATGATGATGCAGATGAGGTAGATATGCCATTACCAGCAGCCCGTCCTCAGACTGCCCCAGAGGGGAAGGCTAAGGCCGGGAAACCTGGTGTAGCTGGTCGTGGCAAAGTAAGTTCACACAAGTACTACAGTGTTTTTTTTTTTTTTTTTTTTTTTTTTTTTTTATGTCATTTTTTGTTATTTATAATTATACAATATTGATAGGTACTTTGAATATGGAGAAAAATCATTCAAAATTTTGGAGACAATCCTATTGTAGAAAGAACCATTTTAGAATTTTCTGGTTAATTTTTGTTCAAAAAAAAAAAAAATTAATGCTGTTGTTACATTTATTTTTGTATCTTTGTTTAGAATTGATGTACATGTTTGAAGTTTCACATTTTATTTAGATTATAATTTTGAAAACTAGAGATGGGCGGTTCAACTGTAAAACCAACTTTTTTCAGTTTCATCTTCACACTGTGAAATCGCATTGAAATTTTTTATGAAACTGAAATCATTCAACTTAAGTGCTATCACTACTGAGTGACCACATCCAAGGAAACACTATTGAAAAAGACTTTCAGAAGTTAATAAAATTAAATTTTATCAACATTTATACCATTGTTAAGAGAAAAAGATTGAAGAAAAATGTTAAAAACATTTACTTGTCTAGTTTTAGGAAATAAATGTGAAATCTATTTGTTTACAAAAGAAATGAAGACAAAAAAGGAAATACATGTCTAAAATCTATTTGTTTCAGTTTTCAAAGAAAAAACTTTTTGCCAAAATTAACAAGACAGCAAGTAAAAATGAAAAAAAATGGTTGCCAGTTTCATCTTAACATTAAATTTTATGAAGTTGTATTTTTTGTAAGGGTTTTCTAGTAAGCCAGTACGCCAATCACAAAATAGTTGTTGTAAACAAGGAAAATGAAGATTTTTTTTTTTTTTTTTTTTATAAATAAATTTGTTTTTTATTTAGGGAATGCACCTAAATTAGGTATTAAGAATAATTAAAATAGTTCTTAATTTCACTTTAAAAAGGTGTATATTTCCATCCAGATATGCTAGTCTGTAGTGTAAAATTGTTTTCTACAAATAAAGTTATGTTTCTATCTAGTGAATACACTTATAATTAGATATTAAAAAAATAAAGTAAGTTTTAATCTCAGTTTTAAAATGTGTATATTTTCAAAACTCCATGTTTTTTTGTTTTTTTTTTAAACCCAAGGTAAAAAATAAAAATTATTCTTTTTTAGCCATTAGTCAGTAGTTTCAATAATTTGGAAGTTCTGTTACCACACATTTACTACTATCAGTTGCTTTTTTTTTTTTTTTTTTTTTTTTTTGCTTACGTTATAATTTTTGAAGGAATTCGCTTCCTTGGGTCAGAAGAAATGAATATCTTCTTGGCTGTAGTTTAAGATGTCTTCTAATTGAGTGTACAATTTCAAGAATATTGATAAAGATTGGTCACTTTGATTTTGCAAAACAAAGTAACGTGTAAAATTTAGTCTAAAAAAAAAATTATATTTCGCATTTTTGGCTGGTCAAAGCAAAATATTGTTTTCTGTAAAAAGAAAAATAAATGAAAAATCACATACAAATTACATATTTAGAAAGATTTTCTTTCCAGCCATATGAATATTTTTAAGATTGGACCATAAATACACGAGATATTGCGAGTTGAACAGACTGTTTCAAATTTATCAATCTCAAACAAAATCAGATATCGACTGGAAATGCTATCATTACACAAGAAAATGAATGGCTTCCTTAGAAAGCAAAAATACTAAATTAAAAACTAAAAATGAGAATGGCTCTGGTGGCCAACAGTCTTGTTTTTAGGATCAATCAGCAGTTACAAAGTAACCAGATAAACTATATCCAGCAGCAAGGTCTCTGATCAGGAAATTGGAGGTTTTGAGGAGCATGGAACCACCTCTTAATTGCTGCTGTTTCCAGGTCCATCATGACCCTGGATGTTAGCATCTATTAGGGTCCTATCTATGGACAAATAGTGAACACCCCAAGCAAAAACAAAACACTATGAAAGTATAAAAATACATTTTTATTGTAAAAATACCAGCAATTCATTTCTATATATATAAAAAAAAAAAAATTACCAACAATACATTTATCTGTAGTTGAAGGCATACAATTGTGCTCAAAATATATTTAGTTGTGGCCATAAAATTGTTCAAAATATTTAGATTTCAGTTAAATAACCCATAGAGGTTGATATGTCACAAAACAAAATCAACCAAATAACCAACAGGGAAGAACTCTTTCATGACATTGATCCATGTAATATCCTACAATTTCTTAAAGAAATCAAACTGTATTCAAAAAGATAACTTCAACATAAAACACACATCACCACCTCCTAGTAATTATGTCCACACAAATATGTATATGCACAGAAGCTGAGTATCATCCATCTACCAGGTATTCAATTGTAAATGTAGAATAACATATCATTTTTATTACTTCAAAGCTCCCAAGAAAATTAGATTTCAGCATGAGATGACCCATAAGGAGTTGATAAACAAGTAAATCAAATCTAAACAAATTAACCATAACTTTCTTTTGTACTGAGAACAATATTTTTGATTGCTTTTTAAAGATGGCACCTAAATCTGGTAAGAAGAAAGAGGAAGAAGACTTATCACCTCCATTGCTTGTTACAGTGTCAAAAGAATCCAGACTGAAAGATGAAAAGAATCTAAAGGTAAAAAAAAATAACTCTAATGTATTCACCATATTTGATGGTATGTGTAACCAGCCTTTTTACATCTGCTGGGGCTGCAAGATATGCCGAGTACACCTCTGCAGAGGGGTAAGACACCCCCTCCCCACGAGGTGTCCTAGTTACAACGATAAACTACATCTGCATTCTGGGTATGACAATAAACTACATCTGGCGGCAAGGCCTCTCATCAGGAGGTTTTGAGGAGTGTGGAACCACCTCTTAATTGCTGGTGTACCCAGGTCCACCCTGACCTAGGGTGGTAGCACCTCTTAGGGTCCCCAGTTATGGGCAAAGAGTTAATCCCCAAACTGGTGTCGAAATGTTATGAAAGTGTAAAAATAGGTTTTAATATCAGCATTAAGTAACCCATTGAGGTGATTTGCTGTAAAACGAACCAAACCAGTCTTTTTACACATTTTCCTCTCCTCTCATGGTTTCCAGGTCATATATGTGAAATTGATATCTGATAAGCTAATCTTTACCCAGATGCTGTAGTCCAGGGGTCAGCAACCTACAGCACACATGACACAAGTGGTATGCCAAGCAATTTCCAATGGCACTCAGCCACAAATGACATCACAAAGTCTGACTCGATAACTACTACACATGCAAAGAAGATATTCAAACTAAGTTCTGGAAATATTTTTCTTGCACACAAGGTAAGGAAGAAATATCTGCAAAAGAACAGAAAGTACTCTTGTTTCTATACAAAACTCGGACACATTGTCATGAACCTGTATTCTCCCGTAGAAGTTAATTTAATTATTCCTGTGTCAAAGCAAAGTTATTTTATTTCATATTTATTAGTATCATTACTACAGGCAGTGAGTTGCTGCTTGAAATATTCAGAATTTTTTCTTTTTTAGGTACTTAAATGGAACTTCACAGAACCCAGACCAGAATTTGTGGACCAGTTACGAAGTCAGATGGAAAAGAACATAAGTAAAACTTTAATGGAACAATTATTTCATTCTGACTTCAAATTTCACATAAGAGCTATAGAAACTTTGATGAAGGTATGTTGAAATTCTTTCCTCTCATGGGTAATGAGTTTAAAGTTGAAATATATATATTAGATATGAATAAGAAAATACACTCCTTGGAAGTACTTAAATATCATATAAATAACCTTAATTCCTGATTGCCAAATGATGTTCCAACATTAGATTTGGAGTTATTTCATAAAATTACCAGTGTAAACAATGCATATGTATATTTGTAAAATAATGTAAAAAAATCTTCAATTGGACTTCTTTGTATTTGTTAATCATCTTGTCAAGTTCTAATTTTTCTTGAGTTTCTTTTTTTTTCCAATTAATATTGGTAAATTAAACAGTATTTTATACTTTAATTATCAGGTCTGTAATTTTTTTTTTTTTTTTTTTTTTTCAAACTCTTTCAGTGCCTTGATACGCAAAAATCTGAATCCATAGCCAATTTGGATTTAATATTGAAATGGTTAACATTACGATTTTTTGATACCAATCCAAGTATGCTTAATAAAGCACTGGAATATCTTCAATGCATCTTTGTTATCCTTTCTGAAGAAGACTACCACATGACTGATATTGAAGCAGTCTCTTTCTTGCCTTATTTGATCAACAAAGTAAGATTATAATTTATTTCAATGTCTCTTGATTTATTTACTTTGAATTCAAGATTATTATAAATTATAAATAGTCTGTATTTTTAGTTGTAAATGACTTCCACAAACACATCATGCTGAATAAGCAACTTAGGAGTTATGCTATAGTATCTCTCAGTCAGAGAACTAATCTTACAACATTTGAGTACAGACAAAAATATTTTATATTTTTTTTTATTTTAAAAAAAAAAAAAAAAATCTGAGTACGTTTGTCTAATTATTTTTTTTGTTTTCAAAGAAAAAATTGCAAAAAAACAATCTTTTAAATTTAAAAAAAAAAAATGAATCTAATTATTAATTAGATAATCATGAATTATTATGAGATTTACTTTGACAATAAAAATAGAAGCAAGTAAGAATTGGGCAATTAGATAATCTACCATTATTAGTAACTATTATAAATTTTGTCAGGTTGGAGATCCTAAGGACAATGTACGTCAAAATGTACGGACAATATTGAAGTCTGTCTGCAAAGTATATCCAGGAAGTAAACTCTTCACTTACATTATTGATGGCCTCAAATCTAAGAATTCAAAACAGCGAATGGGTATGTTATTATTAATATTTTATGTTATTTTTTTTACAATCAAATTTTAACTAGATGAGTAAGTGTATTGCTTGATTTTAAATCAAGCGATACAATTACTGATGTTTAAGTTTCATGATTATGGATATTTATGGTGTAGTTAGTTATTGAACACAATAGATATTTTTAACTGATATGGTTGATCACTATGTCTCTAAATCTTATTGGTAGTTGGAGATTGGTGGGGAAATGAAAAGTTAGCATATATGTTAAATCTATAGCATATTTAAACTAATAATCACAATTTTTAAAATGTTGATGCTATACATGTTGCACATATGCAAATTATTGCTAGTTTGATAAGACTGATGTTATTGAGTTGAATAATTACTATAAATTTGTTGTGCACATAAAATCATTGCTTCTAAAACGGTAAAGGTAATAAAACTTAAATAAAATTTTGTATTTTGTTTGTCACTTTTCTGTTTTTGTTTTTTTTTTCCTCTCAAAATTTTGTGTATGATGCAAATTAAACTATGCAAAACTTTGCAAATGTTTAATGACTTAAGTCTCAACCAATTTTTAATTCATTTTTCTTAATAGAATGTCTGGAAGAATGTGCTTGTCTCATAGAAGTATATGGTATTTCTGTGTGCCAGCCATCCCCAGCTCATGCCATGAAGCTGATTGCCCAGCAAATTAGTGACAGAGATAATGGAGTCCGCAATGCTGCTCTAAATACTATGGTTACAGCTTACATGATTCTCAATGACAAATTATTTGGTCTCACTGGACCTGTAAGTCTTTTTTTTTCTTTTCTTTTTTTCTCTCTCTCTCTCTCTCTCATAAGTATTTGTTAAAATTTTCTATTAGTATGTTTTAATTCTTTTTTTTTTTTTTTTTTTTACTGTAATGATTGGAACATTGAAAAGATTTCATTGGAATTATTTTCAACCTTTTCATATCCAGAGAGTAAACTCTCAGTTGTCATAGATCTTTCTTTGACTTACACCTTTGCACCTTTTTAAAAATAGATCAGGTAAAATGGTTTCTGTAACATTTTTCTTGGGATTAAATTGTGCATACAGGGTTTGTACAGGTCCTGGATATCTTGAAAAGTCCTGGAAAAATGGCAATAGCCCAAAAATTCCTTGAAAAGTCCTGGAATTTTCTAAATTGGGCTGCCAACACATCTCTCTTCTCATCAATTCATGAAAGTCAAAATGCCAAATTCGAGAAATCTGGCTTTTATTACAAGCTAAAATTGACCTTTAAGAAAAATGTTTTTTTAGTCGTCAGTAATATTTGGCGAGTATTGTGAACAGTAGTTTGTTTCTTGATTAGAAAAGTTCATGACCTCATAGTTACTTCTGTATTTTTTTGTCTAGGTGACGAGAAAGAAGGCATGTCTTCTTCTAGCTACAGTCTAGCTCTCAGTCAACAAGAAAAAAGGAAAAGCAAACAAGTAAACATCTCCAAAGATAAATTAATTTAAACTCATTGAATATGTAGTTGAAAGAAAAATAAATTATTTTACATTAATAAAATACATTTTAGTAGAATATTGAAAAATTTGAGTGTTTTTAAAAATTTGAATAGTTGAGGAAATTTTATCCACATGTCAATTTCAAAAGTAAGAAGTCAGTTCATGCTGAAAAATAGAAAGTATACATGTCCTTTGTCAAACTACATTAGTCTAAATTGTTGCCAAAAGTAACAAGTCTAAGAATCAAATTTGATTCAAAGAAAATGTAGATGGGAAGGATGATAGAAAATATCTTAGGATAGGAAATAAAAGTATGTTATTTTTAAAGTTTGCAGGCTAATGATGACCTGTATCTCTTAGCTTTTGTTGTAAATGTGAAAAAAATGATGAGATATATTAAAACTTATTTGGCTTTTATTGCTTGGCCTTATATTAAAAGTTCAATCTGGTAACCCTGTCCTTTACTTTTGTATTTCTTCCATAGATGGCTAGAAAATGTACAAACATGTGAATGACTCTTTGACATTAAGCCAATTAAGTCATCAAATTTGTAATCTTAATTTAAAAAAAGAAAAGACAGAAAAATGTCCCTGAGACCAAGTTCTCTGCAGTGCTTTCAAAATGTGAATGATGTTTTCTTTCCAGTGAAACGGGAGATATTTGTGTCTGTTTTGAAAGACATTGAACTGTTTCTGATAAAGTATCAGAGCAATAAACTGTTGCTACCTTTCCTTGCAGATGAGCTTTTTAGCATGATCATGAAACCTAAGATTTGTAAAGGAAAAGTACATTAAAAAGATAATTACATTTTTCAAACTGAATGAATTTGTAAGAATTTTGTCAAACCCAAATATGCATAAAGATGCTGCAAAGAAAAAGTGTGGATTTCTAGCATGTAAATTTATCCAAAAAAGTGTGGATTTCTAGCATGTAAATTTATCCAAAAAAGAAAATGTGTCAACAAAAGATCTGTTTGTCTTTGTTACAGTTCTGCATGCAATGTTCATCACCATTATTGAGAAACTTCTGGCAAAGTCTCCCCTTAGATACCTTCTTGTAAGGTCACTTGCATGGCTGAACCCTGGATCCATTTGTGAAAAAACAAATTGTCACAAAAGACAGTTTAAAAAGATTTTCTTTCCCACATGATGGACAAAAAACAAGTCAGCAAGTCTCATTGTAATGACATCATCAGTCAGTACAAAGAGTTTGAGGAGGATACTCAATCAATACCTTGAGGCTGAGAAGAAAAAAGGTAGGAAGAAGCAGCTGGACAAAAACGGAAATCCATGCTTATGGAAATTGAAGAACTGAAGATCAAAAAATACAAGCTTCAAAGTTGCACACAAGATTTGCTCAAGTTCCAATGCCATGCAAAGATCTGCAAAGGACAAATCCAGAGATATCAAAATTAAGAGGAGCTGAATGCTAAACTAGATGGACTGAAAAAATGTTAAAATCATTGTGTTCTGTGCCATGAGTAACAAAAGACAATAGTAGAGGTAGCTAAAATGTGTAGTTTTTTTGTGAAGATTTCTATTTGTATTTCTGCTCATTAAAACCATTACACTTAACAGCACTGAAGAATTTTTGTGCCATTCACAAACCATGAGTAGTCTCAATAACTGAGATGTGCAACAATAAGAATTAAAGTAATTCCAAATTTTTAAGCTTAGTAGAACTCCAAAGTGTAGAATGCTACACAAAATGTGTAACATAACCAGGTTATTCAGTTGTTTCAGCCTTCAACACTGATTTCTTCACTGCTTTCAACTGATCCATGCAACATGAATTAATGGAACCAACTGTAGCTTTTCTTTGAACATCTTGTATGTCAAACTAATAAAAGATAAATCACAAAGTTTGTTTTTGAAATTGATGACCATTCACCTTGTCTGTGTATGCGCCAGTTTCAGTCCTTGAAACTTTTTAACATAGTCCTGGAAAAGTCTTGGAATTTTTTTTACATAGATCTGTGGGAGACATGTACATATTAAACAAATCATTTGCAACCTTTTTGTTTATATTTATTAGCTTTACTCAGTTGTGTAGGTTTGAATTGGGTCTTGTTTATAATTTATAAATATAATTGCTGAATGTTGATTGAAAAATGTTACAATTGAAGATATGAATTTGGAAACAAGAAAATTTTGGAAAGTAAATCAGTCGATATTGTTTGATTTATTTATTTTTTCTTAATTATAAACAGGTCACGAAAAAAAATGTTACTTGTAATAGTAGTTCAATCTTTATCATAGTTGTGCTAAAAAAATAAATAAAATTGTAAACATTTTTTTTTTTTTAAACTTTTTTTTTTAACATTTTTTTTTTTTTTTATAAAAACTGTTTGGTATCATGAAAATTAAAGTTTGACTTTTTTTTTCTCTGAAGCTATGTGACAAGGATCAAAGTTTATTTGATGAGCGTCTCAAGAGGCACATGAAAACTAGGCAGCAATCTGGACCAAAAATTATCAAAGAGGACAAACCTCAGAAGATATTACCAACACCACAAAAAATTTCACAGTAAGTAGCAACATTCCTATCTTTATTAGTTAATAGCATTTGATAAAAGATTCGCACATTTAATAATTGTCATTGTTTTAAATCTTACAAGATGGACTAATAAGAGAATAAGATATTCTGAGTTAATACTAAATTTATTTTCTATTGAGAATTTTTCTTTGATAGTGTTCCACATTTGGTACATGGGATGGAAACTTTGATTTAAGTTTGCTGTTATATTATTGCATTAGAAAAATAAGATTGTGCTACAGAGAAAATTATACAAAAGAATTGGCAATAGATCTATTTAATCTTTTCGTTTTTATAAACCTTTGCTGAGATAATCAGATTTTTGTATGAAGATCATTTATTCTTTAAACAAAATGTTTCAAATATCTTGGTATGGTAGGTTTAATCTATCTTGGAAAAAAACAGGTTTAGCTGTTCTCACTTGTTACAACAACTGTTATACTTTTTTTTTTTTTTCCCACAAAAGATGCTTTCATGCATTATTTTCTAATGGTAATATCTAGTTGCATGATTCTCTGCTCCTTGTAATGTGATTGCATTTATTTTATTTAATTTACTTGTCTTGTATATTGCATAGCTACATATAAATATATTTGTTCTGTAAATAAACTTCTTGATTCCACTGTCAGTCAGTACAATTTGTTGAATTTGCATTTTGTTTTTGCAGGCCAATGAATTTAATCCGTCCTGGCACTGCTGGGGGCATTCCCAGACCTTCCAGTGAAAGTCCATCAAGAGGAACATACACACTAGATATTGAAGATGATGTCAATGCACAAGTGGAGATGCCTAAACTGATCCAATTAGATCTTGATGAAATTTACCAACCAGTTACCCTTCCAAAAACAAGGTGAAATTGGTTTTATAAGAAAAAATTAAATTTTGTACTATTTCATATCAGTTCTTCAATATCTACTAGGTTTGCTTTTACCTCATGAACATTTCTAATTGTTATATAAAGTGCAAAATATCCTAATTTTGAAGCATAGAAATTGGGATTTCCTCTTTTGTTCTGTAATACTTAAACTTCTCTTCTATCACTGTCCTCTATAGCCAGTCTTTTTTTTCCTCTGGGACCTTCCTCTTCTCTGAGACAGTTGTTAAATTAGTAAGTGCTACAATGTAGGAGATATGAAAGCAAAGTTTGGAATAATAATGCTATATCATTCGTAGACAGTACTGTTCCTCTGTATCACAGCTCCTCAGTGTGACTAGATGTCTGAATACTTCAAGCCCGGATCAAAACCCAACTAATCAGTCAGAGTTTCTACCACTGAGCTATCTTCATTTGACAGAAACAACTAAATCTAGTGTATTGTTTTTATGAATGTAAACAAATGCCAATCAGCCGGAGTGTTCCAATTCATTTTACTGAAGAGCTTTGCATTAACATAGGTGGCTGTTGTTTATAGAATTAGCTTATCACTCAACAGTGCTCAATAATATTATCAATTCTTATTCTTTACATGCTGAACCTTATTAGGAAGGTGTTGTCACTTTCATTGTTGTATTGTGGATCTGGGATATATTCAATCATTCATCTGATGAAAAGATAGTCATTCTAGAAAGAATTATCAATGCTTCTCATTCAGGTTTATTGCTGCATCTTGTTTGGGTTTCTTGCTTCTCACTCTATTATAACAATGGTATGTGAATGTATGGTTTTGTTTCTATAAATTTCTTTTGTTCTACAAGATTCAGTACTTTTATCAAATTGGGTGTGTTCAAGCATGGTAACATGCGTGTTGGCTCTATTGTAGAAGTTAAATTAACTTTGAAATTTGAAGAATTAGTTTGTCACACTGATGGGCAAAGTGCATATGTTGTATAGCCCCCTTGTTCTGGGGTGGTTGTGGGTGATGGGCTCCATTTGATAACAACATTGCCATCTCTTTTCACAGCTAGTGATTGCTAGTCATTTTGGTTTAAAGATAAAAGAACTTCAACAAAGGGAATTTTTAACTTAACTATTTTATTTACATCGTTGTATACATCTCTAACCAGCCAGTGAGGTTGCTCCACCCCTTCCATTGGGGAGCAGTTTCCAGAGATGAAAGTAACGTGTCTACATTGTTCAACATGCATGAAACAACTCCCTGAAAAACCTTTCTCTATCATTCCCATGCTATTTCAGCCAATCAAAATCTACTTCCTTTGCCTTGTATCTGACCCCTAATTTCAAATTGAGGAAGTCAGAGTGGAAATACACTTCTCTAAAAAAAAATAATAGTCTGCTAAATTATTATTTAACACATAAGTGCAAACCTAGAAAACTATTTGATTTAGTTGGTAGATGATCCTGAATATATTAACACCAATAGTTATTAATCACTGGACCATGGCAATCGTTTAAACTTGGTTTTCTTCCACTTTCTTGACAAAGCATTTTGTTTCAGATAATGATTCCTTTTTCTTCTCATCAAATAGCTTTTTTATCAACTTTCTGAGAAATATTTCCTTTTATCTTCTACCTTTAAGGGAACAAAAATAATCATTTTTGAATTTTTATGGCTATAATTATTCTTTGTTATGTTATATCATTATGCAGCCCCAAACTCCTAACCATACACCTTTTCCACTTAGCCACCTCTCTTCCTGTCTCTCTAATAATACAACATGTGAACTCACCCTCTTTCTTGAAATATGTAATAGTTGCTGACTACAAAAACAATTAGGTCAGATAGGCAACAGTTCTGAACAGCAGCTAAAAATAGATTCTCACACGTGCAGAATCACATGTCTAAGTACGAACATTGAGTGAGAAAAAAATGACAGAAATCAATTGGGTCAATGAAACTCAAAGAAATAGGACTTATCGAACTGAAGAAAATGAGTGCTATTCCCGACTCACACAAACTACAAGCACAGAATCAAACAGAAAACGAGTCTTGTGTGAATAACATCTTTTTTACTTGTTACAGTCAAGCAAGAGAAATCACATGAAGACAAATTCCAATTCAACTCTACACACTATGCGGCTTATATCAAATGCACCAGTGAATTGCTAAATGAGACAAACACCTAAGGCAAGCATATGTGACACACTCAATTGGATGAAGGAACTGAATAATGAATTCTGCAGTGCTGAATACGACTTATACAGTGCTGAATCTTCATATCCAAATAACTAATGCTACATTGAAGAAAGAAGAATAGATAAAAAGATACCACTTTTCAAGAGAAACAAACTGATTTGAAAGTAAAAAGGACAAAGAAGCTTAAGGGAAAAAAGAAAACCTTATTTTATTTCAGCCAAAAGACTGAAGCTAAATGATTTTCAACTTTTAATCTTAGAATATAACATATCTTTTCACACAAAAATGTATAGCATACATCTTTCCACACACTTTTGCCTACATGTTTTCATGTATTGTCTAGTTGCAATTAAGTCTTAATATATTGGCATTTGTCATTCAAACCTGGTGTCTTTTTTTTTTTTTTTTTAATTTATGCTGCAGTAATTGTCCATAACAGTTGATAGTGGCATTTCCCAAATTTTGTCAATTTCATCTAGATAATTAAACACCCAGACTATATCTTAAGTGTAAACCTCTTTGTCTATCAAGTCAGACTCTTAAGAAACAGACTGATAAGTACTACTGGTTCTTATTGATAAATTATGAGTTAATTCTAGGTTTGAATCTCTGACTAATTATTTTAGTTTTTATCTCCTTTAATTTTTCCTTTTTTGATCTAAAAGGCCTGTTGTGTCACTTGTTCTAATGGATGTTGAGTAAAATATACTCTTGCTAATGGGGTCTAGATTCCAAGGCTCAAATACCACTTAATAAAATAACAAGGTAAATTAGTATTCATTGAATGAATAAACATTGAAGCTAATTTGTTTTTTCTTATAGACGTTACAAAAATTAGCAAGTATAGAAAGATTTTAAAATCTCTATATTGCAATATATATATATATATATATATATATATATATATATATATATATAAGCTAGTTTTATACTTTCTTCTGTCAATTTGTTACAGAAAATAGACATCATAAACAATACATTTTTAACAGGAAAATATTAATGTTTTTTCTAGTCATCTTATATAAAAATGATGGATAAAAAGATACCACAAGATATATTTATCTAAATTAAATTTTTCATAAAGTGCTTTCCCACTCCTTACTGCCAGTGAGAATTGAACAAAATTGACTAGTGAATTGGTTACCAAAATAAGCTTGTATAAGATTGCACTGTTTAATTATGGGAATGATATTAAGAAAAATGAAGGTGTGTGTATTTTTTATTTTTTTTTGTTTTTTTTGTTATTTTTTTTTGTTTTGTTGTTTTGTTTGTTTTGTTGTTTTGTTTGTTTTGTTGTTTTGTTTGTTTTGTTTCTCTTTTGTTTTGTTTGTTTTGTTTCTCTTTTGTTTTGTTTGTTTTGTTTCTCTTTTGTTTTGTTTGTTTTGTTTCTCTTTTGTTTTGTTTGTTTTGTTTCTCTTTTGTTTTGTTTCTCTTTTGTTTTGTTTCTCTTTTGTTTTGTTTCTCTTTTGTTTTGTTTCTCTTTTGTTTTGTTTCTCTTTTGTTTTGTTTGTTTTGTTTCTCTTTTGTTTCTCTTTTGTTTTGTTTCTCTTTTGTTTCTCTTTTGTTTTGTTTCTCTTTTGTTTCTCTTTTGTTTTGTTTCTCTTTTGTTTTGTTTCTCTTTTGTTTTGTTTCTCTTTTGTTTTGTTTCTCTTTTGTTTTGTTTCTCTTTTGTTTTGTTTCTCTTTTGTTTTGTTTCTCTTTTGTTTTGTTTCTCTTTTGTTTTGTTTCTCTTTTGTTTTGTTTCTCTTTTGTTTTGTTTCTCTTTTGTTTTGTTTCTCTTTTGTTTCGTTTCTCTTTTGTTTCGTTTCTCTTTTGTTTCGTTTCTCTTTTGTTTCGTTTCTCTTTTGTTTCGTTTCTCTTTTGTTTCTCTTTTGTTTTGTTTCTCTTTTGTTTCTCTTTTGTTTTGTTTCTCTTTTGTTTTGTTTCTCTTTTGTTTTGTTTCTCTTTTGTTTTGTTTCTCTTTTGTTTTGTTTCTCTTTTGTTTTGTTTCTCTTTTGTTTCGTTTCTCTTTTGTTTCGTTTCTCTTTTGTTTCGTTTCTCTTTTGTTTCGTTTCTCTTTTGTTTCGTTTCTCTTTTGTTTCGTTTCTCTTTTGTTTCGTTTCTCTTTTGTTTCGTTTCTCTTTTGTTTCTCTTTTGTTTCGTTTCTCTTTTGTTTCTCTTTTGTTTCGTTTCTCTTTTGTTTCTCTTTTGTTTCGTTTCTCTTTTGTTTCTCTTTTGTTTCGTTTCTCTTTTGTTTCTCTTTTGTTTCGTTTCTCTTTTGTTTCTCTTTTGTTTCGTTTCTCTTTTGTTTCTCTTTTGTTTCGTTTCTCTTTTGTTTCTCTTTTGTTTTGTTTCTCTTTTGTTTCTCTTTTGTTTTGTTTCTCTTTTGTTTCTCTTTTGTTTTGTTTCTCTTTTGTTTCTCTTTTGTTTTGTTTCTCTTTTGTTTCTCTTTTGTTTTGTTTCTCTTTTGTTTCGTTTCTCTTTTGTTTCGTTTTTAAGGTCTGCAATCATGTAGAATTAATTTTTTTTATTTTTTTTTTTTTTTTTTTATTAGGAAATCTCCAACAGTGAAAGCACTTCTTGGAAGCTCTGGCGATATGTCTGCTCATGTAAACTTTGTAATTTCTCAAATTACAAACAGAGATATTGATCTTAGTATTCAGGCTTTGTGTCAGGTCAGTATATAAAATATAACTGTTTTAAATATATAATGTCACTTGCAAAAAGAAAATTATTCTTACAATTCAAAATGTTTTCAGCTTTAAATAACTCACAAAGCTCATTAAAAATATAATTCTTTTTTATTTTGTATTTTTTATGCTTTGTTGGTGGGGCTTAAAAAATGCTGATTGCATCACCTCTTAGGTGAGAGCCACGACCTGTGATACCTGAGGACAGGATTTTGGTTCTTGAGTGGTCCATAATCCTGGCAATTGAGTGGTCATGTGAACTGAACATTTTACTTTCTTGGGCTAGATAAGCAGTTGGAGAGTCTGGATCCAATTAATCAGCTAGTCATACTGAACCCTGATGCTTACATATATGCACATTATATTTGGTATAACAAATTGCCTTAGTTTACAGTGCGAAAATGTGTCGAGTGAAATTTCCATCAATTTCAATTGCTGATATCATGTTTATTTTCAAATGTATTTTAATACAATTAGTATGTAAACAAATTCTTTTCTTTTTATAAACATATAATTTTTTCTTATGTGTGATGATTAGTGGTTTTATTTTTTATTTATTTATTTATTTATTTATTTTTTTTTTTTTTCAATGATTTTTCTGCATTTTCTAAGTTGACAATTTCATTGTGGTGTTTTTCAAATTTGTAGTACTCTAAGTTGTGTGACCTACACATTCTTTAATGATACATTTTAAAACTGCATAAAGTACTTGTTCATATTTTGTCTAAACTCAGGCTTGAATCACTTTTGCCATGACTTTTTTTTTTCTTTTAATAAAATAAACCTTAAACAGAATTCATGTTATAAAATAAACATAAACTGGACATATATTTAGTTCTTTAAATTTCGTACTTGTGTTTGCCCGTAAAAATTTTTTTAAAAAAGTATCCAGTTTCCTTTTAATGATCACTCATTTCATTAACATTCGTGGCTGGCAATATTTTCTGTAATCCTCAGGATTTGGGGATTAAATTGAAGATTTATTTACATTTTAGAAAATGCAACTAGATACATTTTAAATAAAAAAAAAAAAAAAAAAAAAAACTGGATATACTTTAAGTTTGGCACATGGGTCCATAAAAGATTGAAATGTAATTAGTTAATTTTCAAAGTACAATTTTTTTTTTTTTTTTTTTTTTTTTTTTTTTTTAAATATTATGGAGTTTAAAAAGAAATTGTAATATTTTCTTAAACAAAAATTCAATTTTTGCAAACTTGTCATGTTTTTGGAATTTTTATTTTTCTGTTATGGAAGATACTAAGCATGACATCATTTTTTTTTTTTTTTTTTTTTAAATGGGTATCTGTTCATTTTTGTTCATTTGTTTTTATGTATAACACCAAAATATGTCAATAAATTAAACAGCCTAAATCTTTTTCTGTTTAGAAATGTTTTTCTTTTATGCGTTTATTTTTAAGGAAAAAATTATCTTATTTTGGATGTTTTCATTTCAGTCTCCTGATAAAAGCGTTTGTAAACCTTGAAAAAGATTTGTAATTTTTTTGTGGCTACTTGATAGCAGTAGTAATCTGAAATAGTTGCTCAGCTGCCTAATAACATAATGACAGACAAGATTTCATTTGATGAAATGTCTGTTAGTAATATTTTAAAAATAAACATATGTGATTTTTTTAAAGTTTTTTTTTTTTTTTTTAAGTTTATTTTAAAGCATGTTATTTCTCATACTAAAAATATCCTCTTCAAATTTACATTGTCAGAGAATATTAATTTTGGCCATTCTAGTGATGATTAAGGGGTTAAAATTTATGCAGAAATTTCAGGGGTCACACTATACTTGAAGTTTGCTGATACACAAGTGTATATGGTAAGTATAGGCTGTATTAGGAACATTTTTTTAAGATTACAGATTTGCAAAAATTGATAAAGATGATCATTATAGTGAGTAAAAAAGACTATTGTTATTTCATAATTATGTGACAAAAATGCATTCATTCCACAATGTGAAATAATTTTGAATATTGTTTTTTTTTTTTTTTCTTTTTTTTTCTCTCTCCTCTTAGTTGGATGAAGTTCTTAGAGATCCAGAGAAATCAGAAGTATTTGCCAGTAGTATAGACCAGCTTTTGTTGGCTGTATCTATGCAGATTAAGATATCATGTTCAGCTCACATGAGCAGTGAAGATGTGTCTAAAGATGATCTCACTAGATTATATAAATCACTTTTGGCAACTATGATGACGGTAAGTAATGTTTTAGCATAGTTTTAACACTTGACAAGTTTTGAGTGTCTGGTTATCTGTGAGCATGACTGTCTCACAGAGTGATAGATTATTCTGCATTAATAGTGACAGCTGCTGAGAATAAATGCATGAAACTGGATTGATTATATTATCACTTTACCACTATTTTTTAACCAAGCTTTTTTTCTTTGATTGGTACAAAGCTTTAACTGTTATATGTATTAGATATAAAACATGCACACATACACACACACACACACACATATATATATATATATATATATATATATATATATATATTGTTCAAATTTGTTATATCCTTTTTCTAAGAGTAATTTAATGTTACCTTTTCAAAGTTTTTTCTTTTGTTCTGAAAATAATTTAAGCAATATTAATTTTTTTGTATTGCATTTAATTTGAATATGCTACTTCACTTTCTGTAGGGCATATTTGAATATATTCTGATTAATATCAAATATTAGTATTTGCTCTGTAAACATGTGACCAAGCACATGAAACTTTAAAGGATATTGGCTTCTGTTTGGTTATATATTTTTTATTCATATTCAGAGGATGCAAATTGTTTTAGCCATCTAACCAAAATTGGAATAACATTTTTATTGGTTTCTATTTATCCATAATTTATAATCTACTGCCTTGATTACAGGTATTCTCCAATAAATCTCTTGGTACTCAAGCCAGCCGCGACGTCCTGAAAGATCTGACAAACAGTGTGATAACATTATTATTGGACAGTCGTTTAATGGATCTTGGAGAGGGACCACAGGTTGTCCGCACAGTTAACACAATGGTTATCAGAATTATTGAAAATTCAGACTTCACTAACATGTTAAGGTTAGTAATTTAAGAATTGATTTTTGTGACATTGATAATCACTTGGATAACTTAAGCTCTGCCTGAATTTCTTTACATAGATAAAATAGCGTAATAAACTGTATGACTACAATGATTTTTTTTTTGTCTCTATTGTTCTCAAAAGTTGGCCTGCAATCAGCTCAAGTGACTTATTCAGTAGTATAAATCGGACTTATTTCAAAACAAGCTCTTTACTTTTGGATTTTTCTGTCAATATTAAACATGATGTCTTAAAAACATTCAAATATTAAAATCTGAAAGTTTTAAAAACCAAGAAAGTAAATGAATAAATTAATTTGTCTTTCAGTGCTTCCATAAGACTACTCCATGATAGTGTCTCAAGTGAAACCTGTACGCCAAAGTTTATTGAAATGATTATGAAAGTGAGTAATCAAATTTCAGTAAATGTTTTTTTTCCTCTTTGACAAATTTTTTTTTAATTATTTTTTAAAAGAAGATTTTATAGTAATTTCTTAATCTGACTATGGTTATAATTTGACTATTTCAAATAAGATAAGTTAATCATTCATACAATAAACTACATTTAATAGGTACACGTTATAAGTACACAAAATTAAAATTAAACTCTTTATATACAACAGTTTAAAATTTTCTCCAGTTATCTAAATGTAACCAAATATATTTACAAAAATGCATTAGTATGTGATTTCACAAAAATTCTAATGTCAGAAAAGTTGGTAAACAAGTCTATAAAATGAGGAGGGTAAAATAAAGAAAAAAAGTGGAAAAAAATATTCCCATATTGCTAGAGAATTTTAATTTTTGCAATCTAATGAGGAGGAAGAGAGAGGCAGTAATTAAGAAATGAAAATGTAGGAAAGTACAAAAAATTCCCTAGCTATCTTAAAAAAAAAGTACTATTCTGCTTTAATTTAGGTTGAGTTAACTAGTCTTTCGTAAAAGCAAAATATCCTTAGACAGTCACCTCATGATATCACTCTAGGTTGTTAGCCTACTCTGTTGTGTAACATTCACTTACTTTTCAACAAACCCTACCTCTCTCTCCCGCCACCTAAATTCTTACAGCAAGAGATTAGATGGTAGGGAAAAAGAGACAAATTACATGGACTTACTTCATTCATGTCATTCATATCACCATCTGTATAACACTATTTCTTCTCCAGCAATGTGCTTCAAACAGAACTAGCTTTAAAAAAAGAAAAACACAACTGTTCCTGAAGCATAAACTATGGAAGACCCTTTTGCTGACCCAGGGAGCATTAAAAAAACATTAAGTTTGTTACAGCAAAAAGTAAGATGGATGCCCAAACAAAATTCTGCTTGTTGTTTACTTGCTCTAAATAATACATTTATCTCAAAAAATTTATTTTTTGTATTGAACATTTTTAACTTTTTTTTTTTTTTTTTTTTTTCTTAAAAAAAAATCTCATTTCAGTGTATGTGGAGAATGGTGCGGATGCTTCCTGATTCTATCAAAGATTTAAATATTGATAAAATATTATATGATACTCACTTGTTCTTGAAAGCTTTTCCAACTAGTTCCTGGAAAGAGAGGAGTTCTGATCTTCCTCTACGCACAATTAAAACAGTTTTGCATACTCTGACCAAAATGAAAGGGAATAAGGTAAGACTTCCATAAAAACAGCTACCATTTTTGGAAATATTTCATAACATCAGTCTAACTTAAATGA
The DNA here is from genome assembly GCA_963932145.1 of Acanthosepion lycidas. NCBI lineage: Eukaryota > Metazoa > Mollusca > Cephalopoda > Sepiida > Sepiidae > Acanthosepion > Acanthosepion lycidas. Next base: position 22,620,210 of record OZ010582.1, read on the forward strand.
AGCTTGGTATCTATTAGTTAGATATTAAGAATGTGATATGACCTATCATATTTTCTTTATTGCTTTTAATGTGTTGGAGTTGGGGATATTCAGAAAAGTAAAAAAAAAAAAAAAAAATATTGCATACTATAAAAATAACTTTATTTTGGGGGATATTATTCCTACAGGTAACTTTAGTGTCATATTTTCATGCCTAGTAACTATTGATGTGAAAAAAATGCATGGAATCAATTCTAATTTGCTATGAAGTATAGTGATAAATTGTTTTTTTTTTTGTTTTTGTTTTTTTTGTTTTTTTTTTTGCTTTTTTTTTTTTTAATTTTAAGATGTATGTTGAATTGCTGTCTTTGTACTCCCCTCTTGCTGATTAATATTTTAATAACTTATTTTCAGATTCTCAGTCACTTAACCTTGATAGATTCTGTTGAGAATTCTGAATTAGAGGCCTACTTATTGAAGATCTTAAAAAGTGGAGTTGGACCTGGACAAGATAACCATATGAGCAGAGAAGAAGTATGAATCAAGATTTGTTTGTTTGATATTTTATTTACAAGCTTACTAATCTACTAGAATTGCTTTTAGCTTTCTCTTGTTTCTATTCACATTGTAATCTATATTCTTGCAATTTAATACATTTCTTTGTTTATTTAACAAAATTGAGGTAGATCTTTTTATTCCATATATATTGTAATAAAGTAGAACCGGACTTGGTTCATATGGTTTGAAGGAAGAAATTTATTTTATGGGTAGGGAAGAAGATCTATTCTGAAAACTGATGTGATTACTGAGCATTTATTTCTTTGTTGAATCTTTCCTTAATCATTTGAATGTGAATATATTTTTTTCTTCAGATAAAACACAAGCGATTATCAAAAAATTCTCATGATGTGCTAGCAGAAATTTTTAAGAAAATTGGGTCCAAAGAAAATACGGTCCAGGTAAGTATATTTCCTCTTGATCTTATTTTGTTGAGTGAGTTTTGGTTTGAAAGATCTTGTGTGTTGTTAAGTGTATTTTTAATTTGAGAATACAGTATTGTGATATAATTTATCTTGTCCATGACAGTCAACATGTTATTTTAATTCAAAATTAAGACTAAACATTTATGCAATAATTCCGTAATATCAGGATTACAGTACAGCCTTTAGGGTAGTAAGAAATGAACTTAGTCAAGAAAACAAATATCCAAGGATTTATCTTTCTGAATTAAAAATCTGACTTTTCCATTGTTAGATATTGTTGTGGATTCTGTGAATGGAATCCTGCACAAATAAATAATGCCAGTAATTGAGATCGAAAAATAAGTGTATTAAACGTAAGAATACAGACTTGAAGTGAAGATTAGTAGTCCAAGAATTCGTGTTAGTAGAAAGTACATGTACAAGTCTCTGAAAAGTAAAGCTGTAAACATCTCTCTCTCTCTCTCTCTCTCTCTGGATTCTTGTATAACTCTCTGAGAACACCCTGTGTCTGTCTCCATATCTCTCAACCCGTCTCAATGTATCTCCACAGCAGGTATTTTCTCTGTCAGTATAAGTATACTTTGGACGAGTCCATCTTATGTAAAAAGGGGAGAGCCCTTGGGGGGGAGTTAATATTTTTTTCACTTATGGTCTATTAGTGATTCCGTGAATTTTCTTTTTTGGCTTGTTCTTCTGATCTCCGTGGCTACTTGTGGTTTTTGAATTTCGAACGCTTTGAAAAGCAACTCCGTATTTTGCAAGCAAACATCACTTCAGCTGGCGAAAGGCCAGATGGTGTTTCCGTTCAGGGTGATTCTGTAGACTTGTAGGAACTGTTGTATGGCTCTTTCTGTTGGTACATCCTCTGCTTTTTTCAAGGCTCTCTTAAGCATGTCCACAAACCTTTCAGTTTGCCCGTTAGATCATGGTATGGTATGGTATGGTGCTATTTTAATATGCTTGACTTGATAAGTCGCACAGAATTCTTGAAAGTCACTCGAGGTGAATTGGGTACCATTATCCGTTACAAGGCAATCTACAATGCCGAATCTTGCGAATAACTCATGTAGACAATTAAGTGTTTTCCGTCATAGGGTTTTTGTATCTGAAAACTTCTGGCCACATGCTAAAGCTATCTACCGTTATCAAGTAGTAATATCCATCTATGGGTCCTGCATAGTCCACATGAATTCTAGACCAAGGTCTGTCCACTTTAGGCCATGGTTTTTGTATAATAGGTGGTGCCTTTGCTGCCGCTGCACAGCCTCTACATTTTCCTACCATTTGAGTAATGTCATTATCCATATTAGGCCAATACACAAAACTTCTCATTAACGCTTTCATACAATTTTTCCCTGGGTGTCCTAGATGAAAGTCCTTCAGAATTCGTCTTTGTAAAGATTTGGGTATGACCACTCTTTCATTATAAAATAATACATGATTACAAATTGAAAAACACTCTGCTAGATTTCTTTTTTTTTTCTTCTATTCTTCTCTTTGTACTTTATGAATTCATCCATTTCAGCTTCTCTTCTCATTTCTAACAAGGTCACTGGTAATTCCCTTACTGTATTGTTTAGAACTTTACTAATTTCGTCTTCAGCTCGCAAAGCCACTATCACCGAGTCTTCTAGAGGTTCACATTTCGCAGGTACCAATCTAGATAATCCATCCACATGACCAATTTTCTTTGACGGTAGGAACTCTAGTTTGAAATTATAATTCAATAATATAGTTCCCCATCTCAGAAGTCTGTTGGCTGTGTAAATTAGTAGTCCCTTTTTCGATCCGAATATAGTGAGAAGAGGTTTATGGTCAGTTTGAAGAGTAAACTCTCTTCCATATATGTATCTGTGGAAGCAAGTTATGGTGAATATTATGCCTAACGCTTCTTTCTCAATTTGCGAATAATTCCTCTCTGCTGGTAACAACGATCTAGATGCATGAGCTATAGGTTTCTTTGTGCCATCCTGCATCTTGTGTAATATACAAGCTCTCACTCCATGTGAGCTTGCGTCACTGGCAATGATAATTTCCAGTTTGGGATCAAAATGCATCAGTGCTAGATCAGACATTAATTTCTTTATGATCTCCTTAAAAGCTTTCTGACAATCTTCTGTCCCTTTCCATTTGTTATCTTTTTTCAATAACTCAATTTGTGCATGTTTTCAATAAATTCACCGTAATAGTTCGCTAGACCAAGAAAGCTTTGCAACTCTGCAACATTTTTTGGCTCAGGCATATTTTTTATTGCAGATGCCCTATCTGGATCTGGTTTTCTGCCACTTTCATTGATTATATGGCCTAGATACTTGATTTCTTTTAGGAAAAAATCACATTTTTTTCTCCTTCACTTTAAAAACAAAATCCTGAATTCTTTTAAAGACTTCCTTAATATGTGTTGCATGTTCTTCTACATTATCGCTTTTGATTAAAATGTTGTCTAAGTAAGCAGTAGCAAAGTTCTGTCCCATGAGCATGGTATCCATCGTCTGTTGAAAGATTGACGGTGCTACTTTTATCCCAAATGGCAATCTGTTAAATTTGTAAAGTCCTTTGTGAGTATTGCTACATAAAATTTTTGTACTTTCTTCTTCTACTAGAATCTGAAGAAACCCGTAACTTTTTGTTCAACTTGCGTATGTGTGCTACTCCCGATTCCTCGATATCCTTAGTCATTTTTTTATACTCAAGCATTTTTGGTAGTCTTCTGACAACTTTTGTAGCGTTAATCCATGCTCATTTTGAAGCTTTGTGAGCATTCTTTTTCATATTTCACTGTCCTTGGCTGAGACTAATCCCTGTATGAAAATAAGACACTTAAAATTGTCCAGAGTCAATTCTGCCAATTTAAAGTCATCGCAATGTTTGTTCACAATTGCAGCAAATGTGGAGCAGTCCTCATTTTTGCTTTTTATGAGGTTGAGACATTTCCACCTTTTGTGAAAAAGTGAAGTCTTTGGACTGAAGAGCTCCGTAAGGCATGTAACTGCTTCGTCAAACGTCAAATCGTTTGTCTTTTTCGGTTGAATATAGTCCACAAATTTTGTGTACTCCTCTGTTCCAATTTCCTGAGTAATGAACGTAGCTTCTTTGATTGCCAAAATTGGATGGAAGCTATGTTGAAAATGTCTTCATGACGTTTCTAATAGTCCTCGAAATTTTTATCCTCTTCTAGAGAGTATTTAAATATTTCTATTGTGTTCCAAACTGTGTCTTGAGAAAAAGTCGCCTCTTTTTCAATATTCTTCTGTTGTGAGTTAACCATTACTTTTAATATTAATTCCTGGAGTTGCATTTGTCTTCCTTCATTTATTAGCTGTCTTTCCTCACTTCTTATAAACTCGAGCATTGTTTTTTGAAAATCTTCCATTTTTTAGGGAGTGACAAAATTTTTCTTCTATCTCTTGTGTACTTTATTTTATTTTCATCGTTAATTTGTTGTTCTCTGTGTGAGTTCCTTTGAGTCTTGTGGCCAAGTTGTTGCGGCCGACGTGACTCTCAAATTTCTGTCGTCAAGTTGTTGTGTTGACAAGAGGGAATTTTTTTTTTTTTGTGTGGGTCCGAAGTCTTTGTCGCCAAGTTATTGTGGACACTGGCAATGGCAAATTTTTTTCTTCTTTTTTTTTAAGTCCCTGTGAAGTGCGAAATCCTTGTCTCCAAGTTGTTGCGGATTCCGTGAATGGAATCCTGCACAAATAAATAAACAATGCCAGTAATTGAGATAGAAAAATAAGTGTATTAAACGTAAGAATACAGACTTGAAGTGTAGATTAGTAGTCCAGGAATGTGGGTTAGTAGAAAGTATATGTACAAGTCTCTGTAAGTAAAGCCGTAATCATCTCTCTCTCTCTCTCTCTTTCTCTCTGGACTCTTGTATAACTCTCTGAGAACACCCCGTGTCTGTCTCCACGTATCTCTCCACGGAAGGTATATTTTTGTCAGTATGCTTTGGATGAGTCCATCTTATGTAAAAAGGAGAGAGCCGCACAACAGATATTTTTCTGTTTCTTATGTTATATTAATGTCTTAGATGTTTAGGATGTAGTTATTTTAATCAAAAATAATTCTTACTATAGTAATCTTTCTGCCAATATAGACTGATATTCACACACAAATACAAAATATACAGAGAAATTATCAAGCCTGTATGAGTGTTTATGCAAATAAATGACTACTATCTGTTAAATTCCTTTCCCACTTTTAATATCTCTCCCCTTTTTTATGCATGAGCCATCTCCATTATTTATATTATCCTTGAATAAGGATTACTTGTCAGTTTATTAGTTTTTGCATTAAATGAATCTGATACAGATTGATGTTATGGTGCAGTGATAGGTGATACTTGAAATGATAATTTACAAATCTTGATAGTTTATTTACTGAAGGATGCTATTTGAAATAGTGTCCGTGTCACTGAAGAACACATACTTCTTGGTCAGTTTTAATTTTTACTGTTGACCCAGTTACATGGATTAAATTATTTAATAGTAAAATGAAAAATATTACTGTGGCAAGCATAGAAAGACAGCTTTTCAAATTACTGAAAAAATACATATATTATGAGGGCCATAATATTAAATTTGACTTTTTAAATCTAAATTTTATTTTTAGGTTGAATTGTTTTTTATTCTGCTCTTTATTGATCTTATTGTGCCCCAATATTTTGTGGTTGTAAAAAATTGTTTTCTGTAGAAAATAATTTTAATTCAATATCTATTCTTTATTGTTTGAAAGCCTACTAGCTGATTTATAGATTTTGTTAAAATCTTACCAAATGTATCAGATAAGGTAAAGATAGGATTTAAAATTGCTGTATGTTTGCATGATATTATTTACATATTTAGCTTAGTGTAGTAGGTAAAATATCTTAGTCAGGTTTGACTGGTTATTGTGTATCAGGATGAGGAAGACCTTCCACCTGTTGAGATGTATACCCCCACCAAAAAAAATCATCACCCACCCCACCAAAGAATTGTGAAAAGGGAAATTTTGGGGCCCAGAAGAAATTAAGAAAAAAGTTGGATAAATTATTTTTAAAAAAAGTAAAAAAAAAAAAAAAAAAAATCATTGTAATAAATGAAATCAGCCACCCAGGCATATATGGACAGGCATGGCAAAGTTTCAGCCAGTTAATGACTTAGATGTAAACTATTCACAGCTTAGTAAATTCCCAATATTGCTTGCTTCCTTTCTACTTTTGTCTAGGTGTGTTAGCAGAACAGTTGAGCCTGGATGGCTTCAGCTTTGTCATTAGAAGTTATCTAAGGACCAAAAAGCATATTTATTTTAAATGCTGTTTACTCAAGGAAGATAATTATAACAGTTATTGGCTTGGAAAGTGGAATTTGCATTCTGGGGTTCAAATTCTGACCAAGTCTGCAAATTTTTGGGTTCTTATACTTTGGGTGACAATCAATTCAAGAGAAAAATTTCTGAATTCAAACCCTTGCAAATTAAGCAGACTGAGTTGTTTTTAGGGCAACTCTGAATTCAAACCTACCTTGAAGAGGATTATCTTACTAAAGTTATCTTGCTCTCAACATACCCACTGCAGTATTTGTTATGTCCTAAAGTCTTGGCTTCCAATAAGTGGACATCTGTTTTTTGAACAATGAATATTGTTTGACAACCAAACAATTCTCAATATAAGTAAATAAAGGGAATTACCTAATGGGCAGCTTTGGTTGAGCACTGATAAAGGCAAAATTTGAGTGCTGACAAGGGCAGATAGTAACTATATTGCCTGTAGTCATGTGATCAACTTCTGAATTAATTGAGAGACAAATAACAAGCACAATACAATATAAGGGCAGACACAATTTCTCTCTCGTTGCTTCTAAAACTTACTATTTCAGTGAAATTTTGCCAATAGATACCATAAATAAAGCTGTTGTTGAAAATTTGAATGTTAAATACAGCAACTTTGTTGTACTGAAGGAAATCCCAAAAATGTTTTTGTGTGGATGTTTCATCTGTAGTTGATAAATTGGAACCGTGTGAGGTACTTTTGCTTTTGATCTCTATCCAAATCCACCAGCATGAACAGCGCCCTTGCTCATACTAATCTTGGGGTCATGACCAAGATTTTGGCTGAACGGAATATCACAATTTCTGCCATTGACAAGTAAGACATCTTCAGCTGATGGCCTGAGTAAAAAGATTACAACTGTATTAATATCTGAATCTTTTGTGTTTTTAATATTTCCAGAATTATTAGTAACTGTTAGCATTTTATCTTGTTCACTTTAGTAAACTAACAGTTTCAAACAGAACAATAGTCATGTTTGAAGAGTGATAAGATCTTAACAAAGATGTTTCAGCTCTTTCATAAGATGTAGGAGATTTGATATTATTGTGGTATATATAAACACCAAGAGTAGAAAGACATTGGAGATAATTTTGACTATAACCATTTGCTTTTCATTCATGTTGAAAATGTCCTCTTTTTGTGAAAACTAATATTTGCTAGTTTTCTTTTTCAGGGTTTAAATGAGTTATACGACTTCAAAGAGAAAAATCCTGATGCTGACTTGGCACCTTATTTAAAAAAGTCTTCAGAATTCTTTCAATCTTATATAGAAAATGGTATGAAAACAATTGCTCAAGAAAGACGACGAGGAATAAAGAAAGGTAATTTCAAGGCTATTTTTAAACATTTAAGATTAACAAATTTTCAAAATCTTCCCACAGATTTTTAAAACTTTATCAGTAGACTCTTTTGTTGTTGAATGGTATTATGAAAGAAATAAAAATTTGATTTGATTTCAGATCAAAAGAATGGGATGTATTTATAATTTAATCCTCCCCCTCTATATTTCACATATGAATTTGTCCTTTTCTAGAATGTTTCTAAGTCTGAGGCAATCTTGTCAGTAACTGTCATATGCCCTAGTTAACGAATGGGTTTATAAGGCGATCATACGCCAACCAGAAGATGTATACATTCTCACACCTGTGGAGAGATACAGGCTATCTCTCCCAGATCGTGATAATGGACAATTGGTAAGCAAAAAATATTTTAAGAGCACTGTTCGATTAGGATAATCGAACAGTAATCTTTTCCCATGTTCGCTTTGGTTTCAACACTAATACTGATCCACAATTCAAGGATGAACGCTAAGGCTTAGCGAATTTTGGTACAAGAACTTTAATATGTACAGATATACAAAATATTAAAATAAAAGAAAATATAAGCATGAGTAAAAACATCCGACGACTAAATCTCAAGACTTACGTTGGGATATCAAAATTTGCCTAACTCCAAATGGATTCGACTGAACCCAAATGTACAAAAATATAAGTATGAATTACTACAAATACAGAAATCAATGCATACACAAAAGAGATGGGATAGGAGTTACAGTTATTATTTTGACATGTGGAAAGGTGTTTGTAAGAACATAATATTTATGGATGTATGTGTATCTTTCTAATACGGGTCCAAAATATATGATTACATATCTTTATATTCTTTTTTATCATTGTCTTTTCTTTCCTTGACACAAATACGATTTCACACACTGTCTGGCTGTAACAGAGATATACACTTTCTTCCTCTCTCTGTTTTTCCTTTTTTCTTTCTCTCTCTCTTCTTTTGTATACAGTTCAGTTTCCAAACCCGACTCACTGCAATAGGGATATACACTTTCTTCCTCTCTTTGGTTTTCTTCTTTCTTTCTTTCTTCTTCTTTACACAATTCAGCTTGTAACAGAGGTATATACTTTCTTCCTCTCTGGTTTTCCTTTTTCTTTCTTTTTCTTTCTTTTTCTTTACACAGTTTAGCTTGTAACAGAGATATATACTTTCTTCCTCTCTGATTTTTTCTTTTCTTCAAACGCAGGCTGTATTCTCAGTGTACAAATTTCTCTGCGTCTTCAATTTGGGGTTATCGAACAGAAATACTTATTCTTATATTTCTTGTCCGGAGTTGCCTGGGATGAATCGGACAAGTTCCATCATTATCAAATGAGTCTTATCTTTCCGTTCATAAATTATCAGTGCTTCGATTTCGAGTCTTGCTCCTTCAAAGACAAGACAGCAACTGACTCCCAAATAAATTTTTAACTCACATGTGTCTTGAGTTTTGGCGTGAATTCCAGCTTACATCAGTTCCCTGTCTAGCTTCTGTCTAGACATTTGTTGCTACGGGTAGTTGGGTCAGTCAACCTCTTGACTTGCTTTCCCAAAATGTCACAAGACTTCCATGTGACCCCCATTCTGTTGCTAGGCGGAAATTAACCTTAATATATGCGTGTTTAGGCTATCTGCGTCCGTCACAGTAACTAAACTGAAACTTTTAAATGATGTGACACCCAACCGTTGGCCTGTGGTCGACTCCCAGTCACGGGGCGAAACTGTAATGTTTCTTCTACCGGCGTTTTGGGGTTTACTCTTTGTCGCCACCTCCAGCCTGTGTCCTGGTTGATCTGTGGTTGTCGCTACTTGGCGAAATCCCCTGGTCAGGATACCAATATGGGACACTGACCCATCCAGGGTCGAATTCTGGTTGTCAATGTTAACGGCTTCACCAGCTGTACTGGTTCAATACCAGCTCTATCATTCCCAGCTCGCTTGCAACATCTGGTTACTGGAGTAACTGCTTCGATCTCAAGTCAAACCTACCCATGTTGTGACTTTGATCTTAGGTAGACGAGATCAATCAGGTGTCTGGCCGTAGTGTAGGCTGAGTCCAGACTGAAGGTGCTATCACACAAGCGCAAAAGAAAAAAAATAAATAAAAGAAAAACCCAATAGGTTCAAGTATGTTAAGAAATAACAAATTAACTTTATCCTTTAATTATATACAGGAGTGTGTTTTTCTCCCAGCCCGTTTTCTACAAAATGTGACACTTATATGTATCAAGCAAGTTGCTATCTTAAGTCAGCTCATTTAGTTCTTAGGTGCTGGCTTGGCTTCGTTCATCAGTATAACTTGCTATTGGTAGGATAGGTGAAGTTGGAGGTTGTGGAATCTTTTGGTCAGCTTCTGCGAGGCAACACTCTGGTTAAGCTCTAACTCCAAAATCAGCTCAACTGGGAACTCCAGCTCACTAACTGCCCGAGGACATTCGTTTATATAGGTACCAACCAAAACCTGGTGTGGGGCCAGACCAGCCTGGGGTTCTTGGTATCCCTCGTCTGGGAGGAGAGCTATTCTCCTACACTCTTCCTCTCTCACATTGATCTCTCATACCAATGCCTTCAGTGGGTGTTAATAACTTCTCCATCCATTCACCTCTGCCTATCACCATTGCTACCACTCAACCAATGGCATCCCGGACATGCAGGTGTGGCTAAGCTGGCCTCCCTAAAATTATAATCTAGAATTTTTGTTTACAAAATTCTCCTTTTTCCCATTGGCCAAAATTTTTACAAATTCCATATTGCCAATTAAATTTCTATCATATCTTTTGGCCACTCAGAATTCACTTAGCCAGCGCTCTCTACCGACTCCATCAATCACTGTTAAAGTTTGCCATCTGGTCCCTTCTTGAAGTGAGCTTTATAATGGAATCCTTGGCTTGTTGAGAAATTAAATTCTTTTATTTTGCCAAATTTCAATTTTCCACTCTATTTTCTGTCTCATGCCAAAATTTTACAAATGCCATATTGCTATACAACGTTTCAGCGTCTGAAGTGACACATTGATAAGGTAAATAATGACAATCCTCTCACCTATGTTGAGACAATGCCAAAATTTTATAATTGCCACATTGCTTTTTCCTGCTGGTGGCCAAGAAAAAAACCAAAAAAAAACCCCGATATCTTGGAAAGATAATTAACATTGATTCTCCCTGCTTTATTGGCGATTGTCTCAAGCCGAAATTTTTATGACTGCCATGGTCTGGCTGATATCTTAATATTTGTCTTTCTTCCTATCTCCATCAGCAAGACATTAATCAACCTGGCAAAACCTCACATATGGCTTTTTCCATGGGTTTACTGTCTAAAAAAACTAGGCAATCCTAGAAATCAACACTTTAAAAGTATTTTCAATGTATTTCTCCTCTTCATGTAAATACTGAGGGCTTCAAATTCTGAGTGCTCTTCAACAGAAAACCTAAATTTAGTTTGAAGTCCTAAAGGACAAAACCTATCACACAACCTTTTTTTCACTTTGTCATGCTTCTTTCCTCTAAAATTGTTCTTAATATATCAAAAAAAAAAATTAATGGTGTTATCTCATATATATAAAACACATCTTTAACACCTTCATGCCCACTATCCCATCTTTAGGACAGTAGGCATCAATAGCTTACAGGTAAAAAAACATAATTATTGCTGGATCTTTATTTGAATTTTTTGTCATTATGATTTAATGTTGGCCTCAACTTTATTTTTGTTTTCAATTCAGCTTCCGTATCAAGCAGCCATCAAAGTAGTATTCCAAATAGCCATAGTGCTCCAACTGAAGAACTAAACCCCAGTTTTTATAGAGAGCGATTACGGCATTTGCGGATGATGTGTGGCCTAGATAAAACTGAAGAGGTGAGTTTTTTCATGAAACGAATTGTTCACCTTACACTGGTTTAACGAAATAGAATTACCCTAGTTTGGAAAAAAAAAAAAAAAATTAACTGATTTTTGCAGCAGGATCACTTTCTTCCTATAATTTTTTTTTTTTTTTTTTCTTAAACTCATTTTGCCTGGATTAGAGTTTACAGCTGCCAAATATAGCTGTTTTCTATGAGGCAAATACTAACTTCAGATTAAACAAGTTAAATACCTAAACTTTATTGAATCATTTAAATATTAATAGTTATATATATATATATATATGCTTTATTTTATTTTTATTTTTTTGTTAAGCATGTTTGGTAAATAATTTACATGTATTATGTCTATTTTATTTTTAATCCCTTTACAAATTAATTTTTTAGTGGCTAAAGACATATGGCTTAATCAAGAAAAATTCCAAAATTTTCTACCAAATAATTTTTTGTTTCCCAAGTACTATCTGAGGCCATATTCAGAGGTTGCATATCCATGGAGTAAATTAAAGATATTTTTTCCACTGCTTTACTTTATCTTGTATAAAGGGCTTCCAGAATTTTAAGTTCTTAAATGTTTGTAGAAGTGTTTTATATATATATATATATATATATATATATATATATATATATAAAAAAAAAAAAAAATACTAAATTAAAATACTACAATTAAAAAAATACTTTTAAAAAGTCACATACGTTACCTCCCTTACATATAGCGGTGAAAAAATATTTTGAATTTATGGTGTTAATGCATAACACCTCCATAGATATTGCAACCCCTGAAGATGGTCTCAGATAGTACTTGAGAAACTAAAAATTATTTGACAGAAAATTTTTGAATTTTTCTTGATTACTTTTTTATAGCCACCAAGAAATTTGTGAACTCGAAAGGATTAAAATGAATATAAATAGACATATGTCTAAATTATTTAACCAAGCATGCTTGAATGAAATATATATATATCTCAAAATCCGGGTAAGCAATGACTGACCACAACTCGTACATTATCACATAAATTGGCAGGCAGCCAGTAGCTGTAGCTTGTAAAGTAGGTACCCTATATAACACAGGTGAGTTCAATATGACAGGCAAACCAACCCTGCCTGGTGGGAGAGTAAACCATCTGGCCAAGATTGAAAATAGCCAAAAAAATAAAATAAAAGATTAGTACACAAGACAGGTATGCCAATACGGCAAAGAAAAGTGCTCAGTGACAATTGAATTTTGCACCAAGTCAAAGAGGTTAAAGCTTAAAGCCAAAAAGTGCTCTACTTAACTGGGTAACCAAATTTGTGTGTGTGTGTATATATATATATATATATATATATATATTTTGTATTGAGCACTTTTTTGCTTTACCAGTTCTTAGCACTTTAATATTTGTTTAGACAATTGATCTCCTTTATATTGCTGAAAAAGCCATTTTGGGGTGGGGGGTTACCTTGTATTTTTATCCGCTCATTTTAATTTTTTTTTTTTTTTTTTTTTTTTTTTTTTTTTTTTTTTTTTTTTAAGGGTGAGAAGGTAGATGCACCAAAACTTTCAGATGCTAGTAATACAATAAACCAACCAATTGAAGAATCCAAACAAGTGGTATGTTATCTCAACTTTTATTTCTGATACAAATTCAGTTTTCCAATATAATTTGTTCCAAATCTTCTTTCATGCTTTGATTTATACTGTTGAATTTGTGAAAAGAAAAAAGAAAAATAAGTTTTTCTATATTAAAAATAGAAATTTTATCTAAACAAATTTACAAACAGTAGGGAAATTAACTTTGTGTTTTTTTTTTATATACTTTCAAGCATTTTTCTTTGACTTTGAATATGTTAAATTATGAGGTAGTTATTTACTAAACCAAACTTCATCTGGCAACAAACCCACAGCAGTAGGTATTTAGGATTTAATTCACTATATTAGATACTACTGAGATACAAGTTTGCTAATCATTGTTTGAGAGTAAGTATCCAAATTTATCAACATTACCTAATCATTGTGCTGTTTTAACAGTTGTCAGGACAATTTTTTTATTGCCCTTCAGTTCATAGGCAACCATTGCTCTCCATAGATTCTGTTTCTTTATTATCTGTTAGTTGCTATAACTTCCTGGAAAAGGTGTTGAAGTTGTTTTTCTCTTAGACTGCTATTTAACATACTTTGGTGGGTGGGTAGAAGAGATTGATCCATGCCTTTCCCAAGGGCAATTGTGTGAATGTAAATGTATCAAATTAGGTGGGAATTTGAACTCTGCTTGCCAATTATGTTTCCACATTGATTTGTTACACTACTTTGGGTATCACCATTGTTTGAATTTCCTAAGCATTTTTAAAAAATTTCCTTTCTATAGTTTTTTTTTTTTTTTTATAATTTTATTTAACATTATCTATTCTATAAATGCCAAGTAGCATGAATTGAGAATAAAACATAAGCTTCTGTTGATTTGAATTTGTATATCTTATCCTTTGAAGGCTGCCTTACTGATTAAGCTATGAAATTTCAATTGATGGGTATTGTTCAGATTACCTATATAGCATTTCTTCAAGTTTTTGCTACCATGCCATATTGTTTATTTATACTAGTTGTATAAGCTATAAGGTGACAGAATTTCCTAGATAAAGTATTAATTTTATTCTGCTGCTTTTTATCACAATTTGAAATCTTTTATTATACTTTTATGACTTTAGTACTATGGATTGGAAATAGCTATATTTTTCAATTTTTATTCTCTAAGTTGATAGCCATGTAAACGTTAGTCTTTTATCTTAATTTCTGTTGCTTTTTACTAAAACTCTTATTCTACAATTAAGTAAGCAGAATAAAAAAATATGCTTATTCTTAACATTTATGGCCTAATCAATAAAGCACTGTTATTGAAGTACAAAATCTTAAAAATAAAGGGTTCTAGTTCAAATGTTGCCAGTCTGTACTCTTTACAGTAGAGTAATGGATAGTGGCTCTGATTGAGGAATTGGAGAGCTGGATTTAATTTCCAGTCAAATCCATTACATTCACTTACATGCTAATATCCTTGGGAAAGGTATGAATCCTTCTCTTCTCCCTCCAGCTATGGGTAAATAGCAGGACAGACCGGGTTCTATAGCCTTTGATGGCAACTGGTCTACTGCAGAAAAAAATGACAACCTACTGCGGGGAAAAAAATCTGCTTCATCATTTTGTTTATTAAAAAATAGTCAAAACTGTTGCTTGATCTTTCATTGCATATTAAATTTGATATAAATATATCAAATTGGTGCAGTTTTCAAGCATTTGGTACCTAAATAAAAAAACAAAACAAAAAAAAAAAACAAATATATTTTTAAATTAAAGAAAAATAAACTAATTACAGGTTAGTCAATTTAGGTGTAGCATAAACAAACTAAGGAACTACTTTACAAAAAGACAAATTTTGTGAGGAGCATGAGGAAGGTGGTTACTATAAGATTTTGTGTGAACTGTTTATATTAGATTACTCTATAAAACTTGCTTGAAAAAATTGGTGCAATTCAAATTGTGTGTTGGTTAGATTTTTATGCTAACTTTTGAATCTGTGAATCAGTTTCAAATACAAATTTGTGGAGCAGAGAGATCCTAATACTGAAATTTCAAGATGTTCATGTGTTTTGGCAGTAAGGCAATTAATGAAGATATTTGCATAAAATATTATTTAAATATCAGATTTGATAATAAAAAAAATACTGTAAAACTTTGGAAATAATTACTTATTTAAAAACAAAACAGTTTTTTACTTCAGGGTAGGAAAAATAACCAGTATAATGAATTACAAATTTATAATTGTTGCTTTTAAATGTTTAATGTTGTTTTTTTTTATGTAATGGCTAAGACCATTTGCTTGAAGTTTCTTCTTTGATGTGTATTTCAGGATTTTGATGATTTGGTAAGTTTAACATTTTGGTTGCTGGGTTCACACTAGCATGAGGCCATGGCATTTTAAGTTTCTAAATCTATTTCTCTCCTATATGCCCCCATTAATCCACTTATTTGCTTATCCTGCTCAGAAAATGCAAGATCCAATGACATTATCACCTCCAAATACAAGTATATCAAAAGCAGTAAAATTATATAATCCACATTTTTTAAAGTATCTAGTAATGTGATCATTATAATAAATGATCAACAATAACACAAATCATTCTAATGGTTTATTACTCTGAAGATTGCTAAATCTTTTTTTATAACTGCAAAAACAAAATACCCAGTTCTTGAATGATACAGCCAAGTACTTGTAGATTAGATCCTGCCCCCTCTTCTCTTGAACAGCTTCAGAGATTTAGAGGATACTAAATGTACAAATCAACTGAAAATTCAGTTTGTTCTATATAGAAGGAATATTCTGCATCTTAATTACTAACACAAGTTGTTTATAAAGACTGACAACTTGCATTTCCTGTGATTGTGAGTGTCCTCATTCTGATTAATATTTTTCTCTAGCTTTTGCTAAAATTATGAAATCTTCTCAGCTATCCTCTCCTATGGGTTATAACAATTTAAGTCTCATGTCTAGATTCAGATTATTTTAATTTTTTAATTTTCAGTTTAATGCTTTTTATCATGAATTTCTCCTTAATAGTAATTTTATAGAATGATAGAGAAGTTTCATAGTACCAGATATACTAGAGCTGTCTCACAGTACCAGTTGTGAGAAAAGGCCTCACCAAAATGTGAAGTGGTTTCAAGATGGAGTTTGAAGTGGTTTTTGTGAATGAGGATGTGGTTACATAGAAGCTTTCACTACCATGTACCCAGGAATTTCAGTTAATTAACCTGACAGGTGGTAGAAAGCTGAAAAAAAATCCACCCAGTAGAATCAAATTTATTTTTTTCTTTTAAATTTATTAGGTTGGTGCAAAAATAATGACGTAATAATGTCGTTTTTTGACGTATTTTTAACGTAAAAAAAACTACATTATTACGTCATTATTTTTGCACCAACCTAATACTTATTAATTAAATTGAATAATAAATAAGCTAGGTTCTTGGAGACTACTTCTGATATTTGAAGTATCAGTGCTAGTCTCATCACTGCAAGTCTCATCTGTGTGTATTGTTTATTGTAGAGTGCCTTCCAGTTTTTATACTCTGGATTTTTATTCCAATCACATTACAGAGGTTGTTGAATTGTTTATGGTGGCAGGAACTTAACATTCCCTGTTGGATGTTCTAGGTTAACATGCTGACAAATTAGATATTTGTGTGGAAAAATAGATTTTAGTAGTATAGCTAGGAACTGAATTGACTGGCATGGAATTTACTATCAGCATAGGGCATGACTGAGAACCAATTCCTTGAGGCCTTTGCAGCTTTGATAGGAATTTGTTATATAAGCAGTGTCAAATTACCAAACTCTGTGAAATGTTAATCTATCACAATTATTAACAAAGCATTTCTGTGTAAAAAATAATTTTGGTCATTTTTCCCAATCTATATGGCCTTATCAAATTAACACTTCAGTCAGTTTTCAGGCTTCTCAGATTTGGTAAGGCCAAATGCAATTTTGAAGGGTTTATATTTTGTGAAAACATTCACGATTACTGAATGCTATTTTCTCAACTCTTAAATCCTGTTAACATATTCCTGGTATAACTTCATATATACAAATTCTTATCCAAGATTATTTTATAGGTTTAAATTAACTTTTTCTAGGTGTGCTTTTAACATTCACCAGTTGCTAATCACCAAACATTTATCTATTAATTCTAACTCTCTCATGGATTCAAGCTCTCTCAAAGGTATATGATCTGCCCTCAGTTTATCAAAAAGGCATACCATGCACCTTTGGGTTGGGAATGTTTGTATAATAATTTTAGAAGTCATGTTTTAATTCTATCTATAATTGTTTTCAATTTAAATTGTTTTGTCACTTCCAGTTTTTTTTTTTTTTTTTTTTCTTCACATTTTCACTTCCCTTGGTGACTATATTAAGCAAAAAATAAAATAGTTATTGATATGAAAATTTTTCCAATTTTGTATTTCTCATTTGTTTTTAAACACTTGTAAACTCACTCTTCACCAAAAAGATTAAATTTGAAGATGTCAGTACCACTTAACACAAGGCTGAAACTTTTGCCAAAAATTTGCATTAAGAAAATGTCTGGTCTGCCTTCAATTCCTCATAATTTTTATATTTCCCTAATTATGATGTAAATATTATTCTATTTCAATAATTTTACTTGGTCACTGCTGCTACATCATGAAATTCAATGAGCACTTTAAATTTTGAGTATTTGATTTCTATTAAATGAGTGCATTGTCAATAGTGTTGTTGTGTGGAAACCAGTTTGAGAGAAAATATACCAGGAATATTGCCACTAAATCTTAAATTTTCATGTATCTTAAAACTAGAAAAAAAATTTTTCTTTGCTTTAAAATTTGTCAGAGCATTTAATATATGTTGAAGCTGACTTTTTTTTTTTTTTTTTCCATTATTACTTGTTTTCACTAGAAGCAATTCATTAGTTGCAAACTTCTATGCATTTTTCTCTTTACTGCTCCATTATTTAATTCCATTAAACTTTGCATGGACCTTTCTCACTAATACCTCTTTCACATCTTTTTTTTTTTTTTTTTTTTTTTTTTTATCATTTTTTTAGCTGCTTGGCCTCAACTATTGCAAGTTAGAATAGATATTGTTTTCTTGCACATTTGGAAATTTCATGGTGGAAAGCTTTTCTTTTAAAAATTAGATAAAATTTGGAGATTTTAAGCATCAATTTTAATTTCATAATTTTTTTTTCACTTTGACAGAATTATCTAAGAATTGGGATTCAAGATTTATCTGACTAGTTTTCAATTGAAGTGGAAGTCAAAAGTAATTTTTGAAAATTACTTTTAAGTTGGTACAGAAATAATTATGACTAAATATTTCTACAGTAAAACTGAAACCTTGAGTTATTTATTGGAGAAAGCAATTTTTAATGTCACTAAACAAAATACCTAATTTTATAAAATTTTAAATTGTTTTTTTTGTAATAATGAGAAATATAGCATTCACTTTCAAAGGAGTAATGGAAAAATGTTTTAAAACAAACATAAAACTCGAATTTTCAATTTTTTAGCTCTACTTGTTTGTTAACTCATGAAACTTAATATAGGTTTTTGTAAGTTTGGAAAAGTCACTTGAGTACATTTTGTCACTATAAACTAATGCTTAACATGTCAGATGTATTGTAAGCATATATCTCCATGGTGACCTGTTTACTAAGGGAATAACCTTTTTCTTTCAAATACTCGTGTATTTCAATACTTATGATAATCTTCTAATATATCTTTGAAGATAGTGCAAAGCAAGCAGAATGTTTTTAAAATTCAGAGAAATGAACATTTTCTAACATCTAAATTAGAGTTAATTAATATCTATACCTTTATACATTATTGTGCATGTATCAGCTGATGAAAAATAATTTAGCAATTGATACTTTGATATATGAAATCATTTCTGTTGCTGTAGAATTTTAGATTCTTTAAGTGTGGCAAACATTTTCAACTTTGGATGGTTATCTGCATAGGAGAAACAAACTTTTATAAAAAAAAAAAAAAAAAAAAAAAAAAGCACAAAGGACTTACCTGACAGGTGAAACCTGGGCTCAGTACAGAGATGGCTATGTACACCCATGTTACTTCACAAGCCTAAGAGCTTTCTATGCTTTTGTAATTTCTAATTTTCAAAATTAGATAAGACCTCACTATCATAGAAATCTTTTTATTAAAAATACTAAAAAGATGAAAAATAAGTAAAATTTAGTGAGGAAAAAAGTTAATATTTTGAAAAGATAAAGTATTTTCATTGCCATAAATAGAATTGATTTTTGTTCATTTTTACTTCAACAATACCACAAATGTCTTTGACTTTATACAATTCCAGTTATAAATCTGGAGCTCTCATTAAATAAATAATTGTTGGATCTCAATCTGGTTAGTTTCAAATTTATCATGAATTTTCTAATATAACATTTTGATTATGAATACATAAAGCTTGAGTTGTTTTCTTAAATTACTGATGTTACAAAATGTTTTTTTCTTAAATTATTCAGAAAAATTTTCTTCTGGATTGTATTTGCAAGTCTTGACATCAATTTCCTTACTTTTTCCTACACAGTAAAAAATATTGTTACTTTTATGTAACCCAGTCCTGTGCTGTTGGAGCACGACATATAACTAATGAACCCTCTGTCCCTTGTAGTTCTGATATTCATTAATACTCAATCTGTCCACTTCTCTGATGTTATTGTCACACCCTCTTAGAGGCTCTCTCTCCCTGACCTCACTCTAATATAATCTGCAGTATAATTATTAACTGATTGTTTGAGGGTTATGAAAATAATTCTGGAAACATGGAATTTTCTTTAAATTAATTTTAATTAAAATATTAACACTTTAATTATAAAGCATTTCACAATTCATTTTCTTGTTTTAAGCAAGTAAGAATTTTACATGAAGTCATTATTTTACACATTATTATTGCACATGAACATAAACTTTTTATCTTACCATTAAATTTGAGTAAATGTATGAATTATCATTACCATATTAATAATTCCTTAATTTGGGAATAAATTCTATTTTTCATTTATTTAATATGTTGAGTGTAAAATTGATAGATGTTTGAATTAATCTTGCTGGTTTAGGTTATTACCCAATTTTTATGATATTAGAAAATGTTTTGAGAAGGAATTGATATACTTTTTGTTAGTTAGAAATGAACTGTTCATTTATTTTGCAAGAGCAGATATTTCTTCAGAAATCAAATATAACTCAGATGTTAGTTATGAATTAAGCTCCAAATCTTTTGGCTTGGAGATATTAACCTGCTTTTTATATATATATATATATATATATATACACACATACTTAATGTCAGTATTGGTTATTTTTAGTATTTTAGCTTATTTACCATCTCCCATGTAAGTTTCATTCAATTTTATGAATTTTTGACTTGACTGAAACAGAATTTATTTATATATATATATATATAAATATATATATATATATATATATATATATAATACACACACACACACACCTTGGATAAATAAATCAGATGTTATATATTTAGGAAACAGTATGAACATACAGACACTGCATGATTGTTCTTTCACTTTAAACCATTTTATGTATATATTAAAAAGTAAAATTATGCTTATATATAATCCATTTATAAATTTTGCCCAGTTTTGTTTCTCTTATTTTATTAAAATTTAGTGTGTGTGTGTGTATATATATATATATATATATATATATATATATATATAATTTTTTTTTTTTTTTTTTTTTTTTTTTTTAATGAGGATGTTTTCCCAGTGAATTTATTCTGTTTTTGAAATTGAATTTTTTTTTTATCTTGCAGCCCGAATTCAATCCCCAAGTTTTGCAGTCTGATGTTCGTCCACCCTCTGTGGTGGCTGATGTCAGTGAGCTAAAAATGCGTTTGGATCGAATCAAGAAAAACTCCAAAGTGTGAACCACAAGTGAATGTTCATACTTTCTTTCCAACTCTCTCACCAACATAAATAAATCTTGAATGATAATAGTCCTATAGACTTCAAATGTGAAAGTATAAATTATCAGGAAACCAAACAAAAAAAATTCAACACAACACCAATGGCTTCCAACTAAGTCATATATAGATTTATCTACTGCTTTTTATCGAATATATGAGCAGGCAGCCGTGTATAGTTTGCTGTTGGGATGGCAATTACAAACTGGTACTGCCTGATACCTACTAGCCACTGTATATGATGCTTATGGAAGGTGATTGTCATTCTGGACTCTTTTTTTTTTTTTTTTAAACTTGGTTTTAAATGTGCCCCTATTCTTTCCTTTTCTTTTTCTTCTTCCTTTCCCAATTTAAACTTTGGCACAGTGGCCTTCTATGCAATATTGGTCAGCAGACAGATGTTTTATTTTACTCTGAATTAAAACGTTTAATGTTGACTTTTGCATCAGACCCAGTATGATAAGACCCTGGTGGCCTCTTTGTCCTTCTCTCCTCATCTGGATGCAAGCAGGACTCTCTTCTGGATGCATGACTGCAATGTGATTCTAACAGATGTGGTATGTCTCTTTTCTGTGTGTGAGAAACTATTAAAAAAAAAAACTCTTATGTCCTCAAATAAGATTCAGTTTTGATAACTTGAGATGGGGGTTTTTTTTTGTTTTTTTTTTGTTTTTTTAAATATTCTGACAGATTCTAATTTATATCTGTGAAATATTTAAACATTGGCCACTGTTCAAATAAGTGAAAAGGTTTTCTCTTTTTACAAATTATTGTTCAGAGGCAGCTGCAAATAGAACATTTACCTGTGATCTGTCCGAAAATTGTCAACTTTAGTTAAGATTCATTTTGCTATGTTTGAATAAGGATTTGGTGAAATATGAAAGTTGACATAGTCCAAAGTATACTTGAAAAAATTTGTTGCCCAGCTTGAAGATATTTCAGTCTCATCTTAAAAAGAAAAACACATACGTTGCCATTACAATTTTTTTGTCATGCAATCTTCTCAATAGATTGTTTGTGGAAGCTTAGATTAAAAAATTTACTCAAAATCAAAATTACTTCAATTTGTTGAATAAACATTTTTCTATTCTTCAGGGTAGTTTTGAGTTGTAATAAGATATCTTTAATAACATAAAAAGTTTTTCTTGGTAAACTTCAATTTTTTTTTTTTTTTTAATATGCTTCTCTTGCAGACATCTAACCACAATTTTGTATTTTCTGTCAGTTTCTTTGGGATCTTTATTTCCAAAATTCTTAGTTTTAAATTTTAAGTTTCAACTGTTAAACTCCTTGTACTAAACAATGGTGGCTTGTGTACTGCTTGAGCAGTAAGATGTCTATTTTGGGAGAGGTTAACTCTGGGATTACACCAGATTTCTGAAAACAAAATCTTATTTCTTGGAACAGTATGGACTTTTCTTCCTATATTGTTTATTCATGGCTACTATGACTTGTGCATTCACACACAAATTAAGTCTTGACATGCTTAATAATTTAGAGAGTATTTTGTGTCATGGACTTTATGCAGTGGACCACCCTGTAACATTTTGTATATCTTGGTGGACAAGAGAAAAAAAAAAAAAAAAAGGAGCAGTTTTACTCCATCCCAAACCAAACATTTGCTCCTTTTGTGAAACCATTTTTGTATTCTTACAAAACAAAGTTTTTTTTTTTTTTTTTTTTCTGACTGATTCCTGACTGTTTATAGTGCAGCCTACCTTCCCAGTCTTTTCCCTTTTGGGCTAGCAACATCCTAATGATGATATTGAAATCATCTCACACAAATATTAGAGCATTGTGGTCTCGAAGATAACATTCTGATTATTGACACTGTTCATTGACAACTTTAATTCTTCCAGCTTTTACTTTTAGCCAAACTCAAAGTGGATCCTTTCTACCAAGAAATTTGTGGTCTCTAGCCTTATAAAAAAAATGAAAAGAAAAGTTTTTCATCTCTACTCCATTTCATTTTTTATGAGCATTCAGTGTGCTAGTTAGACACCCCCTCCCAAATATGCTGTATTCTCAAACTAAATAACTATCTGCAAACTAGTTTATCATTTTGGAACTTGGACTCCCTATTCTTGGTTTAGAGTTTGACCTCTTTCCTTATTCTAACATTGTAATTTGATTGAACCTTTTCTTTTAAAACCAATTGTACTTATATAGCATCTATATAAATGGTTCAGGTTCACTTTGCTCTAACTCAAACCTTTGTAAAATATTCCAGTGTGTGCAGTGTTTAATTTTGTAATAACTGAAGACTTTATACATTTGAATGCCACACAACTGTTCACAGGTTGATCTGAGGACTCCTTTGCCAAAATGGTAAATTTGCTTTAAAGATTTAATTGGAATGTGAAGTAATTTTAACCTATGCTAAAGCTGTTTTATGGCTTGAATAGTTTCTTTGCTGCTGTTGATATTTTAACTGTCTAATAAGAGGTGTGTCAACTGCTGTGATTATTTTTGCTAACAGTTGTCAGTATCTGCAAAGGGACCACTTTTTTTTGGGGGGGGGGGAGGTCATCCTTACTAATCCCTTTTTTATTCAATTGCCTGAACCAGTCTGCCTATTACTTAGAACACTAGAAACTGGTAGTGTACCTTATCAAGCCCCCCCCCCTTCTCCATTGCCTTTCCACTCTTACTCTTAAATGCTAGACTTTATTACTCCTTTTATTTTTTTTATTATTAGAATGAAGACTTCAACAATTTCAAGCATTATATCTATAAGCACAAATGAAAGAATCACTTTAATTTTTATTTAGGAATACCTTTGAATACTATACTGCTCCTTCCCTGCTGACTCATGAAATGAGGTCATCTGGTGCCACGTTGTAAATAATTTTTTTTTTTTAGTTTCTCCTCTGTTTGGGTGTTGAATGCCACAGTCCTGACTGATTGAATGATTTTTTAGATTTTTTTTTTCCTTTTTCTTGGAATCTCCCAAGGACAATCAGATTTTACTTTGAGTTCTTGTTAAGAATGTCAAATTATCTTGACAGTTTGAAAAATGTAAATAAATAAAAAAAAAAAAAAAAAAAAAGGTAAAAAGAAAAGGGTTCGTTCTTTTTTTTTTTTTCCCCCCCCCACCTTGTCTATCCTAACACTAATATTCATTTTTAAAAAACATTTTTTCCTTTTTAATTGTCATATATGTATGCGTGTGTAATAGGATTAAGGATGATCCTTTAATTTTAAAGTATGGAATTTTTTTATTTGTCACTGCAGGTTGAACTAGTAATTGAAAGTAACTCTTATATTCAAATAAATGCCTATATTGATTTCACTTTAAATAAGCTCAATTTTTTTTTTTTTTTTTTTTTACTTTTCAGTATCAAAAGTAATGATCTTGTAGTGATATTTTGTACTTGATCAAAATTTTGACTTTTTTTTTTTTTTTTATCATGGCAATATATATTATGTAGTAAACCATATCTTTAATCCATTAGCATTTAGTAAGCTCAGACAAATAAGGCCTTTTACTGTGGCAACACATTAAGTTTGAAGTGAAATCAAACCTATGCAATACGTTTGATTTCATTGAAGTTAAAAAAAAAAATCACAAATGTAAAACTTTAAAGCCATCCACCCCAAAAAAAGAAATGTTTTCCAAGCACATGGTCTAGTGTGCGTTTCAAAAATGCAGGTGAGCTTTTCATCCCCACCCCCACTGTTGCAATATCACTCTCCTTAATAAACAAAGTCCTGAGCAACTAAGATGTGTCACAAGGGGATTGCTACATAAACAAACTGACCAGCTATAGATAGTCCTCTCCAGTAGGTCTAGCAATAGCCAGTCATCTGAGATCAATGCTGGTATCTCTCAAGGCTCACCTTGATCCTACCCTCTTTAATGATCTGCCTAAGGACACTCTCAGATCCTTGGTGTATATATATATATAGAGAGAGAGAGAGATGATACCAGCGTCTAGATGAACCTCCAAATATTTTGATGACAAATGCCTGGCAGCTCATTCTCTCTACTGATCCAATTCTCACAGTTCAGTAATGAAGAGATATTCTATAACAACTAAACTGGTAAAATTTTATCACCACTGAGCAGATCCTAAACCTGCACCAATCCTGATGAGTGATCATACCTTCAAAGAGACTCCTTGCCTGGAATGCAAAGGATGCTGGACGAATGGCCGGTTCATTGTATTGCTCCAGAAAATACCCAACTCCTGCTGTTGTACGCTCTCTTTACAGAACTTGGATCAGACGGAGCATGGAGTATTGCTGTCACGGTCTAGCTTTGACACTTTGTGGCCTTGTCAGTGATGAATTGTTCTCCACCTTGAATCCCTTATCCAACAGAAGAAATGAAATATTGCCAGCCTTTCATTAATCTATTGCTATGGCAGATGTTCAGACAAGTTACACCTCTTAGTTCCACCACTTTCACAGCTAGGCTAGGAGCCACCATGCTATCCATTTTGACAACATTCACTCATACAGATTCTTTTCCCAGAACCTACTTTGTGGGACAAACTCTAAAAAGAATGCTTCCCTAACGACTACAATCTTAGTTTCTAAATACAGGGTCAACTGATCCCTCCCTCATAATCTCACTCAGTAAAAGTTTAAGAAAAAAAAAAAAGTGATGGTTTAATGAGTTGGTACATCAATTTAAAAAAAAATGCTAGACTTTGACTACAATATTTCAAAGAAAAGTTTTATGAACTGAATCAAGTGGAAGTCAGCAAGATCACATGAAAACAAGTGCAAATTGGGTAAATTATAAGATGCAATAGAAAAATCAAATTTATTCTCTTCAGTCCAATTATACTTACAAGAAAAATTTGCCAGAGAAAACTAAATAACACAGCAAGGAACCTGAGATGGTTAAGATTATTCAGGTGTTCTCACACATGCATATGTACAATTTCAGGTCACTCTGATCCCATCTGCTGAATGTGGTCAAGGTGAGGGAATTTTTATTTTTAATCACATGAATCCAAAGTGGACTGTATCATATCTTGTTTATAGTCAAGTTTCAGAAATTCCACATACACAGGTCTGCCCTTTCTGTTACCTGTATCCAACATATACAATTGTGGATCTACTATAAACAGATATGTACATAATTTGAGTTCACTTTTCACTACAATCATCCCATTGTATACTCCACCCTACCTACTCATGGTCAACCAACAAGCAATGTATTAGAGAATTCAATTCTCATTTATGACCAATTACATGGAAAGATTTGTATGTGGTTATTTACTTGTAGGTACAACAAAAAATGCTGGTTAGTTATAAACAGTTTGCTAATGGAAACATTGAATAAGAGCTAAAACTTTTTTTTGATTTGTTAAATGTCCAGTAAACCATCCTAAAATGCTTTGCATTGGAATCTTTGACAAGCATGTCTTTCTATCCAATGCTTGGCTGTTAAGTTAGACCTGTCAGTGCATTTGACTTTAACAAATGTAGAACGATGTTGGCATTCATTCTGGAGACAGTTGGTACAAATTTTAAGGGAAGAGGAAGTTCACAACAAAAAAGTCAAACAAAAAAAAAATCACACTAAGTTAGGTGGGTGGGAGTTGACATATTTTGTGATTACAAAAGAAATGGTGCCAAGAATCCTCAAACTTCTTGAAATAAGAAATTTCAATTGATTTCCTAAAAATAGAAAAATTTCACCCCTTTTTCTTTGAGCAAAAAAATAAAATTTGAATTCTTTATAATTTGTTTTAGCAATCTCTTAAAAATTTATTTTACTTAGAATTAAAAAAAAAAAAAACACAAATTCAGTAGTAACAATTAGGCAGTAGTTAAAAAAGTGATGTAGGCAGGTAGGTAAGGTTGACTTTTTAAAGAAATATATTACATATAAGATGGCTGCCACTATTAGAGAATGACTACCACTTATGTTGGACAATATATAGTCCTGTGAAAAGACACACACCTTTTTATAATGGTGCACATGCACACATAACATCCTTTCACACAGATACATACATACAGAAACCATTAAGTGAATGAGAAAAATTTCACAAATTGTTTTTAGTAGAAAATCATTACCATCAAGGAGAGGTAAGTGTGCCTGGAGGGGTAAGTCAAAAGGAAATACTGAATTGACTGAAAATCAGTAATCAGCACACCAAAATTGTAAAGAAATTTAAACAAAAAGCAAATTATTCTCAGCCGGTTGATGAATAAGTTTGTTAGCAATTTTTTTTTTTTTTATACTAATAATCATATTTACAAGGTTATTTAATTATTTGGAGCTTTTCTTGTAACTGACAAGGCATTAAGAATCTAATGTTAAGCTTCACTTAAAAAAAAAAAAAAAAATTCTCTCAGGCACTCGAAAAGCATACATATTCAACTAAACTAATGCTTAGCTGATACAAACGGCTTTTCAACTCATTCTCCTCCTGCAGCTATGTGATGTGTGTTTTTTTTTTTTAAACAAAGACATTGAGGGGATTTGGAAGTGAGTGCCAAGTTAGTATGATGCTAAACAATAACCTGGTAAATTTTAATATTAGGTACAGACAAAATCTTTCTTCACTTCAAAATGCATATCACTTCTCCCCAACCTTTTATGCACTTGTTAAGAGAGGTGGGGGGATTCCAAATCAGGAAACGATTGTTACTAATGAAAATAGAGATAGGGGTACTGGGACAGATTCAAATTTTAACATTGAGATGAGCTCAGCTTATATAGCCTCTCCTCTTTTTGTGCGCATATTCTCTTCTGTGACAGACCATTCCCCTTCCCTACAGATTTTTTTTTTTTTTTTTTTTTTTTTGCTTGTATGCACACACCAATAACAGAACTGACTGCAGTTTAAGACAGTAGAACTGTGTGGGATGGGTATTGCAGAATGTTGATTTCTGGGGTTGTAGTGAAAGAGTCGGCCTTCTTACAAGATGAAACACTGAAAAGACAAAAAAAATAAAATAAAATAATCTTCAAGCAAAATAAGGACACAGAAATAAAAATAGAGGGAGGAAAGGTTGTTAATTCAGACCAGATTTTCACACTCTGAAGAAAATGTTTCTTTATATTAGACACCTCCAAAGATTTGTCAAAATCTTTGTTAGTAAAAGAAAAGACAAAAGCACTTTGATTTTTGAAAAAAAAAAAAAATATCCTTTTTAGAATCTTTTTGAAACTTGGCTTAAAATCTTGTTTCTCTGGTGTCAATGAAGGACCGTAAATTAGTATAGAACATTTGAGCAGCTTTATTGTGAAAAACACTGATTTAGAAATTCTTGCAAAATTTGAATAATTGTTGGATTTTAATGAAACTTTCAGAACTTATTTACAAATGAAGGAAATTATTTTTGAAACCTTTTTTTTTTTTTAGAAAATCTTAGTTAAAAATTTTTTTTTGACATTTGTTACTCCACACTTATTTAATTTTATGAAATTTTGAGAAATTCTTTTCTGTAGCACTTAATGTTTTATGAGGACACGTTCTAGAAGAATTGAAATCGTCAATTTTTTTTTTTGATCAAACAGAACAATTACAAAAACCTGTTCTGAATCATAAAATAAAGAATGCAAGACTTATTGCTTTTATGAATAAGATATATTATGGACACTTGTCATAAAAAGTTTTTTATGATTCTTGCAAGAATTTATTCTTTTTTTTTTTTTTTTAATTTTAAAACTATAGATTTTTCTAAGTAAAATTCTGTATTAATTTGTAGCAGTCAGTTGATATCATTATTTAATAATTATATTTACTAATGGAAGAAGTGGACCCCCCCCCCATATTTTAAAAAGAATTATGACATTGTAAAAAAATAAAACAGTAGCTATAGTAAACTTAAATTTTATTGGCATATTCTAGCATTTCCTCCACAAATATGTGTATATAATACTAAAACTCTTGTTGGTATGTGTGTTACTGAGATACAGTTTAAATGATACATAATACTACAACCAATTTAGGAGCATATTGTACATTAAAACTCTGCTAAATGCAGTGCCAAATTTCAAGACTTTTTTATGGCATTTTTAATAGGAAATTCAGTATTTGTTTTTAATACACATTCTTGTATCAATCCACATGTATAACCTTATAAATGCATTGCTGATTTGTTGCCATATTTTGAAAAAGACTACACCTTTTTTTTTTTTCACACAATATGTTAATTATGAATCCCAGTGGAACAATAAACCTTTTTTTTTTTTTTTTATACCCTCTTTAGTATTAATTTTGTATTCAAAGTACATTTTATTGAAGAAGTTTCTTTTTAATGTAGAGAAGTAAAACAAATTATTTTCTGATATCAATAGATATATTTGCATTAAAGTTTTTTGTGCTTTTAACTCAATTAATAAAAAAAAAAAAATATGCTTTTTATTTTGAAAAAGACTACACCTGTTTTAAGCTACTACTCCAAATTTTCATGCAATACTAAAACTGATAATATTGTTACCTCATTTTATATCATGAACTGCTTTTAAAAGAAACTCAATGGGTTAGTTATGTGTGGTGGATACAATCTCCCAAAGGGTAAGATACATGTATAAATATAGCTTAGAAAACTTAATGTGTTTATTTTATGTTTATCCATGTTTATTATTTTTCTTTTAAATGTTAAATAAATATAGTGTCTAACAAATGTAATTTTTCATAAAATATTCTTGACTTGCTTAAATGATTAAATCTGTCATATATGAGTGTAAGGAATTTTTAAAAATTTTTTGGGTTAGGCTGAGAACTCTTCATCAACCATATTTATTTGCCCACTACTTGTTTGAGATATGACATTTTACCAACATGTATATAAACATTCTCACACACTTATAATCAGTAGCCCAAAGATAATATTTACCCATTCAATATTTGTTTGAGGGGATACTGAAAAGTTTACTACTTCCCAAAACCTGATCAGATGATGTTTAGAGAAAAGGTTTTTTGGACTTTTCCCTTGTAATTTTATACCTAAATTGACATGAATCTATAAGTACCTGCCATTACAAACTTTAAGCAATCATGAGACTATGCATCTTTTAAAACTTACACATTTGCATGTGTGTAGAATGTAAAAAAAAAAGAAGTAAAAATATTTATTGCAGATCAACAAATGAAAGCATAAGTATTTTTTTCACCAGGTGAATTTAGAACTTGAATATCTCAGTCCCAATATTTGTAATTTTTTTTTTTGTCAGTTCACAAGCTGCACATTTCATATGCAATGCTCAGAATACTGTAATTATGATTATAAAGGGAGAGAACCGATTTACTTTAATGTTCTGAAAGTCTCCTTTCAATTGTACTCGTTATAGCAGACAGACCATTATGCTGTCAAAATCTTTCTCATGATAACCCAAGCAAAATGTCATTTAGGAGATCATACTTTGATTTAAAAGTCATTACTTAATGTTATATAATGATTATCATCATTGGAGTTTAAATAAAAACGAGTCATTTTAATTTCTGCTTGGAAAGGATTTTAAAATACAATTAAGGTGAAATAACTCAATTTATTTGATGTCTTTAATTTATTATTATCTTGATTAAAGTGTTGCTGATTGTGAGTTCAATCTCTGGATCAGAAATAATATACTCTGGTTCAGCAGGAATAAGAAATGACATCACAGGGACAAAAATAACACCAATGACATGATATCCTATATGGACACCTGAAGATGGCCAGAATATAATTACATCAGGCTTTTAACATGGTAATATTTGAGCCTGAAGACAGAGTTAAATTTAAAGTTTGATATAAAAAAGAAAAAAATGTATTGGCTTTGGTATCAGAAAATGTGGTACTATGCGCGTGTGCATGCACACATGTGTAAAATGACACTAAGTTGAAATATGACATCGAATTTCACTTTTAACCTTTTGGTAATCTCGTTGATTTAACTTTTAAAAATGTTTTACTATTTTCAGCTCTAGTGTTTCTAGAAAATCAGTTTCTGTCAGAAAGACCATTAAAACTGATTACTGCAGAGATTTTCAAACAATGTTGATTTTAATTCTGAAAAGCATTCTTTTTCTGATTTAAGTGTGACTGAAAGTAACTTACACCATCTTTATCTCTTTCTCTATCACGTGTGCGTCTTGCTCCTGTAGATGTGCATGCATCTGCAGCTCTCTGGTTTCTGCGATTGGAAGCAGCATTTGTAGCAGCAGCAGCAGCCCCTGCACGTTGGTTTTCTTCATCTTGCAATTTCTTGGCTAATTCAAGGCTAATGAAAAAAACAATAAATACATTCAGTTTTCTGTCAGTCTTTTTTTTTTTTTTAAATAAAGAAAAAAGTTTCAAAAGGACATTTTTGTCTCTCGACACTTCAATTCTTATTGTTTTAAAAAGCTATTTTTAGAATTATAATAAAATTCAAACATGAAAATACATTTATTCATTTTCTTTTCTTGAAAATTAAAAACAAAAATATTAAATACCATTCTTGTATTTTAAACATTCTAATAAATAGTGTTTAACATTTTTATTATCAATTCTTGAGAAAAAGAAAAAATTCAGGTGCTCTCACCTAAATGTTAGTGAATTTATCTGGTGAGATCAAATAAAAGCCCAGAAAATGCACTTTTTAAAATTTATAATTTCTGACATTTTTATAAATAAAAGTTTGTTTTCATAGTTATTTCTTTATAATATAGTAAATAATAAATGTTGCTTTGTATTTTTTATAAACTTGTAAATAATAGGATAAGGAACAAATAGGAAACATTTATAAATCTAACATATTTTGCTTTTATTAACACTTCATTTTTCCTGTAAATAAAGAATCTAATTAAATAGTATTTAATTCTTCTGTTTGTCAATTCTAGTGAAAATAAAAGAGAATGCATAATCCAGGTTCATATGTCTGGGTTTTATTAAAATTCTAAAAATAGCTCTTTAAAACAAAATTTGCCAAGAGAGTATACAGCAATAGTGGTGTCAAGAGAAAAACTGACTTTTTTCAGTTTCATCTTCACACTATGAAACTGAAATTGTTCGGTTTGTTTAGTGATATCACTACTGAGTGACCATATTCAAAGAAAGAAAAACTATTGTAACATTGTAAGAGAAAAAGATTAGACAAAAATATGTTAAAAACATGTGAAATCTATTTGTTTACAAAAGAAAGGAAGAAGAGAAAAAAAGGAAATACAACATGATGTCTGAAATTTTTTTTTTTTTGTTGAAAACTGAAACAAATAAACTTTTTGTGGTAAAATTAAGTTAGCAACAAAATAGCAAGTAAAAATAAAAAAAATAGTTGCCAGTTTCATCTTAGTGTTAAGTTAAAGTTTGTGAAGTTGGACTTTTTTTTTTGCAAGAGTCATACATAATTGTTTTCTAGTGAGCTAGTGTGTACGCCAATCATGAAATAAAGTAAATAAAAATGAATTAAGTTTTTTTGCTTTTTTTTTAAATAAATAAATTTGTTTTTTATTTAGGGAATGCACCTAAATTAGGTATTAAGAATAATTAAAATAGTTCTTAATTTCACTTTTAAAATGTGTATATTTCCAGATATGCTAGTCTGCAGTGTAAAATTGTTTTCTACAAATAAAATTATGTTTCTATCTTGTGAATACACTTAAAATCATATATTAAAAAAAAAAAAAGTAAATTTTAATCTCAGTTTTAAAATTATTCTTTTTTAGCCACTGGTGTTCAGTGGGTGTTCTGCCTATAAAATTCTTCTAAACAAGGAAAATTAATTCATTTTACTTTTACAAATATCTTTATGGTTTTATCTGGCAAATACACTTAAAGATTATATTAAAATGATGGTAAATTTGCTTTTTAATGCCCGCACTAAATATCTCTTTAAATTTTCCCAAATTGTCATAATTCCATATAAATGTACATGCTGAATTAGAAGTAGCATTTCAGAAATTGAAATAACATTGGATAAATTCTCTCTTCATTTCACAATTGTTAGTCCAGTTACAGAAAACGATTTTAAGTTATTTCCCTTTTTAGAATATCTATCTTAAGTGACCTTCCACAAAAAGTTATTTCTCTTGCCTGTAATGTAACAAATATAAGTAGTAGTATTTGTAGTAAGTCAAACAAAGCCCTTGATGACTGGGTTCAGGTATTGTTTGGGAGACATAATATCATTACCACTAAGCTAGCACATCGAAGTAGTACCTTGCAATACTATCAAGTCTTTGTCTGAAATGTGATGGAGAACCAACAGATACAGTCACAACTCCAGTGTTTGAGGCTTATTTCTTTTGGTATCAACCACAAAAAGAGCCAGAGAGCCGGAAGTGAGTATCTGGCTACAATAGGATGAATTCTAAAGCCAATATTTATCCACTTACTTGGTCCAGACATAGACCCAAAAAGTATGTAGCTCAAGAAAATCAATGACTAGACAAAAATGAAACTAGAACAACAAATCTGACCCTTTATGATTTGTATTTCATAATGAAGTTAAGGTTGCGCCAGATTCTGCATTCAGGGATTACAAAGAAGAAATTTTAATGTAAAAACATTTGATTCCATTTGAGTAGAATAAGGGATAAAAAAAAGTCTCTAGAAGTCTCTATTGATTTCTGTTGAACAGTATTAAAATTAATCCAATCGATAGAATGATGGCGAGAGATGGAGAATAAATCAATTCATCAAGGGAAACAGCAGTCATCTTTAGATGGTAATAGGGAAAGAAACATAGAAACAGGAGCAGTTTCATAAACTATAACTTTGTTCATGGTAGACAAACAGTGCATACAAAACCAAAACAATATCATATTTAGCAAAGAGAAAATGTACCATTTTACAATATAACATTTGTGTTGCAAAAATGGTATCATTAAAATTGAAAATATAGGCTTTATTGCACTCTGCCTGATTGGCCCCACTACAAACTAACATTTTCTATATATCTATATTGTTGAAATTGTATGACAGAACATTTCAATTTAAAAAAGCTTTTTCATTTCTCTACAAATGGACTTTCTCCAAAACAAAAATCAGCTGGACCTTACTGTCTCAGTACAATATGTGCAGGGTTTCTTTTGCAATCTGTCCTTGTATAATTTCAAAAGACTAAGATGGGATGGTTAGGGTCAATCACTGATGCCTAAGATGTCCCAAAAATGGAAGAGCTGTGGAAGGGGAGAATTTTTTTATACTAAACCCATCTATGTATGGAATTCCAACTTTAAACATGATCTTGTGTCACATTTCATTTGTGTAATCAGACTACCCTCTACTACTACCCTCTTACGTGGTAAAACTATGTCCCTATGAACTCTGAACCATTTGTTAATTTTTCATCTATGTGCTGCGTCCCTTTAGTACATAGAAAGTTGTGGGGAGCCATGGTTGCCTATATAGTGTGGCTTTTAGCAGTTTTTCTCCCTTTGCTATACCACCATCCATTCATACAAGCTCATCAGGTAAGTGGCACACTGCCTTCCCTCATATCTCTTTGCCCTCAATATGTCCTGGGTGGGTTAATTTTTTTCAAGCCCTCTCCTTCATTTGTGTCCAAGGGATTTCAGCTGTCTTTTCATTATTTTGAGCATACTGTATATACTCAAGTATAGTGCAAATTTTTATAATCAGTTTTTTTATGCAAAAAAATAAGGGGCGGGAGGGGGGGATCACTCTATACACAGTTTTTTGAAGAGGTTAAAAATCATGCATTTTTGGTGATCAGTTGTACTATATACTGCTAAATTTTTTCTGGAACGGTAAAATTTATGCAAAAAAATTCAAGGGTTGCATTATACATAAAGTCGGCTTATACACAATTATATGCAATAAGTGTTCTTTTTTTTAAAAAACTTCCTTGTTGCTTACTCGTTCAATCCATTTTCAGCATCCTTCTGTAGAACCACATTTCTGTTGATTCTATTTTTTTCCTCATTCTTGGGGTAATTGTGCAACATTCATTGTCATATAATATGGTTGGTTGGTTGGTTTTTATGGCATATCAACCACTGTCGGTCATTTAATGCCAAATTTAGTTATATATATATATATATATATATATATATATATATATATTAAATATATAGTACTAGTAAATGTATAGCTGGCAACATTATTTTTTTTTCAAAAACGTATAACTGGCAACATTATTTTTTGGACGTACTTTATCGCCAAAGATGTAGTTTATTGCCATACCCAGGACATGGTTAGATGATGGGAAAAACTAGGAGTTCACTATTTGCTCACCTGGGTCAGGGTGGACCTGGAAACACCAGCAATTAAGAGGTGGTTCCACGCTCCTCAAAACCTCCTGATCAGAGGCCTTGCTGTTGGATGTAGTTTATTGTCTTACCCAGGACGTAGATGTAGTTTATTGTCATATGCAGGACAACATATAATATGGATGCCACATAATAATCCAGCATTCTTTTCTTTATTTTTAACAAAATTTTGTTTAGCTTTTGGAATGCATATTTTAATAGTTCAATATGTGTTCGGATCTTGGTGTTGCATTTCCCATTCACTATTAAAACATTTCCCAGATATTTAAACTTCTGCATTGCTCGATGTTTATATCTCCAATTTGTATCTTGCATCTCAGGGGTTTTCTCTTGCTGACTTTTTGTCTTTTTGCAGTTAATATTCTTTCTAAAAAGTGTTGTTTGCATAATCTTTAACACAAAAACCAAACTCAAATTTTTCTCCAGCAATGACAAATGATTGAACTCTCAATGAAGCTCCATGCTTCGAATGTCTGTTGGGTCTCAAGTTCACTCCAGACCTGAAGTGGAACTTGTATATATAGTCCATTGCTAAAAGATGCTGGACAAATGATTGGTATTATCTCAGTTAAAAGTGCCTGACTCCTTCTGCCTTGTTTTATTTTCACAATAGTCAGATTAGACAAAAAATGAAATATTGCTGTAATATCCACACTGAAGCTGCTC
This sequence comes from Acanthosepion lycidas, assembly GCA_963932145.1. NCBI lineage: Eukaryota > Metazoa > Mollusca > Cephalopoda > Sepiida > Sepiidae > Acanthosepion > Acanthosepion lycidas. The sequence goes on from OZ010582.1 coordinate 22,656,018, forward strand.
AATCCTCACTTTCCAGCCATGACTGAATTCAAAATCGTTTATGCAGTCTTGTGGACAAAGACTTATTCTCCGCTCTCCAGCTGCTTTCCTACACCAGCACTATTTCTACAGCAAATGTTCAATCGAGCTCCATTCTTTAGTTCTACTAGTTCAGAACTTTACTGTTAAGACATGCCATTTGACTTCCGCAGAGTTGAATCACCCACTTTTCCTCCATACCCCAAATATAAGGATAAAGTTCCAGTCAGGCAGCTTTTCCACTAGAACAGCTTCTTTGTGAAATAGACTCCTGTATTGATGCTTCCCTAACATTACAAACTTAACAATTGACTCTTGACATGAAGAGGTTATCTGTTGTCCTCATCCTCATAGTCTTCACTTCCTACCACATCTGCATCTGCTCATTCACCAAAAATATGTTAACAGCAACCTTCTACCTTGAGTGGCTCTCGAGCCCTGTACTGGGTGAACTAACCCCCCCCCCCCAAAAAAAAAACAAGAAGCAAGGTTTAACTAACATCATTTTGACAAATGATAATTCAATGTTGGATCAACTCAAATATGCATCATCCTTATAATCTATTGTTATTAGTCATTAAGGAGCCATTCAGAAATATGAGTTAATTATCAGAAGAAATGATACTGGTTGTTAATTAGCTAACTCAATTAACTATAAATACCAAAACTGATACTGCTTTTGACTGCTGTAATTTAAATGTATTCTATAACAGGAGCTACTGTGGATGAACTGAAATTAAACAAATCAATGAAATAAGCCATGACAACCTTAATTTTTTTCTTTTTACAAAAAACAATGATGTAACACAATATCTTGTTCCCTTGAGTGCTTTTTTAATGCAATCTTTCCTGTTTGATGGAAGCTTTCAAGAGGATTTAAAAATTTTTTTTGAGGGGCTCTAAAAAAATTGTTTTATTTATTGGCAATCAAGAAAAATAAGAAGGGTAGTTAAGTCAACGTTGTGTGCAGAGAGTATGGCACTTTTTGACTGCTGAAGTTGTCGATTACATTGCCCATTTAATAAAGGAAGTATCAACTTTCCCGCCAGAGTTTAAAATACACTGAATCAGAGTGTAAGAGTCTCATAGAGGTATTATATTTTTCTAAAAATGTCAAAGTTGCAAATGGATGCGACAGTGAATTAAAGATATGTTAAGGCAGAGAACAAACAAATAGTGTCACTTAGGTGACTACATCGCAACAAATGGCTGACTACTTGATAAAAGAAAAGAAGTGGAGGTGGGGGGTGTCAACAGAAAGGTGTGAGAATAAACAGTCATTCAGTTCTGTCTTTTTAAAGAAAAAAAAGAAATGCATGTACCACTTTTAAACAAACATGTTCTTTTGCCATTAAAATTTATTTTAACTCACCATTAATGAACTCATCATTTCTTTAAATAAACAGAAATAAATTATTTGCTTTACTGAAAGTATTATCTTGTCATTTACTTTCAATTTTTTGGAAATAAATTCTCAATTACATGTTAAACAATTTGATTGCAGTGCAAAACAGTTATCTGTGGATGTAGAGTACTCACTCGCTCAATTGTACATGGTGTCCCCTCAGTGGGTCAGGTACAGCAGCTCCAGAACCCATGCCAACACCTCCAATTCCAGCACCACCTGCATGACTAGCCCATGCCTCTCGTTGTAATTGCTGCTCTCGCTCCAGAGACAATGCTACCAGATAACTATAAAGATAAGGATAAAAATATTCTTCATGTTGATGCACAGAAAGATATCTTACCATAAAAATTTGGGGGCCTAAAATTTTCAGCATTAGTTTTTGGTAGTTTTGATATTGTATAGATTTTTTTTTTTTTAAGTCTCTAGTTAGTTGTATCTACCTAAGGGCAAAATTGTGAAAAGGAAGTATTGTTAGAAGTATTTTCATAATCAGTATCAAAATAATTATGAAGACTTTAAAGAATTTACCTTGATAGAGATTAAAAAAAAAAAAAAAAAAAAAAAATTATAGAAATTTGTATACAGATCCCCAAAATATGTAAAAAGAGAAATATTTTTTTCTAAGACAAACTCATAAAAAACAGAAAAGGCTGAAATAGAAGAGAGTGAATATTTAAAAAAAAAAAAAAAAAAGACCAATTTTAATATTTTTCTCTTGATAGTACATGAAAATTCATTTGTAAAATTTGAAGAAACAGATTCAGAAATTTTGTTGAAGCAACCCAGCTGATCCAAAAAACAAAAAAACAAACCATTTAACATGAAATAAACAAAGATTATAAAAGTTAACTTTATGTGTTGATTCATATCTTTCAGGACATTCAGAATTTTACATTATTAATATTTCTTAAGATAGGAATGAATTCAAATATAATTAATCATGTTAACTGCCCATTCAACTCAAATCCTCTCAAATATGTTTGTTCAATCTGATTTTAAACAAGTGCAAATAATTTTAAAATAAGAATTTATAAAAATAAAAAAAAAAAAAAAAAAAAAAGGATGAGGAGAGTTGCCTAACAAATCCAAGACAATTACTTATGTTAATATGTCCAAAGTGGTTCTGGAGGTTGATGTCTGATCAGTGAAGAATGTACTCACTCTTGGTCGATCTGCTGGTCCGAACCAATTGGAACAACAGGAGGCGTGACAACAGAATTACCTGAAACTGGATCAGGTTTGGTGTAAGTATTGAATTCTGCATCCACAAAGTAGCAGTCACCTTCAACACTTGACAATGTCTCCCACACCACGTTGCACTCATTTAGAAAGCCTTGATCTGTTACAAGCAGAAAAAGTTCATTCTGAAAAAAGAAAAGAAAAAGGAACAAAAATTAGCTGAAATTTAATTATCTAATATATGAACAGTCTTTCTGTTGTGTTTGTGTGTAATACTTCCTTGTTGCCTAACTGAAAATTAATATACTTTCTCTATTTCCCTATATTTTTTAATACTTAGTTTATTATGTTATTTGTGGCTAAAAAAAAAAAAAAAAACAAAAAAAAACACAAAATCATGTAAATCGGTAACTCTAAATTAGTTTATGTTGTCTTTATGGTTGACATAACCAATAAGTTTATGAAATTTCACATTGCCTTATTGTAGGCACTTCCACAGATTCATGATACCTAAGGATTAAAATGAATTTTTAAAAATGAAAAATCTTTCTTGAAGCTTTTATATTAGTTTTAATTTCAAGCTGAGCAATTAAATTTAATATTTCCAATAAGCAAAATACTATGCTGTATTTCAAAACTAATTTAAATTGATGGGAAAGGAGTTTTTGTTTTGAAATTACTGAAATATTTTAGTGCCATTTTTAGCCACATGTCATCAAAATGTAATTCTCTTTATTAAAAAAAGCTTCCAAAAATAAAATATATTTCTCTGAAAACTTTGAGGAATATGAGTTGATTTAAAGTAAACTTAATTTGATTTGAAACAAATATTATTTTCTTTTAACATTTATTTAACATGGTGGTAGCTGTTTATTTAAGCTGTTCAGGTGTTGACATCTTGATGACAGATGGAGGTTTATTTAATGCTGATCTACGTGGTGGTGGTGGGGTTCTTTATCTGCAAGAAAAAAAAATCTTAAAAATTTAGGAAAATATTCTCTGTAAATTAATGTTTTATTGAACTTGAGATATTTTGGGTTTAAATTTACTATGATTATCACACTTATTTTCTGATAATGTTGTGTATGAACATACATATCTACAAAAATCAGCATGTTTATACATAAACAAAAAAAATATTCTTTTAAAAATATTGGTGTTTGATGATTTGTACTAAGCTTTTCCATTTATGATTAGTAAATATAGTTTTTAACTTAATATCTAAAAGGGCAAAATTAATACAATATTTTAAGAAGATTTAAAGCTTAATAAATTATTCTAATTAAAATTAAAGAAAAAATGAAAATTCTTTTTTTCTTAAGACAATAGTGTCCTTAATTTATAAAAGCAATTAAAAGCAGTTCTAATTAAATAATGTCTTAGTTTTATTGCATTTTTTATTTTATGATTCAGAGCGGATTTTTGGTAAATGGTGTTTCTATTTTATAAAAAAAAATATTGATGATTTAAATTCTCCAAGGAGTCGTCCTTTTAACTAATATAAATATGAGGGGAGTGAAATTTTGATTTCTTGAAATTTCATACAATTAAGTAAGAGGAAGAGGAGGAGTAACAGATATTTAAAATAAATAAATAAATAATTTTATTCATTTGTGAAAAAGTCCTGAAAATTTCATAAAAATCTGACAATTTGATTTTTGCAAGAACTTCCAAATCAATGTTTTTTGCTTATTTTTTAAATAAAAATGCTAAAATTTCCTATACTAATTAAAATTTTTTTTTTATAGAACTAAGCAGACTTTATTTTGACTAAGTGATTAGCAAAGTAAAATATGCATTTTTTTTTTTAAATTTGCATGTTTATTATAAGTTTTCTATGTGAGAAAGATTAAGTTATGCTAATTACAGTAGATATTTATTTATATAAAAACAGACATAATTAAAATAGGAACAAAGCATCATAAACTTTATGACAGCAGATCCACTTTTATTTTGATTTTTTTTTTTTTTTTTTAAGTCAATTCACCCCATACAAAGCAATAATGCTACTAAGATGCAAAGTTCTACTGGGAGTGAAAGAGAATGAAAATACTTTAGAAGAAACCGGAATAACGGATAAACCTTTTCTCCAGTTTAAAAGACCAGGGAGGAGTGTGAACCGGGCAACAGGAAAATCTATCTACTCTTAATGAGGAAATAAAGAAATAAATAGTAAATAAAATTACAGAGTTCAGACAGAGACATTGCATATAAAAAAAAAATATGGATAAAAAATAGGAAAAATAAAATAAGATAAAATTACAAACAATGAGAGGGTGGTGAAGTTCCAGGTATGAGATTGAAATCACATACCCTCCTCAACAAGTCTTTCTCCAATAATCCATTCCAATTTCTACAGAGTACAATCTTTTCTCTGGAAACAATCTCCAGATATCTTTGCACTTTGTGAAACCAATTTAAATTCTTCCATTGCTACTAATGAATTCTCTGTTCCAGGCTATCTTCTTTGCCAAAAAGGTTCTACAATACATGCCAATGGCAAGAGAATTTTATCTTGAATCCCCAGATTATTTTTTCATGTGCTTTCTACTCTCGTTATTGCACACTGTTAGTTATCTATTTTTTTCTTTATTGCTCTTTGATTTCTCAGGGCTGCAGTATATGGAACAAAATCTGTAAGAAGGATCTCTCACTCTCTATACTCACCTCTGACATTTTTGTGTTTGGTGATTTTATTGCTCATCATGAGTGGTTTAAGCATTCTAATGTTACTGACGTTGCCAGTATTCAAACTTCCAATTTTTCTGATCAGACTCTTATGAGAATTCTGGATTTCCCTACTCACTTCCCTAATAAATCTGATCAACATTTGATTTGTTCCTACCTCCTCTCTTAGCTCTTGTTGAGCTTCATGACTGTTCTCTTAGTAATTTAGATCATGCTGTAGTATCTATTGATATTTCGTTTCAGTCATCTATTAGACATGAACCTCCTATTCACAAGACTTCATTCCGGTAATGGCAGGCTGACTGGGATTCATTTTGTGACTTTCTTTGAGACACCCCTTAGATTGATGCTCTAAACTTTTCTATTGAGAATTGTGCCAATAAGTTTTTTTCTTTGGTCAAAGCTAGCATCGATGCTTTTGTACCTTCTTGAAAATACCAGGTGAAAACAAAATCATCTCCATGGTTCACACAGACCTGTTCATCCACTATAGACTACAGGAATCACTTTTTCTGGCTATACCAACATGACAGTTCCAGTCACAACAGATGCCTATTTGTGGATATATATAATAAATGTAAACATTTCCTCAAGTGAGCTAAGTCTTTGCTGATATAATAAAGCACTGTATAGCCTATAACAAATTTAGCTCTTGGCGACTATAATAGTGTATTAAATAAGAGTAAGTTTTCCTCCTCTCTTCACTCAATTTGAGATGTTAACATCTGCTGATAAAGCAGAATGTTTTGCATCTGTAAATTCTCTTCAAAATCCACTCTCGACTCATCTGGAGCATCCTTTCCTAACTTTCCACTTAGAACTGAGTGTTGGTTCATAGGGGGTTACAGCAAAAACACTTTCTCCTCCCTAATTTATAGACAGAACCATTGTGAATTTAAAGTGGCTTTGTGAATCTTTGAAGAAACTGCAAAGATGATTCAGGAGAATAACAGTGAAAATATCATAATGAGCCCGAGAATGCAAAGGCCAAGACAAAAGCCACACACTAATAATGTTCCTATCTGTTTTACATGTGGTAAACCCAGACTTCTGCCTATATATTTTTTTAACCCCTTTTTATCTTTTTATTATAAAATATAAATAATAAAAAAGTGTTTATAAATGTTAAAAAATATTTCAACAAAAATAATAAATTTTTTTGAAGTATGAAAAATTTAAAAACAAAAAAAAATTGAAATATTGAGAAAAAAAAAAAAAAAGTTGGCAAATCAATTGTAAATGTTTATATCCATATTTTTTTTAATATTTATTGGCCCCATAAAGAAGGAGGGGGATAGTGGAGGGAAAATGAGTGCACACATCCATTAGAGTGGATGACAAGGGTGTTGGCTTCAATCCCTATAGAGAATGACTGCAAAACACTTGTAGTAGGATTAGGGAGTAGTAACACCATATGGAAACATACACTTTCCTTTTCACTAAGAGAGTGACAAAGAAAACTCTCTCTTCTCTATTACACATACTTCCTTTCCTTCCTTCTATTGTTCCCATCCTCAGTAACTGACAGTACCCAGACATAGCTTATGTGGGTCAGTGAACGCCATAAAAAAAAAATTCAACCAATGACAACACATCCCACCAAAAATCAAATGGAAAACACATGTCAGGCCCAATAAAAAGAAGAAAAAACCATGTACGCAGCAGAAGAATAGGAAATTGTTTCAATGTAGCAGTTCGAGATGCAAGGGTTGGAGATTCATCGGATGTGAGTTTGACTGGATATACAACTCCAGAAGAAAAAGAAAGGATGAATTCAACAAATTAATTTCTGTCAGCCAAAAACAACGACCATATGTGACATCCACCGGTGGTCACGGTTGCAGCGCCAATATAGGGCATCCACTGGTCACGATGTCAATATATGACACTGTGCCGTCGGCCTGTGGTCAACTCCCTGTTGCGGCGTGAAGCCGTAAGGTTTCTTTCACCAGCGTTTTGGGGGTCGACTCCTTGTCGCTGCCACCAGCCTGTGGCCTGGTCATTTCTGGTTCGATACCAGCTTTGGCATTCTCAGCTCGCCTCCAACAATTGGTCACCAAAGTAACTGCTTTGATCTCAAGTTTAACCTACCCATGTTGTGACTTTGATATTAGGTAGATGAAATCAATCAGTGCAAGTTGAATCTGGGGTAAAGGTGATACCACACAAGCATAAGTAAAAGAAAAACAATAAAACAAACTCATGAGGTTCAAATATGTTGAGAAATAACAATTATCTTTATCTGTTGAATACAGGAGTGTGTTTCTGTCCTGGCCCGTTTCTATGGATTCGTGACACTTTTTGCGTTTCTTATGTGAGTTATGGTATCTTAAGTCATTCATCAATAAAAACTTGCTTTTGGTAGGAAGACTAAGTCGAAAAGGACGTGAAAATCTCGGTCAGCTGCTGCAAGGCGATATTCTCCGAGCACAACAGCTCTCTGTCGATCTGTGTCTGCGTCTTAGATCTCCAACCCAACTCAACTCTGAACGCCCGAGACGTTTGTTTATATAGACACCGACCAAAACCGGGTTGGGGCCTGTCATGGTTTGGGTTCTTTGACAATTCTTAATTCCCAACAAAAATTTTCTTTGTCCCCAGGGCAGGAAAATTTATTACTTTCCATTTTTGGAAGCTTTCGGGGGTTTTCTCCCTCGTACGTGAGGAGAGGTCGGAGGAGAATTATCCTCCTAGACTCTTCCTTTCTCATATTGGTATCTCATACCAATCCTCTTAGTGGGTGTCAACAACTTCTCCGCCTTTCTCATACATTCACCTTTGCCTATCACTCACACGACTACTCAGCCAATGATCGCTCGGCAGTGTGGGTGTAGTTAGACTTGGCCTTCTTAAAATTATCATCCAGAAAAAAAAAAATCTTTTCTTTTCTATTGGCCAGAATTCTTATGAATTCCATGTGGCCATAATTAAAATTTTATTTTATCCTGAGCCACCCAAAATCCACTTAGCAGAATCTTCACCAATTCATTAATCACTGCTAGTCAACTTTTAAACTGGGTGGTTGTTTTTACTTGATAATCAAATTCTTTATTTTTCTAGTGTCTTAAAATTTTCGTACTACCAGATGCTCATTTTTGAGTCATCATGACTGACAATAATAATGATCCCCTTCTTGACTATTCTCATGTCAAGATCCGGACATACAACAGATGGGTCTCCTCGCTGGACACCAGAACCAAAACTAAATGATATCTCTGAAAGATAATTAGTGGCTATTCTTTAAGGGTGGTCTCACTGAAATTCCTCCACGGTCGCATGCATGACTCAACTTTGTTTATCTTTTAGAATTCTGTTTTCCTTGCCACGTCACTATCTGATCATGACATTAATTCTGACAGAATCTGAAATCTGTTTTTCTCGTATGGATTTTCTGTCTTTTGTGAAAAAATATCTTTCCTTGTAAATGAAATAAAATCTTTTCCCATTCATTTTTTTTTGTTAAAAAAAAAAAATGTTGCTCAGTCTGTCTTTCGATATAGCTTTTTCTCACGTTAAGTATTTCTCATTTTAATTTCTATGCTTAATTAGTTAGCCAATTACCATAGCTAAATAGTGTCACACATGTATGAACTCTCAAATCACAAAAAGGATTAAGAAGATAGTCACCCACTTTAACCACTGTAACCAAATAGAGTCAACAATAAAATGGTACTATAGACAGTAAATTATGTCCTTTACTTCTGTATTAGGCCAACCTTCATCTCGATATACCATACACTTTTCTCTCCCCAATTTAAAGGCAGAACCACATTCTGAGATTGCTTCTTAGCCAATAAGATAGGCCACTTGTTGGTGTCATCTAACTCAGTCTGGTTTTGTCTCATCTTGAAGTCAGAATGCTATTTTTGTTTACCCGAATTTACTTTTGTGTGTCAACACTAATTCTTCCATATATTGTTTGCTTGCTTTATATTATTTTTCCCCTGTTCTTTTCTTGTTATTGTAAACTTTGTCAATTCTGTTTGTTGGGCAGTTCCACCATTTATTTACATTTAACCATGGTCACTCACTCTACAGAGTCTCTATTGAATGATATGCATATAACTGCTTTGTGCTACCATCTCTAATCTGGGTCCCCTCAAAGTATGTGGACCTGATGGTACCTCTACAATAGCCCTTAAGGAAACTTTTCTCTATTAATCATCTAAGAGACCCCTTTCTCCCTCCCATCAGCATGGCTGATGCTAAACTCCAGAAGAGTGACTCACTGTGCCTTTTCTGGCTAACATTCTTGGCTGACATGAAGTGGAAAGGTTATAATAAAGCCATTGCTAGGCTTGCTGTTATAAAAGTTAGTTCCCTGTATCATGCTAGGCAATTTTTCTCTCCTGAATCTATCTTACATATTTATAAGTCTACCATTCATTCTTGCTTTGAATATTACTGCCACATATGGTCTGGTGTTCCTGCTGTATATTTAGAGATATTTGATAAAATCCAAAGAAGAATCAGCAATATTATTGGTCCTGACCTGATGCCTTGGTTTCAGTGACTTTACCACCACTGTAATGTAGTTTCCTTGTGCCTTTTCTATAAATACTTTCATAGTAATTGTCCAGATGAACTCTTTGTTATGTTACTTAGACTTTATGCATTTACTAGATTTTCAGCAAGGTCTCATCCATTCACAGTTGAATTGGCTGGATGTAAGCATAAGTTAACAGTTTCTTTACTCATATTTCTTGCTTGTGGAACTCTCTTCCAGCTTTATGCTTTCCAGTCAAATTTGATCTTCAAAAATTTAAATGCAATGTCAATTATTATCTACTGTCTTCTTGATTACACTGCCATTGTTTTTGTTTCTTAATAATGTTTCTCTTTTTTCTTATTCTTTCCAGTAACCACTTGTGTCTTAATGGCTTTATTGCCTTGATTGGGGGTGAAATGATTAAAAAAAAATATTATATTTTTTTTTTTTTTTTTTTTTACATAATTTAGGAATCTGTCAACTCGTTAATAACTAATAAGTTTTAACTTAGTATCAATTGCAATCACTACTATTGAGTGAAAAATTAATCTTATCACAAAAGAGATTTTTCTGTCATTCATTTTAAGGTAGGCACAAAAAACAAAACAAAAAAAAAAAAAAAAAAAAAAAAAAACAAGAAAAAAAAAAAAGAGACTTTTTAACAGATTTGACAGACACTGAAATGACATGTAAGATTCAAATAAAATAAATGCAGTTATCTGTAGACAAATATTTTTTAATTAATCAAAAATTAAAAAGTAAAATTTAAGTATAATTGCAGCAAGTAAACTTGATCAGGAAGGAAGGTGGAGGACTAATAATAATAATATCGATAATAAAATTAGAAAATTCAAAGCAGGAGGAAAAATAGAACTAGAGAACAAACATTTTAAGTTAGTTTTGTACCAATTTCATTATAAATATACTAATAAGTAATTTTTTTTCTCTACATCCATAATATAAAATTGCCATAAAAGAAAGTTATATAAATAAATTGTGATGAAAATATTTTTATTATAGTTAAGCAAGAATGTTCGTAAGTTCCTCTATATAACTATTTCATATTTTTGTTCTTATAAAGAGAAGATTATGACAAATTATTTTATTACTGGAGAAAACTCCTTATAAAAACACATGACTTAGGACCGAAAATGATCAGTGAGTAATCCTATTGAATAAAGATTATACTGATTTAGTTTTTTTTCTCTAAATATTTGTTCTATTTGCCCAATTTTACATTATATATTTAAACAAAGTAAAGAAATGTATCTTTTAAGCAGTTAACATTCACACTTAAACACAGAAAGTGGAACTCTCTGTTAGTACTGTAGAGCATTGTCACAGCATTAGTACCTTCGGGTTTTCAAGTACTCCATTTAAAATATAGATATATAATTTAGTACTTAATTTTCTTGTTATATTATCTTGAGTGTTCTTTCTGTGTTTTATAGGATAAATAACAATAAAAAAAAAAATAGGAAAAATTTTTATTTTGAAAAATTGAATTAAATGTCAATATAAAAAACAATGATTTTGTAAGTTTCAAAAATTAAAATATCTAAAAATAGATTTCATTTTATTTTCAGTAAACAAATAAAACTGTTTGTAATTCACATAAATATTATGGCTGAAACCAAAAACACCTTGTTACTTGTCAGAAGAATTCAGAAAGCTGCTTAAATAATCATAAAGCTTTAACTTGCCACTTGCTAAATATTAAAAGAAAAAACATTTTGTGCGGTGTTCAAATGCTCCAGGATACCAAGAAGGTTAAATAGTAAAAAGATTAGAGATAAAGAAGATGCAATATAGTTTGATATAATTCTCAAATTAATACTGGATTGCTATGAGATATCCATCCTCTTACATGGCAATGAATGCTGGACAATGTTGCCACAGATGAAGAGAAAACTGGAGATAAAAGAAATATAGTTCTACAGAAGGATATTGAGAATTCCATGGATGGGGCAAAGTAAGCAACAGGGAAGATTCTTTAAAAATGCTAACGAAAAGAATACTCAGAAGCAGAAAGAGACAGCTGAAAGATTTTGGACACATAAGGAAAGCGTGCTTGGAAAACTTAACCTTTACAGGGCATATTAAGGGCAAGGGAGATACATAGGTATTTTGCAGCCTTCCCCTAATGAGTTGGTGCGAATGGATGGCAGAATGTGGGCGGGAGGCTTGGTAAAATGAGAAACACAGCTAAGGGCTATAAGGGATAGGAAGTTGTGGAGAACCACGTTTGCTTATGTCCTGAAGAGATACATCATATGGAAATGTACTTTACTCAGATGACCAACTGAAAGCAGTAATTCAAATTCAAAATGAAATTTAAAAAGTTGACAAAATTTCTAATAGAGACGTTTTTTCTCATTTTTGTATACAGAACTGTACATTTTCTGAGTCTGTCTATATTTTGAACCCGATATACCAAAAATATGGAGACAAATTGAACAATCCTACCAGAAACTGGCACGAATATCGAACCATCTGACACTGATGCAGAGACCTACAACTCATCCCTTCAGGCTTGGCACCAAGACTTCCTGTCAATTCAAGGAGAGCTCATTGGGTCGCAGAGAAAGCGGGACATGCCCTTGTCCAAAAGAGAATCCAGTACAATCATTGAATAAAACATGGACTACAAGCTCATATCTCCCAGACACTCGAGGATTTCTTCAACAGAATTACTAATGAAGAAGACCAGAGAAGGATCCAAAATTACCTGGATAAATCCTTCAGACATGAATTTGATGTAGTCAAGGCTCGCCAAGTGCAAAAATTAAATAGATTGAAAGATCAGAAGGTGATGCACAAGGTCCATCACCCACCAGTGAAAGCAGTAGTCAACATCAGTCAATATCAGCTGAGTGCCTCTGAGGAGTCAGTATTGAATAAGGGTCTCAACTTCCCCACAACCATCAGGCGGGTGCCATACTTGGACATCATTGCCAGAGTCGAGGAGGTGGCCTTGAACATCCCTCAGGCTCAGGCGGATGAACTGAAATGGAAAGTGAGACAGACCTTGGAGAGAGCCAAGCTGCCCAGGTCTAACATAACAAAACTGGAGAGGCTGGCGATTGGATCCCTACAGAGGAACGAAAACATCATCATACTACCGGCTGACAAAGGTAATGCGACTGTAGTGATGGACAAATCAGAGTATACAAGAAAACTGGAAGACCTCATTAGCAGTGGTAGCCACAGCAAAGTGAAAAAAGATCCTAAGAAAACGGAACGCAAACTGTCACAGATCCTAATCAAGAACAAGGATCACTTCGCACCTAAGACATATAGGCAGTTATCGCAGCATTACACCAAGCTACCTCATATATACAGTCTCCCTAAGATTCACAAAGACGGTATTCCGTTCAGGCCGATTATTAGTTGCCAAGGCTCTTCCCTAGAAGAATGGACCAGTATTACAATAGATAATCTGATGGAGATGTTGACTTTCTGTACACAAACAACAAACTTCAAAATGGGATCACACATATATCGACAGGATAAGGGCTTAGCAATGGGCTGGCCATTATCACCAGCAATGGCAAATATATACATGGAATACTTTGAGGAAATGGCATTAGAATCTATATCTCTAATGCCAACTATATGGTTAAGGTACGTAGATGACACCTTCATACTCTGGCAACACCAGGAAGATGTTCAGGTTCTACTGGACCATGTGAACTCAATAAGACCTTCGATAGAGTTCACAATGGAGAAAGAGAGTAACAACACACTCCCATTCCTGGAGGTTCTAATATCTCAAACAGAGCATGGGTTTAAGACATCTGTATACCGTAAACCGACATTCACCAGACAGTACCTCAATTTCAACTCCCACCATCCATACAGCGTAAAGAAAGGGATCGTCTGTTGCTTACAACACCAAGCAAAAGTCATATGCCAACCCAGAGACATTAGATAAAGAATTGGTTAGTATAAGTAGTACCCTACAACGTAACAACTACCCTGGGTACATGGCAGCAGCCCCAAAAAACTGGGATAGGCGGGTACAAGAGGAGTAGGACAACAGCACTGAGAAAACAGTCTGCCTGCCTTATGTGAAGGGGTTATCAGAGAAAATACAAAGGATCTGCGGTCCATATAACATCAGGACAACCTTCAAAAGCTTGACAACACTTCGCAGATATCTCTCTTGACTGAGACCCCCTATAGAGGAGAACATGACTAAAGACTGTGTGTACGCTATCCCGTGTAGCTGTGGAAGGGAATATAAAGGAGAGACAGGCCACCCCCTCAAAGTAAGGCTTCAAGAACACCAGAAAGCTGTAACGTGAGGGGAAGTAGAAAAATCAGGCGTGGTTGACCACATACGGAGAGAGAAGGGAGATCACCGCCCTCTGTGGGATCATGTTGAGATCATAGACAAGGAACACCATTGGAAAATTTGTAAACTTAAGGAATCAGCACATATGCTAGGTTATAAAAATCTCCTGAGCCGACCAAGCATAGATATAAATACAATATAGGAACCAGTAATAAGGAGTGCCAGAGAAAAGCAATGATAACAAAGCTGCAATATGAGCTCTGGTAAAAATATGGAATGATAACAGCAAAAGTGCAACATGCGCACTGATAAAAATGGTTGCTGAAGACATTAGGTTTATAATACCCAGAAATTCATACCCAGATGTTCTCAAGGACACATGGCACAGTGGATAAAGGCATTGGTTAGATGCAGTTCAATACCCAGTTAAGGCAGTGGAGAACTTTCAGAGGGAAATTAGCAGGAGATAACTGATAACTGAAATTCCATCAAACATGGCAAGTGGAACTAGAACAGTCTACCCCAGTGAGCGAAATAGAGGGTTCAGTTTGAAATTCCAATGAAGAAGGTTGGAGCGTACAACTGCTGAAACATTGTGATAAATATGGCGACAAAGATGAGGACAATAGTCTGAACCCCAACTCCTGTTCTATGATCTTGGTTTCTGTATAATCATTACCACTGGAAGTATAATCTTTTATTTTAATATTTTTTGGGGAAAGAGGTTCTCTTTCATAATAGTTTAAAAAGTTTTCAGGAAAAAAATGTTTTCTCAAAGTTTAAAGAATCAAGACAGTGAAACAAGATTATTTGCACATTCGAGTAGAAATGAAATAAGTGTAAATTGTATACTGAAGATATGACAAATAAATTTACCGTATTCGTGTTTTTGAAATAAAAAGACACATGGAACATGTATAGCTTTCTTTTACGGCAAGACTCAAAAACAATTATTATTGCAATAAGTTTCATTATCATTTTGAACCCTGTAAAAATGGCCTTATGCCAGAGTAAGCTAAATTTAGTAAATACATAAAAGAATTTATAAGAATAATTTCTGTAGCTGAATAAAAAAGAACTTATTTTCTTTGTCATATTTTTAATTATAATAAGGATATATATATATATATATATATAAAAAGGCATTAAATATCATAACATTAAATTAAGCCATTATAAATTTATATTTCAGGTCAAAATATTATTTTAACCTTCTCTTGTGCTACAGTCAAAATAAATCATTCACCAAAAAAAAAAAAAAAAAAAAAAAAATTATATCATATCACAATCATGTTTCAATTATATTTTCAAAAATATCTGCAGCTGTGTAGTAGTAATAATAAAGTGTTAAAAAATTCAAGCTAAATTTATTTCTATGCAGAGTAACAATTTGTATTCTCACTTCACAAAATAGAGAGAAACAGAAAAAGGATTTGAACCAATGTTTGACATGCTGAATTACAGTTCCAATTACAAAAGATGAGATTTTGTCCTTTTAAAACTACTGAGAAAAATGCAACAGTCACATTTTTTTAACTTCAGGCAGTTGCATTTTTGTAAAGTGAGCACTGAAAATAGGTTGATTGTTGTCAGATGTTGGATTTTTCAGAAGGGAATGACATTTCAAAATTCAATTCCAAATATTTGTTTAGAATTTTATCAGTGTTGTCTATTTTAAAAATAAAATGTGAGTATGTGTATGTAACTTGACACTGAAGAGGTACATTTAGAAAAAAATGTTTTAAAAGAAGAAAATGTCAAATTATTAAAATATGTAATTTTATATTTTAACTTAAAATATCATTTTAACCTCTTTCAGTATAAAATAAATCATTCCCCAACAAAAGTAAATGAACTGGGAATTATCATGTCATATCAAAATCATTATTTTTCAATTATATTTTAGGAAATCAAACTAAAATGATATCTGTATGAGAATAAAAAAAATTATAAAATTAAGTTTTTAAGATAAAAGTAAAATTTTTTAAAAATATTTTAAAACCTTCACTATTTAAAAGTTAAAATCCTTTTAAAACAGAATAATCATAAAAATTATTCCAGAAAAAAACTGTAGAGAAAAAAATAGTAGAAATAATACATAATCTATGGATAAAGAAAAAGAATGTATGTGGAGGGGGGTTAATTTCATAAGTTTTGATGTAATTTGTTTTTTAGGTTTTTTTTTTCTCTCAGATGAAAGACTATATATTGGAGATGTTTAGAGAACACGAAAAAAAAACTTTATAACAAGTTAACAAAAATCACTTATATCATTCAAACACCTAAATAACACGTAGATGAATAAAATTCAACAATTTTCTTTTTTCAGATCAAATAATTATGTCTCTACCTGAATTCCATCATTTTATTTACTAATTATTTTTCTTCTCAATAGGAGTAGACAGGTACACCTATCATCCAGTTTCAAACTCCTGTGCCTTTTGAACAGGTGTAGAAGTTTATCCCTTGTTTCCAGTTCCTTCTAAAGTCTTTTCATTCTCTTCCATGGCCAGTAACCACTTGCACTTTAATGGCATTGTTGTCTTGCTTGGGGTAAATTGATTAAAAAAAAAATACAGAAAAAGAAAAGTGAATCTGCTCTGCTATCATAGAGTTTGTTACTTTGTTCCTATTTTAATTATTTATATTTATATTCTATAGTAACATAAATATATGGAACTGAAGATTTATTTGGTTATCCATCAGGAAACAGGAAATGGGTTTTATGTTACACTTCAAAAAAAAAAAAAAAAAAAAAAAAAAAAAAAAATCAAATCTTAAAATGAATCAATAAGTCATTTTTAAATGAATATTTTAATGAAATAAATAAATGAAGTAAATAACTATATGATAAAGATAGTTTTATGGTATTTATGGGTAAAAGTGCTCAATATCAGGGATAGAGCTTATGTAAATATAAAAGGTGAAGTCAGCACCAGGTGGCAGTGGCAGTCTACTTCATGATTGTGATCAAGCAAAAAGCAAACTGTTGTTACTCAGCATCATATATATATATATATATATTTTTTTTTTAATTCGTTTTCTTATGTATATTACAATGCTCTATTTTAAATTTTAAAAGAGCTTTTTAATGCACATAAAAATAACAGTTTTTGATTATTTACCCATTAACAGGAGGCATAGTGGAGTAATGGATAGCAGCTCAGATTGAGGAATTGGTGAGCTGAGTTCAAATTCCAGTTGAATCCATTACATACCTGCTAATAACCCTTGGGAAAGGTATGAATCCTCTTCTCCTCCCAGCTATGGGTAAATAGCAGAACAAACCGGGTTCTATAGCCTTGGATGGCAATGGGTCTACTGCAGAAAGAAATGGCAACCTACTGCGGGAAAAAATCTGCCTTGTCAGTCATGTATTGAAAGATACATGATCGCCTAAGCATGTATCACACATGGCACATAACTCACTGACTGGCCTATTAACAGGCTATTTCATGCTGTGTGGTTTTCAAAATGGGTGTTTCTTTTGGATGCTACAGAGAAATGAAAAGATAGGTGTCACATAAACCTATTTTTTTTTCTATATTTCTATCTAATTTTTATAAACACATACTCTCTCAGATTAAATAATAATTAATGATTGATAATGTATGGGGGCGTTGAAAAGCACTCAAATTGACCAAGAAGAAATTCCAAAATAAATTCTGGTGTTTGATGATTTGGTCAGATTTCAGGAAACGGGTTTGGCTAACAACATTGACACCCATTGCGGAAAATAAATACAACCATATCTATCAATGTGTATACATAAATACATGTTTGTATATACTTAAATGCCTTTCTGTAAATATACTTACACATGAAGTAGTGCATATCAGTGAGAGATGTACAAGAAGAAATTTGTTTACAGGCCCTTCTTTGTAGAGAATTGCACACAAAGCCACATTCATGATTATCCAATATGAAGAGAAAAAAAAGATCCTAAATACTATGTGAAGCATTCTAAGAAGTCTTGTTTCTGTATCCAAGAAGTAAATAGTGAAGCTGAGAAGAGCAAAGTCAAAAAAAAAAAAAAAAAAAAAAAAAAAATATCAAATAAGATCTTGGTCTCATTTGATTACAAGAACTGACAGTTTTATGACATACAGAGGATGAAGACATTTTTTCCATTGCCCCACAGCTATTAGCAGTGTTGTAGATTTGAATCAACCCACAACAAAGAAAAAGGCAAAAAAAATGTTTAAATATAAAAAAGGCAAAAAAAATGTTTAAATATAAAAAAGGCAAAAAAAATGTTTAAATATAAAAAAGGCAAAAAAAATGTTTAAATATAAAAAAGGCAAAAAAAATGTTTAAATATAAAAAAGGCAAAAAAAATGTTTAAATATAAAAAAGGCAAAAAAAATGTTTAAATATAAAAAAGGCAAAAAAAATGTTTAAATATAAAAAAGGCAAAAAAAATGTTTAAATATAAAAAAGGCAAAAAAAATGTTTAAATATAAAAAAGGCAAAAAAAATGTTTAAATATAAAAAAGGCAAAAAAAAATGTTTAAATATAAAAAAGGCAAAAAAAATGTTTAAATATAAAAAAGGCAAAAAAAATGTTTAAATATAAAAAAGGCAAAAAAAATGTTTAAATATAAAAAAGGCAAAAAAAATGTTTAAATATAAAAAAGGCAAAAAAAATGTTTAAATATAAAAAAGGCAAAAAAATGTTTAAATATAAAAAAGGCAAAAAAATGTTTAAATGATATTTTTATTTTCATCGTTATTTTTTGGTGTTTTTTAAAGCCTGTGTAAGTGTTTATTATATTTGCCAGGATACAGTCTTTTCCTTTTAGTTATTTTCCAAGATGAAAAGAAATAAAGGTGATTTCTTTGTGTGTATATCTGTTGCATCTTGGGTAGTGAGATGAATTTCGACTGAAAACCCATCACTGATAACTCTAAGAAAGATTTGGATTATTCCTTCCATGGCTTATTTATAATCATTTTATGCACATTTATTCATGTTGCAAAAATATTATGGTATTTTAAATTTATTTTGCAGTCATACTATTCTATACTATCTATCTATATATATATATATATATATATATATATATATATATATATAGTAAAGGTAACATATGTGTTGGTGTATAATCCAAATATTAAAACTGATCCACAACAAGAGCTCAATGTATTTATTGTTACAGAGCAATAAACAATAAAATCTAAAACCACCTCATATGGGGAATAGCCTATTTCGGCAGACAAAGATATCAGTCATCTGTCTTATCAACACCAGTATGGACAGAGTTTGTGTCAGAAATAGAAATTCAACTTTGAAGAAAAAAAAAAAAAAAAAGTTGAAAAACTAATACAGAATTTATCCATTTCAAGGTTTTAGTCAGATGAAAGGTATGAGACAGGGGTCAAGGGAAGGTGGAAGGTATTTGTCTTAAAAGGAAGAAGTTTTATAAAATTAAACCTAAATACTTCATGATATTAATTTGGGGTTATAGGAAAAATGAAATATTAAAACTAAAAGAGGAATAAAAAGGGGTTTAAAAATAACTTGAAAATATATGGATAAAAGGATGTAAGAAATTAATGGAAAGAGTTGGGGAGATCTTAAGTAGAGGAAATTTTATAAATTATAATTAATATAGTGTAAAGAGGTTACAGAGGTGGGGAAATATAGAAATTAGAATTAGTTATACATTCAACATTTGAAGAGGTAGAGGGGAGTGAATATCATGGAAATATAGTAGCTAATTAAGTTAGGAGAAAAGTTTGAGTCCACAGATAGTTTGGAAGATTATAGGTTCTGCATGTACTCCTAACAGTCTTAGAGATAGGTATGACTTATGTTTAGAAGAAAAAATTAGAATAATAAGATACAATATTCAAAGCTTAACTATTGAATCAGAGTAATGAATTAGTATTAAAATGTCAACATAAAAAATTCAAATTTCCATAATATAGGTTTAAATTACATCCTTTTATCCATACATATCAGATACTTACGATAATAAATCATAGATTTTTTTTCCCAAACAGTTAAATTTCTATTTCTGACATGAACTCAGTCCACACTGGAGTTGATAAGACAGACAACTGATATCTTTAGCTGCTGAAATAGACTATTCCCCATATAAGGTAATTTTGGATTTTATTTTGTGTATATATATATATATATATAAAAGAGTTATTGGTCAGAGTTGAATTAGACCATGAAACAGTAGTATTAAAAAGTGCTGAATACATGTATAAAGAAAATAAAATAAAAATTTAACATGCAGAGCTTTTGAATTTAGAAAAAATTAGGAGATCAGCTGATCACACTACCATAGTTTCAACCTTTTGGTATCTTCAGGTGATTTGGGCTAAATAATTTCCTAAAGTTTTATTTAAAAATAAATAAATGCACAATGTGATGTGTAATAGTAAAACAAGGGTATTGAAATTGTATCGGAGGGGGAGTTATATGAAATGTACATAATTTCATCCTGGTTCATACGAAATCAAAAGGAGCTTTTTTTGTGTATGCATCATGTATGGATATGAAAGGTTGGAACCAAGGTAGTGTGATTGGCTAATCTCCTAATTTTTTAAAATTATATATATATGTCATCCACAGACAGATTGTTTCTCTGTATCACAGCTCCTCAGTGTGACTAGACGTCTGATTGCTTCAAGTCGGGATTGAAACCCAACTGATTTGACATCAGTCAGATATCTTATTTCTAGGCCATCGTCGCATGGCAGAAAGGGAATTTTAACATTTTTCTCTATATGAAATATGCTAGCAGCTCAAAGAACTAAATTCATACTTGAAGAGTAATGCTTAATAGCAGTAGGAGCTGCCGTTTTTAAAACCCCCTTTCCCTAGTTATTATATATTTTAGTGGACACTAAGGTCAACATCTAGTGTCCACTTTTATATTTACATACACTCTATAACTGACATTGAGCACTTTAAGTCAAAAATATAGCATACTTTAATTATAAGTAAAATTAACATGTGTTTCTCTGCCTTATCCCTATAAATGAAAATAATAAAGGAAACTAATATAGTTCAACTATTACAAAAATTTATAGAATATATTATAGCATTTCTAATATTTTGCTAGAACAGTGTATTGCAAAAATGTATAATTTGCTCATCTCTATGTAGTGTACTGTTCTGGTGAGATTAGAAACTCCTACTCTCACTCTCCTCCTTACACAAGGGGACACTGAAATGTTCTCAGTTCAACCAAAAGAATTTCTGATATTTGATCAAATTTAAGCAAGTGAATTGGGTTGAGAACATTTTAGCACCCTCTTATGCATGTGTATGCATAACACATACATTACATTTCATGTGTTAACTAGCACAGAAGCATCAAAATAAAATAATTTATATATAAATAGCCACTTCTGGTTCAGATCAGATCATCTCCATGGCTTGCATAGAATAAAATATCACTTTCAAGTGCTTTTACTTAGGATCAGTGTCATATCTGTGTACTGTAAAAAGTGTGACATGCATACACACACACAGAGATGCATATGGCTACATATTGTGCCTTATATGTGAATATCATATTTCACATTTGCTTTGCATTATAATTATATTCAACTGAATCATATCAAATTAAGGTTTAAAACCCTGAACTATTTTTACAGGTTACAGAAAGAAGCACGTTTCATTATTACTTTATCACTAATTTGGTTCTTGTACAAAAAGAATTTATTTTTGATTTATAACTCAATCCGGATGTAATAGCAGCAAAATATCTCAAACAGGCTTCTTCTGAATGAGTTTCTTTAAGTGTATAAGTTGTTTATCAAAGTTCGTAAATAAGACCAAGATAACCTAGA
Source organism: Acanthosepion lycidas (assembly GCA_963932145.1). NCBI lineage: Eukaryota > Metazoa > Mollusca > Cephalopoda > Sepiida > Sepiidae > Acanthosepion > Acanthosepion lycidas. The sequence goes on from OZ010582.1 coordinate 22,677,909, forward strand.
GATGAAGCAATCCTTTGTCTACTGCCTCCCAGTTAAAATATCAATTAACTATTATCACTTGGGTTATATACTCAATGTGTTAAAGCCCTTTAGGTAGAGGCATAAGTACTTTTCAAAATGGAGACATGCTTTTGTAAATGTACTCAATAACTTGATTTTGTAAACCATTTAATATACCAGGTTTCATATGACATCAGGTAAAAACAGATGATTACTAAACAGTAGTTCCTTTCCTATTTTTTTTTGTTTTACAAATGACATTCACCCTTTACAAGGCCCAAGAGCTACTCAAAGTAGAGGGTTAGAGAGAGTAAGCGGCACCACACCAAGCAAGGTGACAATGCCCTCAAGACACAAGGGGCCACCGGAAGTGAAAGACGGAAAAGGCTAGAAGGAACTGGAAAACCAATCCTAAATGGTAAACAAGGATAAACCTCTACTTCTGTTCAAAAGACCGGGAAGGAATGTGAAGCAGATGATAGGTTCACCTATATACTTCTATTGAGGAAAGAAAAAAAAAAAAAAAAAAAGTAAATAAATAGTAAATAAAATTTCAGAATTTTAGGCAAAGATGTTAGAAGTAGATTACAGAAGGAACTGGAAACGCAATTCTATTGTTAAATATATAGCAACATAAAGAGATTTGTTGATAATGAGAAGCACAGTTTCCTTGGCTATATACCATATGTTGGAAAGTTAGCAAAAAAAATGATGACTTAAAGACAGTAATTATTTTGTTAATACTAGAGTAATCTCAGACTTAAATGAAAATCATTAAGGAAGAAAAAGAAGAAATTCAAGTGCTATGGTTAAAGATATGAATCAAAAGATTTGAGGTGATAAGCAAAATGGGAGTGTCAGTGTTGTGCCGACCCAAAAACTCTTTGAGGAGTGTGGGATTTGGTGCAGATCTAATATTCTTTGTCAACTTGCTTAATTTCCATTAAAAAAAAACATTGAAAATCAAATTTGTCAATGGCTATTGACATTTTAGATACAAATGTTTACTGCTTTTTGAATTCTTAAAACAAAGAAGTGCTTATATTTAAGTCCACTGAAGAGCATTCTTTTAACCTTGTAAAAGTATTGGCCATGAAGGAGATTTAGATGACATGGAAGGTAGAAATAGGTTTATGTTAACTGCAAAATCAGGTGATAATAGGTTATCACCTTCATGAAGAAAGAACGATTATTATAATGATATATGATGAAGAAATATTTTCATTTTATCACTGATGGAGAAACAACATATTGGGTTGCTCTCTTGGTTCCTGTCAGTCATAGATGAGGGTGATGATTGTGAAATAAGATTCAGCAATTATCACTAACATTTGTTTAGAGTGACAGATTATCTAAATTTATATTGAGGATTTAGAGAACAAGAAAGAAATTCCTTATAACAGGTTAACAAAAATCACTGAAATGATTCAGGTGATATAAATAACACTGAAATGAATAAAATTCAACAATTTTCTTTTTCCATCAAATACTGATCAATAAATGCTATATTTTTTCTGAATTAGTTTAATTTTTAATATTTAAAAACTTGTTGGCTAAGGTTAAGTATTTTAAAATACATAAATGAATATATTACAGTAAGTCTAGTGTGTAACTTGATCCAAGATAAAGAATGCATTCAGAGATTCAAAGCTAAAAAAGATAAAAAAAACAAACAAAAATGATATCCTAAAGTGTTAAATAATCCAACTTTAGAATATAAGCTAAGATAAATGTAAATGGTGTTTTATTTTTGGCAATTATGTAAGGGTAATTACTCTTTATTTTGAATAAAAGTTCATACTAATAGCCCCAGCATATGGGTGGATATTTACATAGCAATTTTCTGTAAATTGTACAATGTAAGTAATCCCTGAATCAGATAAGAAGATCTGCAAAGAAAGATGATAGCAGAACAAGTTGGAAGAAACAGGCTTCACTGGTAATAATAATTGAGGGCAAATTAGATAGTAAATGGAAAAAAAATCTAGACATGAATACTTATGTTGAATGCCAATTTAAAAAAAAAAAGAAAAAAAAAAGAAAAAAAAAAAGAAAAAAAGTATAATTCCATATTTCATTTTTGTTGGATATATTTATGCAAAGGAAGGAAGTTGTCAATATTTTAAACAAAGTAAGTTGAAAACTATAAAATGATATGACAATGTATCTGTGGAAATTCATCTTTGTTTAACTGATTTTTGAGAGTCTGGCTGATAATTGTTTTGTGAATGTTTGATCTATTAAAAAGATAGATATCATGGGAAGTGGGGTCAAAATTAGGAAGTGACAGAATGTGAGAGGGAAAGAAAAGAAAAGTTTTTAAAGTTCAATCATTGTTAAATAATTTTTTTGTGAAATCTTATAATTGTAGGTGGCTAAAAAGAAATCTGTCAATTCAACAGAAGATTTGATCCAAAAAGATGGCAGAAGAAGGGTAAAATTCAAATGTAAAATAAATAATGTATTTCTGTGGTTTACCAATTGGAAGGGTGAAAAATATGAGTCACTACTATGTCAGTGAATTTGACAAGTAATTTGAATAACCTATGAATTTAGTTTGTACTTCATTAAAATGATGCAATGTTAGTACCAAGACAGATTTTTGCCACTTGAATAAAATTGAAAATGTTAGGCATTCATACTTAAAAGGGAATTGTGAATAAAAAAAACGAGTATCCAACAGTTAAAGTCACTCATACAAATATACTTCAGAAAACCTTGTTGGTTTGATAATCTTTTGTGTCTATTAACTGGACACTCATTTATATGATGACTGTAATAAAAATATTAATGTCCCAACTTATCTTTGGAACATGTACATGACTGATGGTTTGAGCAGACTAGTTTTGCTTGGAGCCCATTGATGGTTGCACTAGCACAAAGTCATCATGATGATTGATACCTGAAGTAGTAACAAATAAGTAGACTTATCTGAATGTAAAGGGGACACATAATAATGATAATCATTCTCATGGGGATTGGATAATCTTTGTCCTTAGTCCATGTGTATATATCTGAGTATCCCCAAAAGTAAGGTATTGTCAACAACTATAATATTCCCATGAGTTCGTCTGTCAGTTATTAATAAGATAACATCAGTCTGATACCATATTTTAGAAACAATATTGAGTGATATTCAGGAGTTGATAAGCATAACTGTCAAAGGTATAATATCCAAAGAGGAGAAAATATGTTGTATAATAATGTGTTAATTGCAAAACGAGAAGAATGGAGCACAGTCTAGTATATTGGAGATTCAAATAAGGATGTCAAATGACAACAGCACCAGATTAACTATATAAACTTTAACAAACCATTATTATGCAAAACATTTTTGTATATGTGCATAAAATTTAATCTTTATACTGACCAAATTTTTTTTTCAAAATTTAGTTATGACATTATGTTCATTTATAGTTGCAGGCTGAAGTGTGTTGATTTTTCATATTTATCAGTCATGGAGGTAAGGTGTATAACCATTAAATAGTATACAAGCCTCTGCAATTTGCAAGAGAAATATTAAATTTGCATTTTTTTTTATTTTTTTTTTTTTATTTGTATTATCTGGATCCAAATAATCATTTCTCATTGGCTAGTCACAAAATTAAATGCCAAAGAAATTATCAAAAATTCTTTAATTTGGTAATAAAAGTTAAATTTAGTCTTTTTTACCACTTAAAATATATTTGCAATGTTCTTTTAAGAAAATCTTTACAAATGCTAATTAAGAAATAGTATATAAGAGGGTGCTGAAAAGTTCTCAGCCAACCCCAATTACCAAACTTTAGAATTTTTTTGGAAAGACTTTTTGGTTGTACCAAGTTATGGCATTTGCAAAGTTAGCTTGTTAACCAATATTAAATGACAATGGCATTTGAAAGTTATTTAATATTAGTCATTTTGAAGTTTAGAGACTAGAAGCTACTTATAATTTGACAAAAAGATAAATTCTAAATGTTAAAAACTTCTTAACAAGAACCAACCACCTATTCTTTCATGAAGACCAAAATCTTGATTATATTTTTTCATTAATGATATGCATCACATCAGTATAAACGATTTGTTCTTTTTAATAAACTGACAAACTTTATCCTCAATTTACTTTCTTTAGTTGAAAAAATATGTCTATTTAGCTGACAACACTTAACAATCCAAACAAAAATGGCTCTTACTTCCTTTTAGTAAATTCAGTTTTTTATTTTTTTTTCTTAATGCTGATAAGCCTTCCTGTTGATATCATTGGCAAACATATTTTGTCTTTCTCTTACGCTGATACTACCAGTGTTTAAAAATAAATATATATATATATATATATATATATATATATATAATCAAAATCCAGGTAAGCAATGACTGGCCATGACTGCCAGTTTCATGCGTTATCACACAATTGCCAGTAGCTGTAGCTTGAAAGTGGGTACTCTATATATCACCTGGTGACAAGCAAACCAAGCCCACGCAGTGGGAGGGTAAACCATCCAGCCAAGATCGAAAATAGCCCGGGGCCAGGGGAGTACACCTGAGATAGGTATGCCAGTATGCCAAAGAAAAGTGCTCTATGACAATTGAATTTAACCCCACAGCAAAGGGTCAAGAACTTAATGCCAAAAAGTGCTCTACTTAACTGGGCAACCAAATTTACCTCAAAGTATTCTGAATATTAAAAAAAAGCATACTACGTAATATTAGACTAATTAAACTTTAAATCAATTAATTTTCCTAAAATAACATTTCAGAAAAGTATCTTATTTTTGAAAGATTTTAAAATTAAAAAAAAATTGTGTTGAAAGATCTGTCAATATGAATGAATTTATAGATTTTACTGAGAAGGAGAGGCAAAAAAGATTTCAATCAATTTAAATTTGATTTGAAATACAAAGTATTTTGCTTATTGGGAATATTAAACTTAATCTCTTAGCACAGACATAAAACTAAAATTAAACCTTCAAGAAAGATTTTTCATTTTTTAAAAATTCATTTTAAACCTTTTCTGATTCCTTCTAAAGTCTATTAAACTCCTGTCTCCAACTAAAATCTGAAATGTTATTTACTATTATTTTTTCCTTTCAATAGGAGTAGATAAGTTTGCCCATCATCTGGTCACACTCCTCCTCAGTCTTTTGAACAGGAGTAAAAGTTTATACCTTGTTTCATGTTTAGGATTGGGTTTCTGGTTCCTTGTAGAGTTTTTTTTTCATTCTTCATTCACATTCACTCCTAGTAGTCCTTTGTGTCTTAGTGGCATTATTGCCTTGTTAGGAGTTTAAAGGTGTGTGTGTGTGTGGGGGGGGGATATTGCTTGTTTTTTTTCTTTGGTGGGGAGGTGTGTGTGTGTGTGTGCTTAGAAAACCGAGCTTTGAGTAAAAAATAAGGAAAGTTACCTAGTGAATATGTGCATAGGTAGTAAGTTTCATTTGCTCAGAGAGAAGGATAGAGATATTATCATCCAGTGTTGGAATTTGCTTAATGAAGCAAATTCCATAGGAACAATCTAGCAGCTAAGTATAGAAACTAAGCAGTTGTCAGTTGAAGAGAACTGATATATGGAGCTGTGTCCCTTAAAGGAACTGCTTAAGTGATAAGTAGTAGAAAAGGAAAAGACTGTACTTGACATTGTGATCTTTTCAGTGGCTGGCAGGAACTATGTGGTTAAAATGAAAATTAATGTTAAAATGATTTTTGTTTTGTTGACTATTAATATGCATTTTGAATCTCATTATATTAAATAAAATTCTAGTAAAATCTCTCAAATCCATTAGGAAGGAACCAATGAATAACTTGTAAGAGGAGCACATCAGCCACTGCTTTACTCACATCCAAGTAAGCACAAATAGTTTTCTTTTTTCCTTTAAGAAAAAGTGGAAATATTCAGTTTACAATTTATTGAAACTTTCATGCCAACTTCTGAGATTCATGTAAGGTTTTTCTCTCTTCAATGCCATGTCTCTTCAGAATATAGACAAACATTTACAGTTTCTCTATTTCATATAAGTGCAAAATGTCATTACTTCTTTGGACAGAGTGGTTTCCCATCATCTTCTCCATAGTTATGAACATAGAGCACTTCTTTTCTTAGATGGACTGCTATTCAGTCTGTAGCTGGGGAGGGGAGAGAAAAAGGGACTTCTGTCTTTCTAGGTCAGAATTTGAAATCTGCTTGCCAATTTCACTTTCTGTGCTGATAACCTTTATTACTGACTCATACATCTCATGTAAGGTTAACTGTACAGAAATTAGTTAAATTATTTTATCAATTTAAATATAAAATCATTGATTAATTCATTATATTATAGTTTACATGAACAATTATAAAAGTGAATGAGTGAAATGTCAAATTGAATTCATAAAATTATAAGATAACATTGAATAGTTGCTCCAGTTTCATTTTTAACTGAGGGAGGGGGGAGTATCAAATCAATATCTGTAAACTGCGTTGTCATGACTTCTTGGGAAATTGTCTTCTTCATGCTTTAAAATTCAGTTGTCTTTCTTCAAGATTAGTTGCCCACCAAAATTAGAGAGCCCAATTTAACTCAAAGCAGGAGATAAAAGTTAAAAGAAGAGATGTATTGATACCATTCCAAAGAGTATTACTGCAAAGTGAACATAGACCGTTTCAGTCAGAATTTGAAATCTGCATGCCAATTCCATTTTTTGTTCTGCTGTTATTCCATTTATGCTTAAATGTTAATACTCATCTAATAAAACATCTAAATAGTTGAGTGAGACATTTGAACTTCTGAGCAAACTACATTCAAATATCAAGATGGAAGGTTAGTGCAATTGATTCAAAACTGTGCAATATTCAAATAATTTTAATCATAATTTTGGTTAGAATATTTATTTGGTACTAATTATTTTGAATTTAAAATACATGTAAGACTAATGTAAGTTTGATTCTAAGATACCCAGTACTGTGAGTTGTGTGCCAGAATAAGTCTAAAAACAACTTAAGACACAAGCAGGAGCAATGGTTACAAGTTAGTCTTGTAGCCTGTTATCTAATTCTCACTGTCTGTGTGTGTGTGTGCGTATATATATATATATATATATATATATATATATATTAGCTGACACCTTCCAAGGGCTTGGGAAACATTTCTTGTTCAGGCAGCAGTTAAACACATTTGCCAAGATTGGGGATGGTTCTGGACCAATGTTCTTGAGAACAACTACAGAGATTTTATCACCAAAATCCTTCATAGAGTCAAGGCTTTTGATATGTCTGGAAACTTCCTGAGCCAAGATAGAGATATTATAAACCTTGTGCTTTGTAAAGTGAAGAAAGTCAGGTAAGTCTAATGAGGAATTAGAAGCAAAATTAATTGCAAAGAGCTTAGCTTGTCTGACAAGGATGAAATAAACAGGGTCATTTATAATGGAAGGCACTGATGGTTTGTATCTACTGAGAATTGTGTGTGCAATTTTCCAGAAATCAAGGGATCCAAGTTTATTTTTTTTACACTTTGTCTGCCTGCACATAGCTGCTCTCTGGCATTTTCCAGGAATCTCTTGCAGTAATTGTATACAGTTCTGAATGAGGCAAAAGTTCTGCTACACTGTTCGCTCTGATAGAGATGGTAGTAGTGGTAACACATTCAGACGTGGACTAGCTATTTGGCTTTTGTTGGTCATTATATACCAAAGAGATCTCTTTCTGAAATGAGAGCAAAGCTTAGACACTATTTAGAATTAATTCTGAAAATGTTAGCAAATGTGGTTCAGAATCTTCCTACCCTTGTATCAAAACAAAATCTTCCAACAATATTTCACTTTTTCTAGCTTCTAGCTTATTAATATGAGCTTTGGCATAAGTGACCAAAGTTTGTTTATGCTTTTTCATAAGCAATGGCTTTTTTCTAGATATTCTGCCATGAAAACCATTTAAATTTTGTTGCACTGTAGACTTATGTACATTAATTCCAACATTGGTCAGGGAACCTTGGTCACAGCAGGATTCATCTGAGCTTGCTGAACTAGATGTCTACTTGCTCTTCAGTTATTTTTCACAGATGGTCACTTCTAGATTATGATACCGTAATACCAAAGGCTTTCCATTTATAAAAAAATTCTTGTGCATAATGGAGACATGCACTCCAAATTATTTTGATAGCTTTTTATTACCTTCTTCATCGTTATAGGCTTCAACTTTTTTAAAGCTTCAGGAAGTTCTTTTGATCTTGGCATTTTTTTTTTTTTTTTTTAAATATACTAAATGCACCCTTTTGTATACACAATGAATTATATTGATTGACTGCAGTGTGCACAGCTTACCAAAAAAATGAACTTGCGTAATTTTGATTTCTACACATGTACAAAAAATTATTTGCACTGACAAACATGTAAAATAAAAATACAGAGTGTAAATGTAAGGATTCAATTACTTTTGCACATGTTAATTATTAATTAATATTTTTATTCCAGCTTGATATAAATTTTGAAATTGGTTTTAGAAAGTTTTTTTTTCTTAATGAATATATAGTTTAATTAAGATTTGCTGATTATCTGGAAAAAAAAGACAATTTTTTAAATATTATCAGAAGTTCACTTACTTTTGTGCAGTACTGTAAGTGTCCTGAATACAAGTGATGCCATGTGTAGAACTATTTGTAATTATATATAAGAAATGAAAGATATTGTGCATAACATATGTTGTTTTCTTTATATAATAATAGTTTAGAGTTGCAGTGGTTATATAACAGCATGCTGTATAATATAATTTGGGGCAGGTGATTTTCCATTCTAGAATCATGTCCTACCCAGTGTAATAGAATCTTCATCAGGGTGACTGTGGTTGCTATTGCTCACTATATATTTAATCTAACACAAGACTAAATTTTGAGATTAACTAATGAGACTGACATTGGATTATGAGAATATAATCACATCCTAATATCTCCATTTCAAACTACATTAAGCCATTACATGAATATCATTTTAATAAAAACCTGCACTTTCAAAGTATGTCTCATATTCTGCAATATATAGGAAGACATAACTAATGTGTTGGTTATATCTTGAATCGATTAGGAGTAGTTTGAAATTAAAAAAAAAATGTAGCTTTGTTTTATGACATTAACAACTCCCCGTTTCTAATATATCATGAATGTTGGGCATGTTTCCAAATTAAGTGAAGAAATGGTTGTATCTCCTACATTTCTTGCTTGCATATTCACTCTTGACTGACTGAAAACTCTATGCAGCATTAATTGCAGATATATTCATACTATTCTGTCTGTGAGGAATGCTATGTTAATTCTTCAACATTAACAAATACTTTTTTCTTGATTTTCTAAGTACAATAGAAACTGAGTGGCCAAATTATCCTAAATCAAATCTTAGATAAAATTTACAAAAACTATTTAATTTCTTAGCTGAGAAAATGAAAGACTAAATGGTCATGGTGGTGAAGTATCATTAAAATATGTGGACAGTAATAAGAAAAGTCAAGCTTTTAGGTTCAAATAGAGTCACTAGTAAAATACTATTTATTTTATGATTTGTTTCCTCTACTACCAGAATTTTCTGTTCTACTGGATACAAGATCATTAAAGAGAAAAAAAGTTTGATACATTTTGTTAATAAACCCTACTTCAAAATATTATGGGTTATATAAACAGTTTATATTAGAAAACTGCTGTTTTATTGAAACTAGAGGCCTGCTCATGAGAGCACATTCAGTGCATGGTGGAGATAATAGAACAACTATATTTAGAAATAAAACCACAGCAATTTCTGAAAATTGATAAATCCTAGAGTAACCCATTTAAAGTATCAGATAAGTCTCGGGTACTATGCAGATTTCACAAACTAGTCATTTAAAATAACCAACTAGAGATTAATAATATAATATTTAAAATAACTGACTAGAGAATATGATAACTAACCAGAGATTATATATCTATATTTATAGTTGTAAGTTGTGTTACAGAAAATAGAATGGGTGTTTATTGAAAAATAGTAGGATGGAAAGAAAGCATTTTTGGTATCTATATCATTTTATGATATTATACCAAAATATTAAAGATATTTGCTTCCTATTTGAATCTGCTATGTACCATGTTGTTGATATCTCAAGTATTTCAGTAACAGGAAGTTTCTCCTATAACTAGCCACATTTTTTTCTTTTTTCTAATTTTAGGATTTCATCTCAAAAATAGTTTTCATGAGAAAGTGGTTTTGGATACAAATAGCATTTTCTGTTAATGCTTCTTAAACAATAAAGGATTACAAACATTTGAAAATGTGGTGGTACAAAATGTTACTGTTACAAAATGGTTAAAAAAAAGAAAAGAAAAGGAGTGCAGAAGATAATGGTAAGACATTAGCTAGATGAAGACTCCATTGCTACTAATATCTTACCATTATGTGAAGGGTATACATATTAATGTATATAAATATATTAAAACAAAAGGAGAGGAAGAGCAAGGGTAAGAGAAAATTTTTTACTCACAACAAAGTTGTGAAAAAAAGAAAAAAAAAGTCTAAACGGTTATTGCTCCTCATTTTTCAGAGCTCAATAGAGAACAAAACAAATATGTGCACAATTTTTTCCCTTGCTCTTTTCTCCCCTTTTTAATATATTTGTATATATATTCTAGAAAAGTTTATGGTAATTATCCTGATGAACTTTCCCCTTTTTTATCTACATTGATTTGGTTTGTTTTACAGCATATCAACCTCAATGGGTTATTTAATGCTGACAAAAATTTCTATTGCTGGTAATATTTTTTCCTTCAAAAATCTATTTTTGGTAAAAAATTTTTGTCTTCAAAAATCTATTTTTGGTAAAAAATTTTTGTCTTCAAAAATCTATTTTTGGTAAAAAATTTTTGTCTTCAAAAATCTATTTTTGGTAAAAAATTTTTGTCTTCAAAAATCTATTTTTGGTAAAAAATTTTTGTCTTCAAAAATCTATTTTTGGTAAAAAATTTTTGTCTTCAAAAATCTATTTTTGGTAAAAAATTTTTGTCTTCAAAAATCTATTTTTGGTAAAAAATTTTTGTCTTCAAAAATCTATTTTTGGTAAAAAATTTTTGTCTTCAAAAATCTATTTTTGGTAAAAAATTTTTGTCTTCAAAAATCTATTTTTGGTAAAAAATTTTTGTCTTCAAAAATCTATTTTTGGTAAAAAATTTTTGTCTTCAAAAATCTATTTTTGGTAAAAAATTTTTGTCTTCAAAAATCTATTTTTGGTAAAAAATTTTTGTCTTCAAAAATCTATTTTTGGTAAAAAATTTTTGTCTTCAAAAATCTATTTTTGGTAAAAAATTTTTGTCTTCAAAAATCTATTTTTGGTAAAAAATTTTTGTCTTCAAAAATCTATTTTTGGTAAAAAATTTTTGTCTTCAAAAATCTATTTTTGGTAAAAAATTTTTGTCTTCAAAAATCTATTTTTGGTAAAAAATTTTTGTCTTCAAAAATCTATTTTTGGTAAAAAATTTTTGTCTTCAAAAATCTATTTTTGGTAAAAAATTTTTGTCTTCAAAAATCTATTTTTGGTAAAAAATTTTTGTCTTCAAAAATCTATTTTTGGTAAAAAATTTTTGTCTTCAAAAATCTATTTTTGGTAAAAAATTTTTGTCTTCAAAAATCTATTTTTGGTAAAAAATTTTTGTCTTCAAAAATCTATTTTTGGTAAAAAATTTTTGTCTTCAAAAATCTATTTTTGGTAAAAAATTTTTGTCTTCAAAAATCTATTTTTGGTAAAAAATTTTTGTCTTCAAAAATCTATTTTTGGTAAAAAATTTTTGTCTTCAAAAATCTATTTTTGGTAAAAAAATTTTGTCTTCAAAAATCTATTTTTGGTAAAAAAATTTTGTCTTCAAAAATCTATTTTTGGTAAAAAATTTTTGTCTTCAAAAATCTATTTTTGGTAAAAAATTTTTGTCTTCAAAAATCTATTTTTGGTAAAAAATTTTTGTCTTCAAAAATCTATTTTTGGTAAAAAATTTTTGTCTTCAAAAATCTATTTTTGGTAAAAAATTTTTGTCTTCAAAAATCTATTTTTGGTAAAAAATTTTTGTCTTCAAAAATCTATTTTTGGTAAAAAATTTTTGTCTTCAAAAATCTATTTTTGGTAAAAAATTTTTGTCTTCAAAAATCTATTTTTGGTAAAAAATTTTTGTCTTCAAAAATCTATTTTTGGTAAAAAATTTTTGTCTTCAAAAATCTATTTTTGGTAAAAAAATTTTGTCTTCAAAAATCTATTTTTGGTAAAAATTTTTTGTCTTCAAAAATCTATTTTTGGTAAAAAATTTTTGTCTTCAAAAATAGATTTTTGGTAATATTTTTTCTTCAAAAATAGATTTTTGGTAATATTTTTTCTTCAAAAATAGATTTTTGGTAATATTTTTTTTCTTGAAAAATTTATTGCTTGTATTAAAATGTATTTTTACACTTTCTTAGTGTTTTGACCCCAGTTTGGTGGTTAACTATTTGCCCATAGCTGGGACCTTAATAGGTGCTACCATCATGGGTCAGGGTGAACCTGGGAACACCAGCAATTAAGAGGTGGTTCCACGCTCCTCAAAATCTCCTGATCAGAGGCCTTACTGTTGGATGTAGTTTATTGTCATACCCAGGACAGCTATTTTACCTAGAGCTCATGAATTTAAGCCAGTACTTAATTGGTGATAAGGTCTCATCATTTTACAAATGAAATTGCTAAATGTAACCATAGGTTTTATGCTAATAGTTTCTTCTATTGACACTTCTCACTTGTACAATTCTCTTCCAGCTTCTTGCTTCCCAGCCAAGTTTCAATGCAATGTCAACCATTATCTTCTATCTTCTAAATTTCTGTTCTCTCATAGTTCATTCCCCTTAAAAATGTTTTTTTTCTCACTATCTCACTCAGTAACCCCTTGCATTTTAGTGGCTTTATTCTTTACTTTTTAGTTCATATCAACCACTATAGATTATTTAATGTTTTTAGTGATACAAGTGTGATATCCAATGCTTGTTTTACAAATGGGCTATATAATCTATAATTTACCTCTCTTATTTTGTAGCTGGGTTTTGTTTAGCTAAATAAAGCTTAGTACTTTTACTTCTGTTCTGAGTTTTGTTTTACTTATCACAATTTATTTAACTAAACCAATACAAAAATGAAAATGGAAACAGTGTGGAAGTCAAAACACTTGGAAATTGACCCCTGTTCACCAACAGCTGGTACAGATTATCGCCATTGGCAAACCATACTGTTGAACTATTTCGACGATTACAAGGACAGAATTCCTAACAAGTACCAGGCCCTATTGAGCTGTACAAATTCCAGCATGTTTGAATATATAGAAGGATGTACAGATTTAAATATGGCTATATAAAAATTGGATAATTTATTTGTTAAAACACTTAATGAGGTTTTTGTGAGGCACCAGAAGCCAGGAGAGTCACTGGACGAGTTTTTCAGGGAGTTGGAAAAACTGAGGAAAAGCTGACACTCTAGAGACCATACTGCTGAAGAATGTGGCAATGAAGCTATGCAAGACGCCTTCATTACAGGCATAACTTCACATCCCATATGGCAGCTTATACTCAAGGTTCTGCATTGGACTTAACCCAATGAAATAATGACTTGTACACTAATTCAAATGGCAGCAATAGCTGACTATTCCACAAAGGTATGTGAGAATTGTTATAAACCTCCAGTGAAACCCAATGAACCAGCAGTAACCGTGACCAATCAAACAAAACAAATGCCTTTTTTTGTGGATTTCTATATCATTCAAAGGAACACTGTCCTGCTCATGTAACTACTTGTAAAAAATGTTCAAAGAAGGACATTACACTTGTGCATGGCAGCCCAAAGCTTTGTCAAATTCATTAGCAACAGTGGCTGCTCCTTATATACTGACCATACTTACTAACGTACCACGGGAACTCTACCTTGCTGTGACACATGTAATTGTTAATGGGAAAAAACTAAGCACTCTACTTGATTCTTGTAGCACTGACAGTTATCTCAATGAAGGACTTATGCAGGAACTAAGCTTGTCTAGTAAAGGTATCACCATGGCCCAGAAAACTTTAAAGACCCTCACACTAATTCAAGGGGCGGCTACATAGTTGTAATTCTAATCCTTTGTTTTAACGACCAGTCATATGTTGCCACCTGTTTGGGTGTTTTGAAGTATTTGTGTTTTGATGTGATACTCAGTCAGGATTTTCTGTGTCAGCATCAGAGGGAAACATTCAAATATGGTCGGTCCCTGCTTGAATTAACTGTGGACAGTGATTGTTAATTTTGTGCATTAAACGCAGCAGAGGTAGAAGAACCTTCACTATTTCCTAATTTATCACTGAACTGTGAGCTCATTGCTGCCAAGTTGAGGCACTTTAACAAAGAAGATCAGGCCTTCATCACTAAAGAAATTCAGAACTTTCTTTCTGAAGATGTAATTAAAGAAAGCATTTCACCATAGCAAGCCCAGCTGGTAGTGGTGAAGGACCCTAACCACCGTCATAAAATATGAATGTACATAGATTACTCACAGACGATAAACCTATGCACAGAACCGGATGCTTAACAAATGCCACCCCTCATAAATGCTTCTTTGCATTTTCGTGCTGCTCATCATATGGGAGTTCACTGCTGTCCTGGCTAATGTCACCAGGGTCCCATACTATTAAAAAGGTTCATAAGAAACAGTAAAACCAATCCTTATGTGGATCAAGTTGAACTCCTCAACAGCAATCTGACATATGCCAACATAAGATATCCAGGTGGAAGGAAGTGTACTGTATCTGGTCACAATTTGGCACCCTGCCCTGAAATGTAGTTAGCCCCTGAGAGCCCCACCCCACCACAAATGCAGAACAAGATAGGATTACCCCAATTGTCCCTATACTGGAGGAGGGCATGACATGTAATGTATCTGATGCTGAGGTCCAACAGATAAGGCGATCCAAATGGATGACAAAACCCCTAGATTGTTATTGATGGTGACACCACAATTTTCCAAGGAGAGAGAATGTGGTATCCTATGCTCATGTTGTACAAACAATAGACTTGCCTGTGTGGGCTATATAATCTGTGACTTACCTCTCTTTTTGTAAGTAGAGTTTTGTTTAGCTAAATAAAGCTTAGTACTTTTACTTCTGATTTTTGTTTTACTTATCACAATAAGTCTTATTAATTAACCCATAGCTGGAGGGAGAAGAGATGGATTCATACATTTCCCAAAGTTATTTGTGCATAAGTGAATATAACAAACAACTGGAATTGAAACTCTGCTCTGATTTCCAATTTCAAGCCATTATCCATTATTACACCAACTTGCACATCCAAGTTTATAGCACCTGGTATTTCCAAGCGGTCACTAATCTGGGTACTGACCAGTCTTAACATTGCTTAACTTCAGTGATCATATGGGAACAGGGGTTTCAATGTGATGTGTCCATAAAGAGACTTTATTGCCTTGCTTTGGATAACAGGATTTATATATATATATACACATACACACACACACACTTTTAAAATATCTGTGTAAGTGGAATGATTGTCACATAAGTATTGCTTTTAAAAACAGATATACTACCTTTTAAATGGAGAAATAATAATGAATAGAGAAAATAGCAACAGTTACCAGACACTAATCTTAAACAGTTAAACCAATAAAGCTCTAAATAAGGACTTGTAAAAAATGCAACACCTACACCCACATTGTATTCAAAGATATTAGTAAAGTTGTTGGTTGAAACCCTGTCTAGCTCTGCTGGATGAGTCACCAACATTGTTAGCAGTCTTAAAAATAGAAATTATCCTTGGTTGAGAGTTTGACAGTTATAAAAAGATTTATTTTGTTGTATCATTTGGATTATAATTATTGGTTTAATTGTTCTCTTAATACTGGTTTCTCAGATTAGATTGACAGTTGGGTCTACAGCCAAGTCAAAGTACAAGCCTGGCAGGGATAACTGAAGGTGGCCTTGATAAGGATCAACATGTCAGGTTTTATTCATTAGTGGTCAATATTTTCTTTTTTCAGTTGGATCCTAATTTTGCTTCTTATGGATCTGAGTGAAGCTCACTTCTAGTAATTTTTTTTTTCAGCTGTTTACTGCTGATCTTGTATATCTTGTATATCTCATTTCCCTTTCACACTGTTATTTAATCTCAGTGACATGCCAAGCACTGAATGACCCAATCTCTTTTTACACAACTTTCAGCCAATATTGCCTGGTTACATTTGCATTTATTTTCCATTTTATTTAAAACCTTTTAAACCATCATACATGTAAAAACCATACTACTTATAATATGGTCAGAAATATATATATATATATATTTTTAATTGTATTTGTTTTAATCATTTCACCCCAAGCAAGTCAATAAAGCCACTATGACACAAGCTGTTACTGAGTATTAGAGAATATGAGAAAAAATACAATTAAGGAAAGCAGACAATAATGATAAAAAACACACTTATATAAATATTTATTTTTCAATAAAATCCTTGTCAATGCACTATATCAATGTCTGTAATAAAAAAAAATTATATATCATGCACATATTGGTTATCTGATAAAGTCGCTAAAATTATATTCCATAAGGATAAAAACCAGTTAACTTTTCAAAATACAGTAAATACCTTGGTTTCAAAATTTAATGACATTTTTAAGTAAAAAAATATGCTCTGCACACACATCATTACCCCTACACAAAAAGGCCAGATGTGAGAGACTGGCACTAATGGACATAGCTAAGTGGCATGCATGCACACACAAAAACGTCACTTGATATTTTAGCACAACCATTTGGGGAAGCTCTTTACTGCCTACTTACATATGAGAAATAATTGAATAAACCAAATAAGTTGCTTTCTCTTGAAAGTCATGTGATGCTTTGTCATTTTCCTCCTCTCTAGAGTGTGTGTGTGTAAGTAGCTGATAATATTGGTCAACTTGCACAGTCAAAAGTTGGAGACATATCCCACACAAATCTTTTGCATTTCTATGAAAGTTTTCTAATAGTAATGTATGTACAATTTAAATGCTTATGTGAGATAAAAACAGGCTATAATTTCCAAGCAAACAGGGTAAATGAAGGAATGATGGTTAGATCAGTAAATCTAACATTTCAACATTTGCTGAGTTTCTCTTTATTTTTTAAAAATCCCAAATTAATAAGTGTATATATATATATATATATATATATATATATATATATATATATATAAAGAAACACAGTCCTAAGGTGTGCTATATTTATGAGATGAAGTGCTCAATATTGAGATAGAGCATATGTAAATATAAAAGTGAACATTGAAGTCAACACTCAGAGGTGACAGGCTGTTTCATGCTAAACATAATAGTCAGGCTGACGATTGACTTCAATGTTCACTATATATATATATATATAGGTAGTATTCTGTTGGTATAATCCAGGTGAGTCCTATTAACACAATATAGAATTTGAAATATGTTCAAACTGACTCACAAAAGAGTGCCCCATATTTATTTTCATTAAACAGAACAAATTTTCTTTACAATTGGAATTAAGATACCTTTAGTAAATGACCATTTTCACCTACAAATTTTAATTTTAAAATTCGCAGAATTTTTTCAAACTGTTTATGGTATCAGTTTGTCATTACACACTTGCTTGTGCTAAGTGGAACATATGTTTATTTTCATGTTATGTAATGATCTCCAACAATAGTCAGAAGATTTCCCAGTTCTTATTTTGTAACCATTTTTAAGGTCAATCTGGAGGATATAATTTTTTTCCATTATAAATTGTAATTGTCTTAACAGAGAAGAAGTTCTTCCAACCACCAATTCTAGCATCAGAAATCTTGGAAACTAAGGTGAGCCACATTCCTTCTTGAGTGGTTTATTATGACCTATACTTTTTTTCTTTTATTAACCTTCATTATTCGTGCGTCCTATCTGATTTGGCCCCCTAATATTGGAAAATGTCAATGAGGGGGAAACCCATTCACCTTGATATAATAGAGATAGAGACAATATACTCATATTTAAAGGGAAATACTAAACCTCTGCAAATGATTTGCTACATTACCCTAGTTTTAGCCTAACTTCAGTTTTTTTGGGTTTTTTTTTTTAAGTCATGTCAAACTTTTGAATATCTCAAAATTACTCACCCTCAGTAACTGTTTTTTTGATACTTATATATGGAAATAAAGCTAGTATTGATCAGTAGTATTTGGATTAAAAATAATCAAGTAGTTTGATAGACATATGCATACATATGTGTCTTAGGGTTTAGCATGATCAGCTGATTGATGTCCGTCTCGCCTAAATGGAGTGTTGCAGTTCACATGACCACTTATGGACCATTCAGACACCAGGATCCTGTCCTTGGGTATCACAGGTTGTTGTCTCTATGCCCAACAGTTGACCCCTTTTAAGAGGGTTCTTGCCCTTGGTAGGTGATGCAGTTTGCATATTCTAGGCATTGCCAATTAGGACAAAATGTATTATGTATAAATGTAAAATAATGTTAAAGTAAACAAGAAAGCACTCCGTAAAATAAACCAATGTACGTACATCTTAAGGTTAAACAGTTTCATCAACATGTTTAATTTCACATTTCATACTGATACATAAAAATATCACTTTTAGGCAGACAAAATATAATATATTAATTTTCATAACTCCCACACTAATTTCAACTAGAGTTCTGACATTTAATATCTCTCAGTCTTTGGTGTGATATGTGTAGCAGAAATGATAGAAGACATTAGTGTAATGAATAAATTTTGTTTCAATTATTTAAAAAATTACCAACTGAAATGAAACACAGACTGGCTGACATTGTGACACCTGAGTCATGAGTAGCATGATTTTAATTTGGAAAATACTACACACACCTCCCTGATTGGGTCACACACAAGATGAATTCTTTTTCTTTTCCACTGAATAGTGGAAGTACATTATAGAAAATATGATAATCTTTTAAAATTATTTTCAAAGCAGTAGACATTTGAGAAATCCATAACATCTACTGGGAATAAACAACTTGAAAGCAGATAGATAACCAGTTCAGCAAATACACAAAAATAAAAAGCGGAGTAAGACAAGGACATGTTTCTTATTGGAAAATATTATACAGTGAAAATGATCCTAAGAGAAATAGAAGTCCTACTATGATTTATTATTGGTAGACAAACTCTTAACAACATAATATACAAAAACAACACTGGGTTGATGGCAAACTCAAAAGAAACTGAAAGAGTTTTAAGACAAGGTAGGAACGGAAAACAAGACAAAAAGATGAGATATTAAGTAGGCAGAATGCATGGTCATCAGCAAAAGAAAGCTAGAGGTCTCATCTATGTTTTATGGGGGATCAAAATCAAGTGGGTACAGAAATTTAACTATCTGGGTAGTTAATGCAATAAAAACAGACATAATAAAAAGTGACAAGCATTAACTAAAATTACAGCAGCTGTCAATATGAAAGGGAAAAATCCTATAGAATAAGTTAAGCAGTTATTGCTTCTCATCAGAACTCAATTGGAGAAATTTAAATATTGTGCACATCAACTAAAAGAGAGAAACAGGAGGAAAGAAAATACACATGTATCAATTATATATTTACTCGGGTATATCTAGAGATAAATCAGTCTGAACAACAAATCCTTTAATTTGAAAAAGAACAGTTGTCTTGATTCAATATAAATTGTCTCAAGGACTTTCAAGAGATAATCAGAATGTGATTCATTCAAAACTGAGAACATATCCCCATGGAAGGATGATGCACATTCCCAATTTTTAATAAAATTATCTGAGAATGATGATCCGGATATAACAAAACATTTACAGAAATTTTCAAGTTAACTTTTTCTAATATATCCTAGTACATGTTGGGCAATTCTCTTACCTAGGGGCTGAATGGTCCTACCTATGTAATCAGCTTCACACTGTCATTTAAATTGCTAAATTGCTTGTTTGAAAGATAGGTAGTGTGATCTATCTATAGATATAGCTGTGTCAATATATTATTGATACATGCATATTTTCTTTCATGTTCCTCTCTTTTTAGTCTGTGTACACAATATTTTAATTTTCTTTATCAAGTTATGATGAGTAAGGTACAATCCCAAGTTAGGTCATTCTATAGTATTTTTTCATTTTTTGCTTCTTTTTGTATTGCCAATTACTGTAGCTGTAGTCCCTTCTTGTCACTTATTATGTCTGTCTTTATTTGGGTAGTATAGTAAGAAATGATAGAAAATATGATACTGAAATATATAATATCTAATCTCTGTGGCAGTGAATGCTGGACAATTTCCTAACAGATGAAGATATGGGTTGACTGATAAATACTAAAAATATCACCGACAGAAAATGTAAGCAATGATGAAAAATAGGAACAATAAGGAAACTTGTACTTGGAGAATTAAAACTTTTGTTGAGTTCAATTGTTCAATTTCTTGATCTAAATTTGTTTAATTAACTGTTTTGAAAATGGCTAAAACTTAAATTCTGACTGATAACAATGAAAGTAGAAATTGAAAAAAAAAATTTATAAAAAGGATCTATAGTGTTGACATGTAAAATAATTTACAATGTTAATTCTTTACTATATTCCTTAGTTCCACCAGTTCTAACCTTCATGGCTAAAACTCACTATGCCATGCACATTGTAGCAAACCACTCCCATTGAGGAGATGTAAGTTGCACTTGAGCAATTTCTTCCCATGAACTGTTGCTTTGTGGAGCTGAATCCGAAGACGACGTTTCCCCAATCACTATAATCTAGGCCTGTTCAAGTCTAGGGTTAAGCATTATCTTCACTGTATTTACAGACACAAGATACATCCTCATAAGCTGTGCCTCGTATGCTGTAACACTTTACTTTGAGTGGCTCTTGGGCCTTGTACAGTGTGAAGAGTAAAAAAAAAAAAAAAAAAAAAAAAAAGAAAAGAAAAAAAATTAACTTTGAATAAAAATATTGAAATATGTCTCTACTGAATATGTATGCACACTTTAAGTTAAAAGGAACAAAATCTATCATTTTCTGATGAAGACAGAAAGTCTCCAATATACAAATATATTCATATTTATCTACATGTGAGAGTGCAGGTATTTTTAAATAACAAAACAAAATACACTTTATCCACAATTTTGACTGATGTACAACTTTGGCTGAATTCAACAAAACTTGTTTGGATGAATCCTTGTTGCTTAATATACTTCATATATAAGGAGCACATTGAGAAATGGGAAGGTGTTATTTGGGGAACAGATCTCTGGTCACCAGGTGTGAAAGCATCAAGGATTATCACATTTTTTTTAAATAGCAACAAACTCATTTATGATGGAATCCATTTTTAAACTAAAGTGATTATATTATTTCGTAATCATTTTTGTTATAATTTTACGAAATGACAAATTTTATTTATTAGTATTAATTCTACATTCATAAGCAATGTTTTAAATTCTCATCTACATAAATTTCTATTATTACTATAAGTTTCAAACTTTTGTTCTTTGATGAATTTGATGGTTTTAGAAAAGAAATTTAAATTTTTCTAAAGATATAATAAAACAATTTTAACTGTAATGATGTCAAATTGGCAGACAATGAGAGAAAAAAAAATTCAACTGCAAAGTAATTGCATGAAGACATGAAACATTCATTTTGATTTAATTTAGCAAAAATAATCAAAAAATAAAGTCATAATTGTTTTTTTAATGATGTATATTTTTAAACCTTTGAATTATCCCAAAAAAAAAAAAAAAAAAAAAAAAAAAAAAACACAACACGACGGCTTCATTGACATCCTACCAAGTTCAAATTGTTACCAAATGCCACATAAGGAAAAAAGTGGAGAATTTTTCTGCAATTCCCATGTAGCATCTTTTTTCCAATTAGGATTCTACATAAACATCAGAAAAGTTTGGCTTGAAGATAGATGTAAGTTGAACACTAAATTAAACTGCTAATAAACTTTGTCTTTTGGTAATAATGTATTACTAGTAAATCTTCAACTCAGATTTTCTGTCTGATAGTTCGTTTTAAAAGAACTTCTAAAAAAATAGCAAATATATTTGCTTATTTTTTTTATAAATCACTTTATATATTAGGGAAATAGATGCTATTTAGTAGAACAACTTATTTACCCATAAAAATCACTGTATTTACAGACATAATATACATTTAAGCTGAAAAGAAAGAAAATATTATAATGAATCTAATGTAATGGTAGTACAATGAGAGGTGAAGCTTGAAATAGACAGCTATAAGATTTGGATGATTTGTAAAAAGTGGCAACCCATTATTTCTAAGAGGAAATAATGCATAACAAAATCTGAAATAATATACCTTAAGTCTCCACCCAAACTGTCTTTATGGCTGATACGTTAAAGGATGTTGTTGCATAACAATGATCCTATTTAATAATTACAATAATTAAAAGAAGCTAAAAGATACTTGTAAGCATACATACATACATACATAAAGATAAGGTTGTCTTGGCAGCTCCTGGTGAGGAGGCAGTCTTTGTGTGGATCAAGGTTGATACTATGTGAAATATTTAATAACAGAAACAAAATTTATTGCGATTTCAGAAACAAACTTCTTTACAATTTGTGCTCATCATAAATTGACAAATATTAAACAAGCAGAATATATCTTCTAATATATCAAAAATTAAACACATTGTATATTCAATCCCTGGGCCTGGCAGTGTGTACTTGGACTCGGTGGAAACTGAG
The DNA here is from genome assembly GCA_963932145.1 of Acanthosepion lycidas. Classification (NCBI taxonomy): domain Eukaryota; kingdom Metazoa; phylum Mollusca; class Cephalopoda; order Sepiida; family Sepiidae; genus Acanthosepion; species Acanthosepion lycidas. Next base: position 22,700,601 of record OZ010582.1, read on the forward strand.
TGAGCAATAACTGAGCAGTACTAAAAGTAAAAACAAGACGAGATATCCCTAGACATGGACAGTGGAACAAGAACAGTCTACCACCAAGATTAAATAAATGGCTCAGTTAGGAACTGCCTGTTACCGAGATCAATATACAGATGAAGGCTGTAGGGCACAACAGCCAAAACATTGTGATAACGACAAAGATGTAATGTAAATGTAAATATTTATAACTCATCCCAGAAATTCAGACAGAGACATATATACTAATTTTATATATGTTTATGCAAATATGTGCAGGACAAAAAAAACACTATTCAAACAATGTCTTGTTAATCCATTAAACCCTGTGACCTGACTTCTTGCTGATACAATATTCCTGGATATTTTGGAGTAAATTTTACTATTTTAGAACTGCTTGTGTAACAGAATATCTAAGCAGTGACGAATAGCAAATGTTGAGCACAAGTTTGTTCATGCGAACAGTCTTATTTTACATACATGTTAGACTGTGCAATTCTTTTTGGTATGCCAGTCCTGCCAGCATATAGATTTTCATTTTACACAAAGATAACAGTAGTGATATCCACATCTGGGAGAACTTGATTGGTATCTTGATCCATCTATGTATGAACACAAAAATGTTTTGACTTATTTGCAGAAATATATAAACAAAAGATAGCATTAAGTTTATCCTATTCCTGAGTGTATAAAATAATATTATGCTTGATGTTCCAAGTTATTTTTACAGACTAATCTTAACATTCATGTGCTCACCAGTTTACTGGTACTATAGATTAAGCCTGTCTCTCTCATAATCAAATCCTTTCATCATTTTGGTTACATTGTTACATTCTTATTTTCTTTAAGATTGAGTAAATATTGACAAGAAACAATAGAAGGAACAAAGAACTAAAAGAAAAAAAATGGTTTGATAACATTGACATAAGTAACTTGTTAATTTCAATAATCGTAATAAGCATAATAATTTCAAACGTAAAGTTATTACAAAATTCTCACAAATATCATGTTGCGATTCAATAATATACAAAATTTTGTTGAACATGCATACATTTAGTCTGAATATTAGAAAAAAAATTGATACTTTCAAGATGCAGTCAATGACTGAATGCAACTAAGTGACAAAAGAATCTTTGTTATAAGAATATAGAAAACTGAAAATTACATTTACATAGCAAGATTACTATATATCATGTTTGTTCATGTTTGTTACAAAAAAAAAAAAAAAAAAAAAAATCAGCATTTGAGTCTGCTTTTATAATGCTTACCATTAATTTTAACTTCTACACACAAATATATATTTCTATTTATGCTTTATAATAAAAATCTTTATCCATTTTAATAGTTACCTGTGTTCTACCTTGCCTTGCTAGCAATTTGATCCCTTGTTTCTGACTTTAGCTGTGGTGAAATAAAAAACAATGCAATGGACTTTTTTTTTTGTATTTCAATGAAGTAGAGCTCAGTCATTAACTTATTTTAAAACTTATATGAAAATAAAATTTGAATCATAATTTAAGTGCCTAATTTCGATAAAATCTATTTAAATAAAAATTGAATATATTTCTCATTTACATCCTTTGAATCATGTACATAACTGAAGCCATATTTTAGATATCACATTTCTTTTAGGGTCACTTCAATATGGAAAACTATACTAGTCACACCCTCCATACTTGGCTAACATTGTAGTAAATCCAAAATGTTTATACCCTGCAGTAAGTAGTTATCCCCTTCATTCATTAGCAACAACAATAATAAATAACACAAGTCATAAAATGTATGCAGGTGTGAAGCTTATACCAAAACTTTCATTCTGAGGAGTACTACTTATTTTTATTTGTAGGCACAACTTAATAGTGGAGACATCAGCATTACAGTCCACTAGATTTTGTTTCCAATATAAGATTGTTGATACAGATGAAACAAACTAATATATTTTTTGCCATCAGTAAAAAAAAAGAAAAAAAGAAAAGAAAAATAAATTAAAAAAAAATCTGATATTTATGCATTTATTTTTTTCTCCATTCAAAATTCTTAAAAGGTTTAAAAAACAAAAAAAAAACAGTCCTCAAAGAGGTGGAGGAGTCCCCCCACCCCACTCACTTGTAAACCAGATTATATATATATATATATATATATATATATTAAAAAAAAAAATGAATGCAGAGTAATTAATAAGAATTTTCATTTAATATGTACATGGTAAAAATGAGAAATGCAGTTTACTTTATATAATAACTACTTTATCGTTCATGCTTTATTCTGATGTCTTTTGGTCAGGTTAGAGACTGAACCTACAAAATCTGTATTTAAAACAGAAATAAAACAACATATTTACTTGAATGCTAATATTTTGTCTGGTCATTAGCAAAGAAAACTACATTTGAAAATATTTTGGCAATATTACAAAAGAAAAATAAATAAATAAAATGATCAAAGCAACAACATCGCAGTTGAGTCATTTATTGCTTGAGCAATAAATGACTCAACTGAAAGGAAAAGAAATTCTAAAGAACTATGGTCTAACATTCTTAAGCTAAAATATTACAGTAAATTCCCTACAGTTGCCAACAGACTGTTAAAACAACACTGAATATGGTGCATAGAATCTAATTTACATTAACAATGTTATTCAAAATATGTAAGCTTGCAAGAATAATCATTTTATATGAACGTTTTCTTAATTTGAGTTTGCAAACAAAACCCAGAAAAATAGAGAAAGTTACTAGAGTTATTCCCCTTGATTTTGCAAATAAATTCACAAAAGTAAATGTTATTACATGCATTAAAGTAGTCCTTCAAAGTAAGAAATATTCACTACTTGCTGAAATCGTTCACTTTCAGATCAAAGAAAACAAAAATACAAAATTCCGATCTCTCATTCCTATTTTTATTGCTGTAGAAGAAACTGACCTAAAGAAGTCTGAAAAATAAATGCCATTAAATGAATTAATTGGAGTAAGATAGAACATATCAACTCATAACAGTTGATATCAGGGACATCAATTAAAGAAGAAAAGAAACAAATTATATAATAACACTAACAAAAATGGGATGATGATCTAGCATTAATAACAGGAAGAGTAAAATGAAAAAAGTTATTCTAGTATGGAAAATACAAGAATATTAATTTCATTTGAATTTCCACTTTTCCATATATAAAGTTGGACTTGTTATAATAACAGGACCAACTCTTAAAATATCTTAGGTCGAGTTATTTAAAAACTAATTATGGAGCTCAAGTGATCCAGACTTAATTGTTAAGAGGGGCAATGAAAGTGGCCATTCAATAACAAATTCAATTTTAACATCATTTACATTTACCGGTTATATTTAACATTTGGAAAATACTACTGCCATTGTGATATTTGTTATTTGTTATTTGTACTCCTGCTGTCCCATGAAATATTTGTAAATTTAAATGAACTTACATCACTTATACATAAAGAAAGCTAAAAGCATAGTGCAACATATGTAACTGTTATATAGATTTCCGTTTTTTTTTGTTTTTTTTTTAAACATGACGTTATGCCAGTGATGAGATATTATGAGATTTATGTCTGCTTTTATCTATTTTATCGTTGTTAATGTTATCTTTTTTGCAGTAGTATATTTTGTATACCTTTCTCTTAGCATTGTGGATGAGAGAAGGATATTGGAGGTTTTTGGAAGTGTTTTCAATGTATATTTCCTCTCCAAATAAGTATTGTGGGCTGCAGATTCTTAGTGCTCTTAAACAGAATCCTATAATTATTTAAGATTTTATACTGTTGCAGTCTTCTTTATGTGCTGTGCCTCTTCAGGATGTAGGTGATCATGGCTCTCCACAATTTCCTGTCCTTTGTAGCTCTTTTAGTGGTAGGAATAAAAATTCCTAAGGTCATTCTTGTTGGTAGGTTTTCTGTAAACCTCCAAAAGAAGGATGTTATTAGTTCTATGTAGCATGATATCTAAGAAGGTTAAAGTGTTGTTTGATTCAGATTCAAAGGTAAAGTCTGTTCAAGGTTAAGTTTGTTGACAAGATCAGGTAATCTTAACACTATCAAAATAATTACAATCACTTCCAAAGCTATCATGGATGTGATCAGAATCAAAAATATCTATCACAGTAATAATTTTGAAGCAGGTATATATAAAATAAACTGTCACAAATACTCTTCATAATACATTGGGAAAACTTGCAGAAATTTTAAAAAACATATCTATGAATACAAAGAGTATTTTATGCACAACAATTCATGAATTACATTAGTTATATATAAAAATAGATTTAGCCATAAACTTTGATCTAAAGAATGCCATACTTATTAAGAGAAAGTAACTTTAGCAGAAAATTTTTTTGCTATTGAATCTTATAATTTGAATCGGCACCCCAGATTATTTTCAAATATCTCCACTCATGAAAGAATTACTCCTAAACCAAACCAACATACTTCTTATAATTGTGCTTATTCCTTCCTTAGTTAGTTACTTATTTCATCTGTCTGTTTCTTTCTTTAGCACTGATCTGTATTCATCATCTCACTGTTGGCAATTTAACAAAAAAAAAACAAAAAAAAAAAAAAACACCCTCATCCACTCCATCTCACTCTTGCCATCAACAAATACCAACAATTTTCACCCTCACCAAAGCAGTTAGAGGAGCAGCAATAAAGGGTGCCTGTAACAGTCCATTTTTATCAATTGTTTTCTTTGGGTGTTGAGTGTGTATATATATATATATATATATATATATATATATATAATCTTGTATTTCTTTTGTGTATGTACCGCCACTTTTTTGCTGAATAAAAATGATAAAAAAGGCCCCAAAATTAATTTAAAAAAAAAAAACAAATTTTTATTGTCAAAATATTTGTTATTATTAAGAGGAAAGATCAAAGTATTTTTTATTATTTTATTAACTGTTTAATCCTTTCTAGCACATTTGAAATTATGGTAAAATCTTGTTTTTTTTTTTTTTTTTTAAGTTGCTGAGATAGTTGATAATCTACAGCAAAATGAAAACACCTGAAAATATACCAAATTTAGTTGCCCGAGTGTATAAGTCACACCTCACAGAACTTATGAGGGACACAAAGGATAGACATATTTTTGGGGTGCCAGTGCTTTGTGTCCATGTGACTGAGTTTTAAGAGAGGTTTGCCCCACTGCCACATATTGGTGGTGTTGAGAAATGAGGACAAACTCAGAAACAATGATGACATAGATAGGATCGTGACAGCTGAAATTCCAGATGCCAATGATGCTCCAGTCTTGCATAATTTAGTAAAATAAATGTATGATACATGGTTCTTGTGGAACAGATAATCTTTCTTCCCCTTGCATGGAAAATGACCCATGCCAAAAGAAATTCCCAAACAACTACAGAGATGAAATGCTTCTGAATTTGAATGACTATCCAGAGTACAGAAGACACAATAGTGAGCTAACAGTTCAAGTTGAACATCACTCAGTTGACAATAAGAATGTTGTGTTGTACAATGCCTACCTGCTGAAAAAGTACAGAGCTCATATTAATGTAAAAATTTGTTCATCAATGAAAAGCATTAAATATATCTTTAAGTATGTGTACAAGGGACATAACTGTGCTTCTGTTGAAGTAAGTGACAACCCAGTGGCAGATTGTGAGCAGAATCAATCTTATGATGAAATTGCTAATTATCTTGCTTGCCAATATGTTTCTCCTCCAGAAGCTATATGGAGACTGTCAGAGTTCAAGCTACATGACACATCTCACAATGTCTACAGACTTACTGTACATCTTGAAGACCAGTAAAGAGTTTACTTTCACAGAGGCAATGTTCAGTCTGGAGAATGGTAATGTATCACTTGTCTTTCTTTGTCTTCTTGATAATTCTATTCATTTATCCTTCTCTTTGAGATAAGTGGTCAGATAACTTATAGGAAATAAACCATATTTCTAACAAATTGCATACCCACATAGTTACCATATTAAAACACACCCAAACTATTTTCTACCCAATAACAGACAATATTTACAAACATATCAAAAAGATTCCACAATGCAACACATAGCATTTAAATCAAAGTGTCTATTGGTTAAAAATCAGCATATGAAACATTTGATCAAAGAAAACTAAAACCCTACTTTTCTTGGGCCTAATTTAATTAAAAATTTCCTATGAAAACCCAAAGGTTTCAGCTTTCCGAAGCAGAGATGTGACTGTTTCCAAGTTATTCAAACACAAGAGAAGACGTGGCTATATAGTTACCCCCACTAGTGTGTGCTGAAAGAAATATGTCGGTGACTTTAAACAAATTATCTCCAACAAAAACAGCAGGGACAGCCAGTGAATCATTGCTGATGATCAAAGTTTTTTCTCACCCACAATTTTTTTTACTGTAGCCCAACTACTGAGACTAAAGACTATTTTTTTTGACTCTTGAATTCATGTTTTTTGGGGTAATTTTTGTTTTTTAAAGCAATTCACCCCAAGTAAGGCAGGAATGCCACTAGCATATAAGGGGTTATGGATTGAGGACAAGAGTAAACAGGCATATTTGGGGAAAGGATACAGAGAAGGATGGGGAAGAAGCTCAGGGTGTCAGATGTCGATTGACATTATGCTTGAATATTTGAAGAGTATAGTCATCAGGGAAGCAAGTAAGAAGGGAGTTCCACAGACAGTAAGTGCGGGAGAAGAAGCTGTTTGATTAGAAGAGAGGGTCACAGTTAACCATTTTGACAGTGAAAGGGTGGGACCAAGATGCCAGCCTGGTAGCTCACTTAAATTCATGCAGTCCAGGGACCAGTGAAATTAGCTTGTCAAGTAGTTGCCATGAAAATACTTGTAGAAGAGACAGGGGGATGCCATGGCACATCTGTGGGATAGTAATTGTAGATTAGATACCAGATCAGGACCAATCATCTTGCATATTTGTGTCTGGATTTTGTCAAGGACCTCAAGATGTACAGCAAGAGCACCAGATCATATATGACAGCAATATCCCATGCAAGGAAGGATGGTACATGATGTACATATGTTTGTAAATATCAATGATTTATTAAACAGGTATAACCATGTTTTCTTTATTTTTGTTTGAATTTGAATATTCAGATTTTTAATATAAAAAAACCTAGACAATCAAATTTCCTACTAACTCAAATCAAACTCGGACCTGGCTTTGTATTGCAAGGCAATTTAGTTTCTTGATTAGCTAATAAATGTAATTTCTTTGTCACTGAGATGCTCTTCGTTGTGCAAGTTCAAGTTACTTGAGGTGCTTACCATTACTCTTGACTTATAATTGTTTTATCACAGATTTACTTAACCAAGCCAAATGTAACAAATGAATCTTCAGTAATGTAACAAATGAATCTCGAGTTTATCACTAACAGCCATATGAAACATCTGTTTGTACGCAAGAAAAATCATCCACATAGAAAATTACATGTCATCATTTCAACCAATCACAGTAAAAAGTGCTTGATCAGATTTAGATAAAACAGAAAATTGCTTTAACAGACTACTTTTCATAATATGTTTCAAGGAACAAATCTGGATAAGTGCAAGCTTGATTACAGAAGAACCATAAGTGTTAGAGTTTGGATTCTGAGACTCATAGCAATTAAAGAAAATAGAGCATCAAATTAACTATGTAATGAAGACATTGAAAAGTGGTTGAAGAGAATGTACTTTCCTAAAATTATCTGAGTGAATGTTTTTGTCAGGACTTTAGTTGATATCAAGTGGCACTCAAATTGAATTTACCAGTCAGATGAAAAAATACTTGACCCCATTATCATTTCTTAGGGCTAATGCCTTCCATGGACATTAGGAGAGGGCTTTAAGTGTCTTTAGTTGAACTTCATTCATTTCCATACAAGCAACATCAGTTTGACACTTTAATTGAATTTATAGTATTATGCATGTGTGCAGAAATATACTTATTTAAAACAGTGCCTCTGACAAGCACTGATATTGTGCCCTGTCCAGACATTTTGACAAGGTTGCTGAAACCTTTTAGATAACTTTATAATTTCAACTCAAAAATATGTCAGGCTCATTAATTGTTTAGCAAATTATAGTACTATGTGACAATTGCAACTGTTTCTCTTGTCACTAATGCAAATTGGTCTATGATGTAATCAGAAAATAAACTGACTTTCTACATTCAGCAGAGCAACATTAGTCTGCCTTGAACCATGGATTTTGAACTAATAATTTATATAAGATGTTTAACAATCCAGTCATCCAAATGCTTCTCACCCATAACAGACCATACATGCTTTTTTAATGAAATGATGGCTTCTTTAACAGAAACTGATCAGAGATGCATAGGACATACCATATTTGTCATGCTGACAATGTGTCATGTTGCAGATGTATATGAATTTGAACACATTACATGTACTTTATAGCATAAACAGAAGATTTTAGATCTAAGTTTAAATGATTCACTTTTGCTTAAGTTCATCAAAACTTTATATTAAACACAAATGGTGTATGCCTTATGGAATTTATGAAATTGCAGTATTTTTTATAAATTTCATTTACTGTTTATATCATATCAGGTGTGGTAAAGTCATTGACACTGAAATATTTCATTTTAGATTAGTTTATAATTATTGTTGCTACAGGTTGTGTTGAATTTTCCAATAAAATATTTTTATTAAATAAATCCAATTTACTAACATTTCTAGCTAAAATCTACAAGACATTTTCTGCTTTTTAAACTTGATAAGTGAAATAAAAGTAATATTTAATTTTCTTCTTGAAGTGATGTTAATGTTCTTTCTGTGGTTAAAAATGCAATGAATTTTTAGTTATCCTTCTAGTATATATTGAATGAAGATAGAATTAAAATATTTAAAAAATCCTTTTTGTAATTAACTTCTTTACTGCAAGTTACTTTTATTTAAATGTTTTGAGATACCAAATCCTGAGAGGACATTTGGGATTATTATCAGAATTGGATTCTACTATCATTTCAGAAAGTGGAACAATTTCCAATTTGGGATATATAATTGGAGCAGGTAATTTACATTAAGCATATGACCCACATATGAAAAATTCTGCCCATAACCAGTCTTATCTAAATAATATTTTCCTGCAATATCTGAATATATACCAATAATTTATTTGATAGGTGATAATTTTTGGTTGTTCTAGTAGGTGTATACACTTTCTTTTTATGTTTTGAACTATTCTCTCATCTCTATCTATAAAATGCAGGATGTGTGTATGTGTGTGTAAAGAATGCACGGCCACAATTTTAGATGGATTTGCACCAAAATTTACATGCACATGCTCCAAGTTAGCAGGAAGGCCAAGACCGACTTTGCATTTCCCAACTCCCATCGATAGTGGAAATAATTGATTTTTTTCATGCTTCTACAGCAGTTTTCATATAGTTTGCAACCATTTTGTACTGGCCAGAGTGAGAGCCTATAGCTGGCTGCCACGAATAGGCAGGAAGATTCTATTTGCCAGCGTAAGAGCCAACAGCTGACTGACACGAATGTTAACTAGCATGCTTGCATGCAAAAAAAATTGATAGCTGCATTCGTCACAAATGGGAAAAATTTAAATCTGCATGGCACTTTACTCCAATTGGCTCATTTGCTTGCTTAAACTCAACGTTGATTCTGATTCCGCAGAACTGGGTTGGGTGTGAAAAAGTATTTGTTGTTAACATTCTTTTTTCATTCAGTTTTTCCAGTTATGAGTCCTTTTTTAAAGCTGATCATTTTGTGTTCATTTTGTTTAGTTCTTTTTTCGTAACAGATTTAATGTTTTGTATAGAGCTTAGAAAAAATTTGCAGTGTAGGATAGGCAAGAAGTAAGGCATGTAGCAACATCAGCACGGCAAAGGGCACTCCTTTAAATCAAAGAAGGGCAAAAATATTTTAAGTGATAGCAATTACTGTATGAGTCGTACGATTTTTTAATCAAGCATGGGCAACGCCGGGCCATGCTGCTAGTATATTATAAAATAATGATCAGATAATTATTTCCAAGTACACCAATTAACTGAAAAAAATATTTAAAATACTCCATTAATAAAATGTGAAAACCTAATAAAAGGTAAGGAATTAATAGAATATATCATCATTTTCAAACAAGTCATTATAGAGATAAAGATTAAAGAATTAACTCTTACAATCTTTTTCATAGACTCAGGATTTCAATAACTTTCTTAAACAGAGCAATCTTTGATTATTTTTTCAGATTTACATTCTGTTGGACCTGAGTTAGGTTCATTGAAAATATACAAACCAATCAGTTTATATTATTTAATTAGGTTTTATTAATTATTACTATTTTTATTCATTTTATTAAATTTCATTTTAACTAAATATTTTATGAATTTATCTTGAGTGTCTGCTTAGAACTGAAACTTTAAATTCAACTTTTGAAAGTAATAATTTTCATTTCAATTGTAAATACAAGTTTCACATTTGAATAAATTTCCAAAGCAAATAAAAATTTAGTTCCCATATCCAGGATAGCACTTCTATCCTCCAACAATCAGATATTAGTTGATACAAAGATCATTTTGTACATTTTAAGTTTCTGCACATACCATAAATAGATTCACTGGATAAGTAAAAAGTAATACCAATTTTAACTAGACAAATGATACATCTGACCACTTTGCTATAGCAACCAAGCAATAGCCAGTAGTAGTTGTACATCAATATAATGAAGTGATAGCATCCAAATCAATAAAGAAATGGTAAGAATTAGAATATAAACTAGAATATTACATACTTTTCATTCATGGGCAGGGAAAAACAGAAGGCTTAATTTTTGTTGCATTTAAGTAAGAAACAATAAAGTTAATAATATTTGTGCATATATAAATTACAATTTGTATGCATATCTTATTATATAGATAAAAGACTAAAAATAATTTCTTTTTATGGAAAAGCTTAGTACAGTTCTGCAACTTCCTGTATTTTAAAAAGAATTCTGAATTTATTTTGTGCATGCAGAAATGTGCTAATTTTTTAAAAATATGAACAGCCATACACCACACATTATCAGAAAATAGGAGCGGTAGCTATAGTGCATTTAAATTTTATTGGTAATTTTCTAACATTTTGTCAACAAGTATCTTCATAAGTACCTAAAATTCAATAAAATATTAGAATGGTTAAAATATTTTAAATTTGAAAGATTAGTAGCTCGTTAAAAAAATTATTTACAAAAGTGTTTTCATTGTATTCATCAAGTAATTTTAATATAATTATTTCCCCTTTACATAAATCTTGCAAACATCATGTTATTGATAGATATGTGAAAATATCATTACCCCCCCTCCTCCTCAGTGTTAAAAAAAATGCTTTTCTGTGATATTTTAAACTAAAAGTAATACTTGTTTGAATTCAGTTAATCTTCCTCAAATAAAATTTCAAAAAAGTATATTTTATTTTTGAAAGATTTTTTTTAATAAAGAAAATTATGCTGTGTTGACAGATTTGTAAATATGGATGATTTTGATGAAAATCAAAAAAAAAAAAAAAAAAAAAAAAAAAAAAAATCCAATCAATTTAAATTAGGTCTGAAATACAGCAAAGTATTTTTTTGCCTATTGTAAATATTAAATTTAATCTATTAACTTAGAATTAAAACTAAAAATGCTTCAAGAAAAATTTTTCATTTTTGAAAATGCATTTTAAAAACCTTAGTTATCGCTTTTTTTTAAGGCATGAGAGAGAAATATAAAAAAAACAAGAGAATGAATTATATAAACTTAAAACCAGACACACAATTACAATTGAAAAGAATCTTCATTTTTATTTTTTTTAATAGTTTTGCAGCTTTGCTACATAAAAAAACAGTCACCTCCTTTGCATTACAAAAAAACAATAACAGAATTATTTAAAACAAAATAACACCTAAAACCTGAAGTAAGAATTTAATTTATATTATAAACTAAATGTTGCATAAAATTATAAAATAAATTATTAGTTGGTGAAACTGATGAAGTTAAAGAAAAGACCAAGTGACATTTTTAGTCTTTTCTATTTTGTGTTCATCAGTTCACATTTAAATGTGAACTAATAAACACAAAATAGACCTTTTACGAAATAACACATAATGAAAATGAATGAATACATTATCGTTCATTGTTGAATCTGTTGATTGTTGAATCTATTAATTTTTACTTAAAAGGGCTGCTTTAAAAAAAAGTGTGGGGGGGGGGAGTAGTTTACTAAGGCGGATAAAGTATTTTAATTTCTGATTGTTCCACGCCACGGTAAATTTGCGTCTATTTTACCTTTCTTTAACAAATATGCTGTCGCAATATGGGATAAAAAAAAAGAACAGCCAGCGATAAAAACGTTGGAAACTAAAATAAATGAAACGGTTGAACCGACGTTTAGCATCATCTTCTCTAGAGACAAAAAAAAAAAAAAATCAGACGTTAGAAAAGTAAAGTTTTAAAATTTAACGTCCATGTGTCCCCAGAATTTTATCTCGGTGCAAAACCAACCGTTTCGTTTATATTTTCCCACCTCCCTACATAATTCCGTACGGCGTAAATCTGATGAAGTCCGTTTTTAAAAGACGAAACACGTTACAATATTTTTTTCTATTTTATCTTTGTATTTAATTACCAAATAAAAAAAAAAAAAAAATGTGTACGAGGAGAAGACTCAGATTAATTTTAAATGAAATTTCATGTAAAAATAAAAAAGTAAAACGTTATTTTCTTTTAAAAAACAATTTTAGTTAGCGTGCGTACATCGTGTTTAAAAATTAATAAATCAATGAAATTAAAATTAAAAAAAAATACTTCTGCTCCACTGGGAGTTCAGCAATTTTGATTTTTTTTTAGTAGTTTATTTAGAAGTACAAATTAGGTGAAATTGTCTCATAAAAAAAAAAATCCGTTGTTTTTAGTCATTAATGTTAAATCCATAATGATGCGATAATGGCGCATCCAAAATTTACTCAAGTCACAGCAAACTAAAAGGAAAAAAAATAGTAAAATAATCATATTTTAAGTGGGTAAGTTGAGGGATATTTTTGTCAACGTGGAAAAAATGTCACGAGTATTAAGTGTCAAGAAGACAGTCTGTCCCTTGCTTTATTTACCCCTCCTTCGTTATTTAAAAAATCTTTTTCATGAATAAGCAAACGTTTCATTCATAGTAGTAGTAGCAACACTAACTATTGCTGAAAAAAAAAATGAATAAATATAAAGATAGAGAGAAGAAATAACGACGCGGGAGTAGGGAAAGAAAGAGTAGTATGAGTAGGAAAAAAGGAAGGAAGGAAGGGAGAGAGAGAGAGAGGGTGACATTTCTCCCACCACCAAGATATTTACAAAGATTTTATTCACAAGTATTTTTATATTCCAAGCCAAAACGAAAAGCAGCTTCATTTCAGTCAAATTTCGTTTGACTGCAGTGTGCGTGTGTACACATATACACACACGCATTATTACTATAATTAAAACAGGATCAAATCTTATAGACAAAAAAACCCTTACATTTGCTGCTTTGCTTATGTTTTCTTGCTAGTTTAAACATTCAAAAACAAGTGAATCACATGAACAACAAAAGATGGCTTCAACACACTCACAGAATCTGCAAAGTAGTCTGACCAATGTGTTCATAGCGTTTTTGTGGTTTATAGCAGGTAAGACAAATATTAACGATTTTTTAATATATAAAAAAAAAATGTGATTTCTTTTGTTCAAATTCTTATTTCAGATTTTATTTTATTTTTTACTCGTACATTTAAAACAACCACCTTTTTGTTTTGTTATATCGCTATCCACAATCCAAATTATTAATCATCATAAGACTCAGGACTCTGGATTAGTTTTTTTTTTTTTTTTTTTTTTTTTAATATAATAATTTGTTTATTGACTTTAAAAAAATCATTCCCCAAAAATAATGCAGCTTATGTATTTGATAGTGAAAAACTGAAACAAATAAAATTTTTCATATGGCTAATGAAGAGTCATTCTGCACAAAATATCGTTAAACTTTTATTTGGAAGCTAGTTAGTTATTTATCACAGTGACGAGGTAAAAAGAAATGACATTATCATAAGAGTCGGTTCAAAAGTTATATTTGTTTATTTATCCCGATTGATTTGCTAAAAAATTCTTGTAATACAAGGGAGGAAAAAAGCTAATAAAAATAAAATTAAGTCTTTTTTATTTACTAGTACTACTACTGCAGCAATTACTGCAAATAAATGTGTTTATTTAAACACACGACAACATTGAGTGATATCGTAGGGTATCTCTCTCTATATAGAGAGAAAGAGATTGAAAAAAAATGTACAAGTCTAAAATTTATTTAAAATATCAACATTGTTACAATTATTATTCAACATTTCCGTTTTGGTCTTACTCTCTCTTCGATATGTTTTTTTTTTTTTGTTTTTTTTTCCCTATCCTTCCTACCAAACTTTTGTAATATTTGATTTGTTACTAAGGTAGAATTTTTGTTTAAATAAATTATTACAATGTTTTCTATGATCTATGAAGAAAATCTGCAATATGAGAAGTGGAGAAAAAAAAACAACATTTTTAAAACTCGTGAACTTTCCATCATTGCAGTTCAACAAACTGCGACTGACACATTTCTGCCGCAATTTATGTATATGTATGTTTGTTTTTTCCTGGAGAACTTTTGTATAATCAAATTTATGAAAATTTACCTAACTAGTCTGACATGTGATATTATTACAGATTATGAACAATTATGAATGAGACTATCAAGGCGATCATTAAAAAAAAGTTAGGCTCATTTATTGTATCTGTTCATTTCATTGTAAAAAATATTTTAAACAAATTTGGAGAGAAGTTTACTTGAAAAAATTCTAATTGTGTTACTGTTTTAGTTTAGTAGTGTTAGTTTTTACAACACTTTGGAGAAGGAATTAAGTTATTTTTCATTGAAATTATCATGAAACACTGAAACATTCATTTATTTTTAAATGCATTTACAAATTTTACATTTTACAACTAGTAAATTTTAGTTGCTTTCATTGCAACTATTCAAAAAAAAAAAAAAAAAAAAAAAAAAAAAAAAAAAAAAAGCACCAGTCTCCAGCTGACTGCAGATTTGAAATGAGTAAGCTCTTGGAGAGATTTATTTCTTCAACTTATCTTTCGCCTAAAAAGCTTAGCTAACAACCGTAACAGTTGCTGTAAGTGTAATTGAATTTTTACTCCAAGACGATCTTACTCCCATTTCTGATCTGTGCTGTTTGATGGCTGTAGACAGGCAGCTTGAATAGTTGCAACTAAAGATGGAGGAAACCAGAGTAAAAAAAAAATTAGTAAAGGTTATTTTTCATTTTTAATTAAGAATTCAAAAACATCCCTGTAAAATTAGCATTTAGGATTTACCAATAACTGTCGTACTTGTGGAAATTTCTATCCAAATCAGTAATGACATCAACTGACGCTCCTGCGATTGTCTGAATAAATACAATTGGAGGACAATGGTCAAGGATGTAATTCTAGGAGTGATCTAAGGAAATACATTGTTATGTACAGTGAAGAACTGACACAGTGGAGGATATGACAATCAAGAATATCCAAAGCTTTGTAAATAGATTTGAAACAACACACACACGCATACAAACAAACCGAAAACTAAGTGGTGTAAAGGTGCAGCTTTTCTGACTGAAGAGATTACCAGCCACACCTGTCAGATACACTTCAACAAACCTAAAATTTAAGAATCTTAAGATTCTTGTGAAATGTCATGGAAAAATGTGATAATGTATTTCCTACCTCATGAATAATGTCAAGCTCAAGGCAATATATTTTTGTATACAACTAATATACCGAGTTGTTGAACCAGTCCACACTCATCTGTTGTAGGCATTAATATTTTTCTTTACTTATGAGATTCTGTTTTCCATTCAATCGTGTCATTATTCCAGCTAGAACAAATACAATATGATTCTTTTGAGCTAATAGTTAAAAATCCATGTGTAAATCTGGCTATTTAACTCTTTAAGAATAATGGTCACCATCTGGCCACAGTGGACATGTATTTTTCTAAGAACATGCTGTTTACAAATTGAACACTTACATTGGTTGCTTAAAATATTGTTGTTCAAAACTTCAAACTTTTTTATTAGTGCATCAATTTTGCATGTATTGTTACAAAGAACTTTTCAGCACACTGTTGTTTGTATGTGTAATGCAGCCTAAAGATACTACATAAGTATATGAAGCCTACTGAAAAGTTCTCAGCATAACCAAGAATTAAAAAAAAGAAGAAGAAAAAAAACGGAAAAACAATCTGATGTTTGGTCAGGTTTTGGAGAGTGAGCTAGACAGAGAACTTTTTAGTAATCTCTCAGACATTATGTAAGTAATTTAAAAAAAAAATTCAAAATTCAGTACACAAAGTGTAAAATGAAGATTTAAAAAAATGTATAAGAAAATACAACCATAAATTTCTATCCAAATATTTACAACTGAAATTTTGAGGATATGAAATGTACCATGTCCCTTCAAGGGTGTGAATGATCAGCTTCTTGTATGATTAATTAATTTGAAGTTCTGCTTGCCACTCAATTATTTCAATAAAATTTGTCTCGCTTGTCATTTTGATGTAATCTTGTTACTACAAGAGATGGGGGTATTCTACATGTTATCCTCGAAGAGGATTGTAATCTTTAGACAAACAACTATTCAACAACTGCTACAGCAGATTCTTAACCATTTTCAGAGTGTACTCAACTAAAATAGATTTGTTCATCCTATTATATGAAGTTAGAATTCGGTTATTATTAGCAGTGCCATGTGATACATATGGTGTGTTGTCTTAGTGGTAGAATCTCTAGACTAATACTTTATCACTTACCTGTATCATTAGAAAATTCTTTCTTCTGTTAAATGGTTTGTATTACTTGAAGTATATATATATATATATATATATATATATATGCAAGTGCTTGGAATTTAAGCTGAGAAGTATTATAAAATATGGTCTCTGCCTCACAGGAAACCAATATAAAAATACTTAATTGTACTTATGATAATTATTAGAATGTTTTAATTCAAGAATTTCTATAGTTATATTAAGCATTGATTTATCATACATAAATGGAGTAAGTAGAATTTGTACTTGGCTACTTTTTAGATATATTTTATTTTCTGTACTGTATATAACAAGATAAAAAAAATATATTCAAAGTTTGTGTGAGTATGAAAACTGGTGTTGTGCAGGTTTTATAAATACACAAACTTATTTGTATCATATTATGAGATGTAGGACTTGTATAACCATTGCTTCTTGCACAGAATTCCTCCAACCTACTTACTCTTTATCATTGGCTTGTCCAATTTAAATAAGCTGAAAAGTTCAAGAGTTCTTAAAACTAGACAGTCATATTTCCGTCATGAAATAAAGGAAAACTTTAGTAAAGAGTAAAGAGATTTGAAATACCTGCACTAAGTAGGCAAGAGAAGCATTTCCAAATATATACATGCTATCCCTTTCATGAAAGGAAATTTAAAACCAGAATAGCTATAAATACAAAAAACCAAAGAAATTTGTACTAGGCATATGTAGTTATCATAGAGTAAAGAATTAACGAACAGGAAGTTAAAAATTTTGGCTTACGTACTTAGATTTCTTTTTTTTTTTTTTACCTTTTTTTTTTTTTTTTTTTTTTTTTTTTAAATCATTTCACCCCAAGTAAGGTGATAACACCATTAGGATGCAAGGGATTACAGAGCATGAAAAAGAAAGAGAGGACTTTAGTGAAGAGTACTGAGGAGAAAACAAAGGAACAGGATTCAGGAAGACAGAAGCTGGTGATTGATATATTTAAATTTTTGAAGATTGTAGGTGGCAAGGAAGCAAGAAATCAGAAGTTGGTTCCACAGGTGAAAAGTGTGAGAAAAGAAATTGTTAGAAGAAACAGTTGCATCAACAATAAAACAGTAAGACCTAGTTGCCAATCTAGTAGCACACTTAAATTCATGCAGTCAAGGTACTAAGGGAAAAAAAGCACATCAGAACAGCTGCCATGAAAATATTTGTAGAAAAGACAGAGGGAAGCTACATTACATCAGTGAGAAAGTGACTGAAGTCAATATGCTAAATCAGGATTGATTACATTACAGACTCTTTGAATTTTGTCATGAATCATGAGTTATACAGCAGTAGCACCAGACATGTCTGCAGTATTCAATGCATTGACGAATGGTAGATTTATAAATGTGCATAATGGATTCTGACAAGAAAAATTTTCTTGCAAGACACTGTGAACCAATCAACTATAAATGATAATTAGAGTATTATTGTAAAACATATTTACAGAAATATATTGAAAGCTAAATTAAAATGAAGGAAATCATTACAAAATACAGACATTTAAAGTCTGTGAGTAAAATATGAAAAATGTTACATTTTATATGTGATGATTATATAAAAATTTTATTCACTAGAATTGTAAGTATTAAAAAAAATTGGCAAATATGTATGAAATAACAGGCAAATTTTCAGGTTGGAAAATAATGAAGCTGAAACACAGTTGTGAATCATGATGCGTATATTCTAGAATATTTCAAGATGAGACAAACATGAAATATCAGCTGAACATGTACCAGAAAAAGAGAACATAAATACAAAGTGAATTGATTTTGTGCTTAAAATGAATCATTCAAATATTTTTTTTTTAACAGCTCAACATATTTCATTAGATTTATTGGCAATTCAACTGAAACCCATGAAAAAATTTAATGATTGTTATATTTTTAGATTACATTATCCAAGTGAATTTTAAAACTCATATAGATTATATAGTTGTATAAATTACTCACCAGGTTAGCCTATTTAGCTTTGCAATTGTTTTCATAAATGTACCATCATCATTGATGGTAAAAGATGGAAGAGAAACAGAAATTCCATAGGTCATTCCACATGGTCATTAGAGAAGTTAATGTTGAAGAACATACCCTAAGTAATTGGAGTAACAAGAAAACTGCTCATTATTGTCAAAAAAAAAAAAAAAAAAAAAAAATTATTAGATTAGAAACAGAAATTTTTTTTTTTTTTGAGATACAATGCGTTTTTGTTAGATCAAAGGGACTATAGAAGGAATTAGCAAATCTTCCTTAAAGGAAGAAAATGTGCTTGTGGAAAGCACTTATCTTGGATCTTGCACACCATTCTTCCCATTAGAGAAAGTGGTTAAACAAAACCTGAATAAATAAGATGAATTTTTTTTTTTAATCTTGATGTAGATATTTGCAGGCTGCAATTTTATAAGTGAAAATTATTGACAAAACACCCTTTTTAATAGGAAACCATTGATTTTTTAACATGATATCTGTAAGTGGATTTATCTCAGTTTTGTTTTTTGTTTCAATCTGTTTCATACAAACAGAAAAAAAGAACTGAACTGAAGAGTAATAATTTGAGTAATATGCATAACATCCAAATGATCATGTTTTTCAAATGCAATTAATAAAATGACAATTTGCAGCTTTAAGAAGCAGATGTTATCAAGTAATTAGATGTTAGCTGGAAAATTATTTGGTGAGTAAGGAATAGTAACGGATTCATTTGTTTTAATCTTCTTTATCTCTGATCTTTTATACATATTTCCCATATCTTTGCAGTTTCTTTTTTTAGACTTTTCAACAATGGTGATGATAACTTACTATCACTTAAGTGTATTTGTATATTTATACACTTTCCATCACAATATCTCTAATGTAGATGTGTGGATGCATAAAAAATGGTGTGTGTATTCACACAAGTTTTCAATAACATTTGTTGAGAGCAAGAACCAAAGTTTTGCAAATTTATAAATAGTAAAGATATCCTGAGTAAAATTTCATTTTTTTCAAGTAATTGGATTTAATGTTACATAAAAATATTTCCAATGATCTGCTCAAAACTAAAAGATCTGAAATTACTGATTATCTTTAGTAATAGGCTATCACCTTTTTATTTTAATGAATTTTTATTGGTACAAACCATTTTCATCTCTTATCTCTCAATTCTTCAATTATTGCATGGCCCGATTATACCATTAGTGTCTGTGGTGTACTTTTGTAGAGCAGAAGACTAATAATGCAGATAATTTTAATTTACATCCCAATGGTAAGTTAAATATTTAAATATGGTAAATACTCAGAGAAAAAAAAACAAGTACTAAATTATATATGAATGTTTAGTGCAACAGGAAAAGAATAGTCACTTCTTTTCTGACATTGGCTACCAAGATTGCATATTCAATACTAAACTTCAATTTATAAAGTGCAGATTAAATCTGTATGTTTATTTCTAATTTGATTACTATAACTAAGTTTATTCAAATATTACAAACTTTAAAAAAAAAAAAAAAAAGAAAGAAAAAAAAGGTAAATACTAATTTCTGATCATTTGTTACATCAAGAATGAATATTTTTTGTTATATTTTACAGTTGAATTTTATTTATTTTCACACAAAAGAATGTTAATTAAGCAAAGCTGAATTGTAAGATTATTTTTCTTGCATCTTGTAGACACATTTACATTCTTGCCATAGAAAAAGAAAAAAAGATTAAAAAGTGTTCCCCCATGCCTTATCAAATGGATTCGGTTACCTACAAACATCTTGTCAGTGAAGATGGTACATTTTTGCTTTGCAGCTTAGGGTACACAAGGAAATACTGTTTCACATGCTTACATACCCAAAGAAAATAAGTGAAAAAAATTTTTTTTTTAAATACTTTGAAAGAAAGAGGCAGCGTGTGTTAAACTGATGATAATTTTTCCTGTTTTGTCCCCAAAAATAAATAAGAAATTCTGAAAATTTTAAATAACTCTTTTGCAGAATATAAGGATAGAAAGCATGAGGGGGGGGGGGGTTGTAATGATGCAGCAACAAATCACACTCAATTTCTAAGTCACATACAATGCCTAAAACGGAAAAGGATAGAGAAACAGAAGAAACTGAGATGAGGAAAAAAAATTGAAGAGAGAGTCTGAAGAGAATATGTGGTAGAAGAAGCAAAGAATCATAAAGAAAGAGGTTAAAAAAAATTATAGGAATGATAGAGAATGTTTGTTGGGTGGAGTGCAGTAGAATGGGTGGTGGTCTAGAATTCTGGAAAGTAGCAGTTACTAAAAAGGGAGAGAGATGTAGTTATTCATGTCAGTGAAAGGGCTGAATATCAAAAAAAAAAAAAAAAAAAAAAAAAAAAATCAAACAATAGGTGGAAAAGGAAGTCGAATTGAAAGACAAGCAAAGAGGGCACAACAAAGATGAAAGGCAGAAAACAGGAAACTAATGCAAATAAATGATGGCGGTTGATAATTTCCAGCTGCTTCTCTTATTTCCTTGTCCTCAACACCCATCTCATTCTTCAGTTATTGTTTTCAGTTTACCTACAGGGTCTAGACAAGAACAAAGGAATTAGTTTTGTAAAAAGGGGGTGATGAGCAAGTGTGTACAAGTGAGTGAGACAAAGAGAAACAGTTTCACTAAGCTCTACATTGTATGCAAGATGTAAGTTTTGCCAATTGGTTTTTACTTTTAGACATGATAAGTGAAGTGCTGACCTTTCTCAGTAAAAAAATATTCTCAAAGGATGAAGTGAGACAAAGGAAAATTACAATTTAAAGCACTTGAAATATGGACTTAAAAATTATATATGAAAATAATCATAAAACTGCATCCTCAATATTTATAAGCTATGAAGTTTCAAAAAATTCAATCTTGGAGGCAAGTTGTTTTTTTTTTTTTTTTTTTTTTTTTTTTTTTAGCTCCAACTTGACACCAAAAGAAAAAAAATATATGCTCTTCTGATTACTGATTATTTAATCTTAAATTCTATAATTTGCAAAAGGGGGTAAAATGACTAATTTTAAGAGTATAGAGTCCTAAAGATGTAGCCATGTTGGCAAAATGCAATGAAGCATTGAAAAAAAATGTTAAATGCTTAGTCAACTAATAGCAGGATTAAATTAAAAAAAAAATTATACTTAATTATTCTTAAAATGTTATTTTTTAAGAATTGAAGAATGCATTTGGTTTTCTATTATTTTACTTGACATACCTGCCACCTTTTATATCTTTATGCCCATTACATTAATGAAGAAACAATGCCAATATCTTTAAGTTGGTCTAATTATTCACATTTAACTGTGAGAAAAAGAAATTACTCAACAAGTGCATTTGTGTTTTTATATATATATATATATATATATATATATATATATATATATATATATATATATATATAAAGGAAAAAGACTATAGGAAAACTAGATTTAGTCAATGCATTTCATCCAATTCACAGCAAAAATTGAAATGAAGTCCACATTGGACAATACGAGTTGGCTAAATCTACAGTTTTCTTGTCTTTTTCTACAAGTTAATTCTGAGAAATATATATTAGAGAGAGAGCGCAATAAATAAAATTATATGTTCACTTATTTTGCCGTTACTCCGAGTTGCATTCACTCATCAGGTGACTGGATTCAAATTTCCTGACAAATAGAACACTATAATTACAAAGCCTGCTTGCCTTAAAAAGGTTATTTTCTAGAAATACAATGGTCAGCTAATTTTTTATTTTGCTGAAATACAATCTGTTTTACATATGCACACATGTGTGTGTGTGTTCAAATATGGTCTGAATCCTGTTGGCATGCACATTTTCTTTATTAAGATTGCTCAAGTGTGCAGGCCAGTAGACATAATACACACTGCAATGGAGTATCTATTAGGTTGGTGCAAAAATAATGCCGTTTTTTGACGTTCAGAAAACGACATTATTTTTTGCACCAACCTAATACTTAAAAAAAGGTATCCACTAAAAATAAGGTTTGAAGTAATAAAAATGTCCGATCAGTTCTTTAGAAATATCACTGAATAAAAATAAAGTAAACCAACAGAAAAACAGCTTTACCAATAGTTTTAAGAAATGTCACTGTTGGCATGGTAACTTGTGAATTTATACCTGAAAATGGCAAGAGATTAGTTTTATACCCTTGATATTGTATAGTTGTCTACAGTGACATTAAAATAGTAGGTGATCACCTGATATGAACATTGCAAACCATCTCTCTGTAAAATTGAATAAGATCACACAAAAATTGTATCTTACTTTTTAATATTTAAAATTTAGAGGAATAAGGAAATAAACTGAATAATAGTTTTTACTTTAGTACCAAATCTTTATTTTTAAAACCAAACAGCTTTTTGGGTCTTAAACAGTACTAAAATGGTAGCTTTGTTATAAGCCCAAAAGCATTCTCCATCAACAAATTGCTCTTAAAAAAACTCTAGATAAATAGCAGAATCAATGTTCACAGATCTTCATTATTCTATATGAACAGCAGATTTGATGTTTTAGTCACACAACACATACTGTTATTTGCAAAAAGATTATAGATAAAATATTCAACACTTTGACATCCAGAATAAAATACAGAATTACAAAATCTGGTAATATTACAAGTATGGAGATATGTAACTCCTATCCTTCTATGTATTGACATTGTTCTCTGAAGCAATCTATCTTTTACTGAGAAAATGCTTAACACTGACATAAAGGGTAATATCAACTAATTTTCTTTATCTAGATAGTTGTGGGCTTACAGCTCTATCACACTGAAATGCCAGTTCTTGTACAATTTAAGCAATGTTGAGCCTGGTCAGTACTTAAATGGGTGACTGCTTGGGAATACTAGGTGCTGTAAGCTTGGATGTGTGTGTGGCATAATAAATAATGGCTTGGAATTGGAAATCAGAGCAGAGTTCCAATTCCAGTTGGGTTCATTATGTTCACTTATGCACAAATACCCCTCAGAAATATATAAATCTACTTTTTCTCCCCACAGCTATGGGTTAATTAGTAGGACTTGTATCAGTAAATCATTATTATTATCCTAAAAAATTCTTACAATCTAAATATTTTCTGGCTTTATACAACCTGCAAAAGATTGAGGAGTCAAAAAAAAAAATCTCAACGATAGGATTTTTTTCTCTCCATATATCATTCTCTGATGAAACTTTAATAAAAGTGAAACATGTTAGATTGATAAACATTTCCTATTTGTTCCTTAACCTATCATTCTGTTGGATTCCAATCCATATTTGATCTGTATTTGTACCCAATTCATATCAATCTATCCAGACAGTTGTGTATGAAATGTGAAACATTACAAAAAGCTGACAAAATTATCAGAATTGGATCTCTTCAGTATTTACTACCATATAATGAAGAACTAAATGAAACATGAATAGAATTCAGTTTTACTCACATTTGAGTCAAAGTATTTCAAAATCTACACATATTTTTATTATTTTTATGTAAGAAGTTGGATGAGAGAGACAGGCAGAACTTTCAGACTTATATAAAATAATAAAAAAAAAATAAGATAGTAATTTTTAAGCACATCAACTTCATTGCTGAGTAATATAATTTTGCCATTGTGAATAATGTTTTGTTATTTTTAGCTCATCCATATTTCAGCTGTCTCATGAAACTCAAATTTAAGTTAGCTTTCATCAGATAAGTGTAAAGAAAGCTAAAAAAAACTGTGATACTTTGTGTTTTACAAGGCAACAGACATTGGCTTTCATATACAAATCTGTTGAGTATTGTAACAATTTATTTTATGTTATTTTGTTTTGGATGAATATGGTTTTTATGGAAATATTCTATACCTCATTTTTAAGAAGTTTAGTGAGGGAAAAAACTGAGATTATCTTGCCTGTATCTGTATCTTATCAAAAGCACAATTTCAAAGAAAAAAAATCATTATAATTACTTCTAGAGCAATTATCTGAGATGCTTGGGAAAGTAAAGATTAGTTATAAAGCATTGAACTGAAACAAAATGTAAGTTTACATCTTTAATACATTTATTTCAGTACATTTTTTGATACTCAAAGTTAAAAAACAATTCTTAATTTATGACTCTGAAGAAAAAATATTTACAAAGTCATTTGATCTAGCTTTCATATTAAAAGTTCCAAATTTTCTGAACGAATAAAATTACAAGAGACAAAATATGCAAAAATAGAGAAATTAGTGTGAGGTACTTCTTGATGGGTTTGACCATTTTTTGTACAACGTAGTTGCATAAATGGATAGTAATATAACAACTATTAAGCAAACCAGTTTTGCATCTTTGGGTCTAGTCTCAACCATTTCTTTGTTTAATATTATTTTCCTTGCAAGTAGGATAGCCAGAAGATTAGAAACAAGGATTATCTATAATTATAACATTAATAAATATTATTAAGAGTGGAATTCATATGAGAGGAAAGACAACTATGATCATCACTGTACTGATGATAATTACATATTTTTATTTTCTATTCTAATCATCAGCAATTCCTTTTGTCCTGATTTTTTAATGCACAACATGCAGATGGAATGCTGAGACTAACTAAATTGAATTTTAGTGATAAGTAGTAAAATTCAGTGGTTAAATCATTCCATTTTTAATGTTACTATAGTGGTGATTTTCATTCATCCCCTGGTAAACAATGTTCAGATGGCTTTGACAGGATAATGCAATAACTATATAGAACCATTTTTGAATTATTAATTTATTAGTTTTGTACCAACACTATTCAAAAGTAGGCTATTGCAGATTCTTCTGTAGGTGGGGAAGGGGCTAAAATCTATCCTAATCTTACCCTCTAGGCATACTTCTGAAGTTAATATTTCTGTACAAACTTTCTAGTAGAGCAATATTAATTGGCCCTCATTTTGAGCTCATCTTGTGTTCACTATATCTTTTGAGCTATAACAATTTTGGTCCCTGTTTACTTCCTACATAAGCTTTGGGTATTTATTGTATCACAAGCTGCATGAGAGCACATAAAGATTAAGAAATTGAAAAATTATGGTCTTTTTAATGAGTCAGTTTAGTTCTTGAACCTTCTAATTGTTGTTGTGTATTGTTCTCACACTAAAAGGAAGAAAAATATTGAATAGCAAAAAAAATTATTCCAAGCTTTATTGTTGCCTATCTGTGCCGTCACAACAATAACAAATACCCATGAGGAAATCCTCTTTTATGAGAACTGATTTAAAAGAAAATAAAAATAAAAAAGTAATTGTTGAGAGGCCTCCTAAACATAGTTAATGTTCTTAACTCCTAAATATTCTCTAGATTGAAAGGTCAAACAAGAACAAAATAAACTGTGTTAAAAACATTTTGCATTTCATCCAAAATTGGATTGTCAACTCATCGTTGAAAATTAAACATTCATATCACTTTAGTAGTATAAATTTTGTATGATTGCTAGTAAAGTGGCAACTTTTAACCTTATCTTCAATTTTTGTGATTAATAGAAATTAGCACTCAAAGTGGGTGCAATAATTATTACAATGTAGTCATCTAACTTTTGTCTTTGCTCCACTCATTAATCTATCATGCCAAGATAATTCAGTTATTGAATTCCTATTAAACAATAAAAATAAACCTTACAATCACTCACCAACATAGTTTAAAAATTAGATTTTCAATGATTTTAAGTAAACCCTTGTAAACTATCAGATAACCTTGTTAATGTAAATAACTATTACCAGATTGCACAAAATTATTAAGAACTTAAATTTCAGTTATTAATATTTGGTGTTCTTAACTTTTTTAACATAGGGTAAAATAATTTTATCAAATATAAAACATTTTAAGTATATGATAGCTATAGACAAAATGGCTGGATACTTTTTCTTTTTTTAATTCACTCCAAGCAAGGCAACAATGCCACTACAATGCAAGGAGTTTCTGGGAGTGAAGGAGAATGAAAAGATTTTAGAGGGAAACAGAAACTTAATTCTAAACAGGGAACTAGAGATAAATCTATACTCCTGTTCAAAAGACTGGAGAGGAAAGTGAACCGAACAATAGGCAAAGCTATCTACTACGATTAAGGAGAGAAAAAAAAATAGTAAATAAAATTTCAGAGTTCAGATGGAGATGTTAGAAGTAAAACGTTGAAGTAGACTTTAGAAGGAACCAAAAACCCAGGAAACAATGGATAAACCTCTACTTCTGTACAAAGGACCAGGAGGTAGGTTCACTGGTCAGTAGTAATTATTGTCTCTCTCTCTCTATATATATTATATATATATATATATATATTTCAAGTATGATGCTAATACATTATGTGGATGTTGCTTGCATACTTCAAAAATAAAATCTTTTATTTTAATACTCTTGTGGCTCTGAATAATGCTATTTTGACAGTGTTTTTAATGTTTTAATATTTTTACTGTTGAATTTATAGCATTAAATATTGTTTTTTTTTTTCCCTCATGAATTAGAAGTGATTTAACAATATTGACTGTACATTAAACCTTCTGGCTATCTTTAGATATTAGAGATTATAACTTAAAAGATTTTCTCTTCAAGTTGTGAATTCTAATCAAGATAGTGTTTACAGTGCCAACAAATATGTTTATCATATACTGATAATGAAGAAACAATTAGAATTAGTCATATGCTAGTCAAGACAACAACAACACTTCACTCAGCCATGTTTGGCTCCAGCCCAAACATAATGATCAGCTAGCCAGATGGTTCAAGTCATGGAGGTGGATAAAGAGTGAAATTGGAAGTTGTGTTGCTAATAACAGCTGAAGGGAAAAGATTAATTTGGATTGGTTGATATGTCATTTGACATTAGTTAGTATCTTATTAGAAAAAGTATTTACTGATAATTAAATAAGGATTTGAGTCAGATAATAATCTTATTACAGACAAACAGTAATTATATGGTTGATATAGTCATAAAAAAACAGCTAAAAAGGTAACTCAAATTTAATAATGCAAACATCTTTATTAAATATTTTTTTCTCACAAACCCTTTTTTTTGTATTTTTCTATCCAGCATTTTCGTTGTGTGTAGCCAACTCATGTTATTCCTATGCACAATACCAATGTCAGAAAGAGATGAATGCAATGATAAAAGCAGAAGAAAATCCTGGAGTAAATTACAAGTACAGCTGTGGGTAAGTAAAAAAAAAAAAAACAAAAAAAAAAACACAGTGGTAGAGAAAAATATACCTTCCAGTATTGTAAATATTAAGGGAAAGATATTTTACTCTGGTTTAAAATTATTATTTTTTTTTTTGATAAATACATGGTAATAAAGCTTACTAACTTAACACCAGAAATAGAATCTCAGATAGTTAAGTAATAATCAAGCACTGAAGAATACCTGCAGGTATGCAATAATAAGCATGAATAATGGAAGTTATAAAATGGCTAACAAAAAGATTTAGCAGTAAATGTTCTTTTTACTAATATAACTAGATATGCAAAATACACTAGCAATAACTGTTAATAATTGTTAAATTATGATTGTGGTAACAGGATTTTATAATTGTTAAGTCATAAAATTGACAATATTTGCACAATTGATGGATAAATAATACAATTGTTGCTTAATGTCAATCTACCGTATTACAATATGATTCAGTTGCACAAAGCAAAATAATGCAATAAAATCTAATTTGTCATACTTAGTTAAACTGAACACATTCTCATATACCTAAATCTTAAAAAGTCTTGGCCGTAAATTTTTAATTGATATTAACTGTGATTGGTTAAGTCACAAAATGTATCCACTTTGCAGCTGTAGTGTGAAAATGAATCTGAAGTGTTATGAGTGAGCAGTAGATGAAAATTGTGGCAACAAACTCATTAAAAGTGAGGAAACTAATTCACTTGAAATAATTACTGTAAATTAACATTTTCTAAGTCAGATGTAATATATTTTTCTCTAAACAAGGTGCATGAAAATTTTCCTTTTCTTATGTACACATTTTACAATTTACTCAAGTTGTTTAATTCTCAAATTTAAAAATTTACATTACTCCGAGCAACAGATTTCAAAGAAACATTTTTTCCTCAGAAAGTTAAAACACTAATTCCTTATCCAGATTTCTCTCAGTGAGAAATATTTATTTCTTTGAGTTTACATTTGCTTTAAGTAGTTTTAAATTCTAATCCTGTATTGAAAGTAGATCCCAATTAAAACCACCTTGCAGTTAATGAACTCATTCATACCATATTAAAAATACTTAAGGGGGGAAAATGCCGGACAATGACTAATGAGTTTCAAGTCAGATGACCCTACAGAAAATGAAAGGATAAAGTAGAGGAGGAAAGTGACAGTTTGTAAACTCAGCTGACTTAGGTTGAGAGATTACTCATATTTTACTCTTACAGACTAAACCATTAACATTTAACATAGGAAATATAATTTTATCAAATATAAAACATTTTAAGTATATGATAGCTATGGACAAAATGGCTGGATGCTTTTTTTCTTCTTTAATTCACTCCAAGCAAAGCAACAATGCCACTAAGATGCAAGGAGTTTCTGGGAGTGAAGGAGAATGAAAAGATTTTAGAGAGAAACAGAAACTTAATTCTAAACAGGGAACTAAGGATAAACCTACACTCCTGTTCAAAAACTGGAGAGGAAAGTGAACGGGACAGACAATAGGCAAAGCTATCTACTACGATTAAGGAGAAAAAAAATAAATAGTAAATAAAATTTCAGAGTTCAGATGGAGATGTTAGAAGTAAAATGTTGAAGTAGACTTTAGAAGGAACCAAAAACCCAATCCTAAGCAGGAAACAATGGATAAACCTCTACTTCTGTACAAAGGACCAGGAGGTAGGTTCACTGGTCAGTAGTAATTATTGTCTCTCTCTCTCTCTCTCTCTCTCTGTATATATATATATATATATTTCAAGTATGATGCTAATACATTATGTGGATGTTGCTTGCATACTTCAAAAATAAAATCTTTTATTTTAATACTCTTGTGGCTCTGAATAATGCTATTTTGACAGTGTTTTTAATGTTTTAATATTTTTACTGTTGAATTTATAGCATTAAATATTGTTTTTTTTTTTTCCCTATAAGACAACTTATATAAATATTTCCCTCATGAATTAGAAGTGATTTAACAATATTGACTGTACATTAAACCTTCTGGCTATCTTCAGGTATTAGGGATTATAACTTTATAGGGATTTTCTCTTCAAGTTGTGAATTCTAATGAAGATAGTGTGAAAACCAAAATAATCTTAAACAGTCATTTGTAATCATGATATACAAAAATAAATAATTATCACCAAATATAGGAAATTTTATGGACATATAAAAGCTACTGTATACAGTATAATACCTTATATACAGAAATAACTCTCTAATATAGACTCTTTGTATTTCAATTTATATTGATTATAGTATCAAATTTTTTGTCCAAATAATTTGCTCAACAAATCAACTTGAATGCCAACTGATAAAATTAATTCAAAGCATTTAAAGGAAATTGATTAAAATTATAAAAATAGTTTGAAAGTAATTTGGGTACTGAAATACTAACAAGTGATTCATTTTTGTATGAAAAGTGAATTTGTTTAAGCCTTTAAATTTATTTCAATACAAAGTAAATATGATAAACATTTAGTTATGGTACAGTCTTGGTACATACCACAGCAAATCATTTAAGCCAATTTCTTCATATTAATGATTGAAGTATTAGGTTGGTGCAAAAATAATGTCGTTTTCTCACATGTTACTATGTGAGAAAACGACATTATTTTTGCACCAACCTAATAGATACAGAAATAAAAAGAAAAATGGTACACATTTTAATCTCAACAGTATTTTATTATTTCAGTCTATGCTCTTCTATAGACTGAAATAATAAAATAATACAGCCCAAAGATTTTAATAGCATCTTAATTATTAATTTTTATTCTATATGATTAGGTTTGGTTAGCATCAAATTTCTAATTATTATAGGCTAACAATTAAAACTTTAAAAAATATTCAAAATGCACTTTACACAATTTGGCATTTTTAAAGTAAAGCATTTGGAAAGGATTTTTGAAAAAGTGAAAAGATTCAAGTAATAAATTGTATTTTTGCAACACCAGATCACTAATAAAGAATTTATTAAAAATTATTTTTAATGACGATTGGTTTATGTTTGCACTCCCCTCACAAATAAAATTACTTTTACAAAATCTTTGTACCACAAACATTTATTATTTTAATCAGTTAATGTAAATAGTTCTTTTAAACTGTGACTTAAATTTCCTTGAAAGCAAAAATGTGAGTGAAAAGATCTATTTTTTAAATTTGATGTCCATTTCTTTTCCTCTTTTTGATTATTTTGCTTCTCTTTTTCTCTGAATTCAAAATCAGCTACCTCATTTTTTTTTTTAAGTTTCTTCCTTGAGTTATCTTTACCCAAGGAATTCAATCAACTCACCTGATTGATTGCCTTAATTGCAATAATCTTGTATTTGATACAACCAGGTTATCATTTTTAAGGACAAAAACAAAATAAGTAAAGAACTGGAACAGAAATTAGCATACAAAATAATCCCCACTCCCACATATTTTTTCTTTTACACATGCGTACCTCTTAATCTTTCCATAGCTCCATCTACATTATTCTTAACACTACCTTATTTTTCTCCCTTATCCCCTCTACACTCGCTCTCTCTCTCTCTCTCTCTCTATATATATATATATATACACACAAGTCTTTAAATGATACCTTGTAAAACAGATTAAGTAAGATAAGAAACTCAGGTTACATTTACTGCATTTCAGTTTGTTTACAGTTTAAACATATTGAAGTAACCTGAAAGACTAAAATGTGATTATGCTAGATGAATATGATGCAGAGCCAATGGCTTCTAGCCAAAGAGAGAAGAAAAAGTTAGAACCGAAATCATGGAATTATCAAGTAACTCTCTTGTCTCTTTCAGGTCATATCTTTTTCTATGAATTCTCATTATCCAAGTATAAGAAATTTATAACCAATATCAACTAAATTGTTTGGGTTCTGAAATCATTGGACTCATAAAACCAAGGTGGTTTTTATTCTGAATGAGAGAGAGAGCGAAAATTAAAGGAATGGTGGTAATGGTATTTGTAGTAGTGTAAAACCTCTAGTTAAAAAACTAATTGCTGAGGGGAGCGTATGTTCCTTAAATCTAATAAATCACTCATTTTGTAAAGAAGAAAAAATTGTTTTAGATGATTGCATTTAATAAACATTGTTTCATTAAATCCAAGTCAGCACACAAATGACCAATGTTACATAAATCTGTATAAAATATCAAAACAATCGAACATACCTTTCCTTGCTCATATTCAGAGGAATTTTGGAAGTGGTCCTGTAGATGTAATCTGCACTGCATTTACTTTGTTAGAAAATTTACAAAGCTTCATACATAAATAATCCTATCAGTTTTGATGGGTTCTTTGTTAACAGGATTGTCAGTACTAACTAAATCCACTTGAGTTTTTTGATACCAGCCTGGATTGCTATTTTTTTTTTTTTGCTTTTTTTCCCTAAGAAAATTTAAGGAAGTCAAACTATCCCAGTTTCTCAATTTTTAATTTCTTAAACCCACAGAGTAGCAAATATGTAAAAGTTTTGTACCAAATTCATCTTTTATCTTCTGAAATCCATGATATGTACAAAGGTTTGGTGGATGACAAATATAATCTAACAAACTAAACAGTACAAGGTTGCAAAGATTTTAAAAATAGCTGAAATCAGCAAGATTTTTAATTTCCAGCTAACATTTTTTCTAACATGGTTGACATGTACTTAGTAACTTAACACATACTTGATGAATGATTTATTCTAGCATTTATCTAACTTTTTTCAGTAAAAATAAAGTTATGACTCGTGTGATCCAATAAACCAAGGTTTTATTGTAGCAAAATTAAGATGTCAAATACCTGTTGAATTTATATTTAAAAATAATCCAGTGTCAGCAAATTCCAATTTTTGGAAATTGGAACATGTTCTCTTTTCTGAAATGCTAAATTTTGTAACTGACATATTTCCTATGACCTAACACGTCTTGTGTTAGGTCATGTTGATTTTATTTTTCATCCCTTAATTCCAAAATAAATAGAAATGCTAACCAAATGTATTCTGCTGGCTGTCAGAATTGAAACCAAAGCTGTTGATTGAAGAATTGAAACAGTTCCTAGAGTAAATGAAAATAAGTATTTGCTAGTAACCAGGATAATTCAGTGACTGCAGATATTTTTAAACTCTAGTAGTATTAGAAATAGTAAATTCATTTTTTTTCTTTTTCCATATTTATAAGGTTGGCAAGTCTCAAAATTGTATATTCAACTAAATAGCAATATAACATTAAAATTAAACTAATTCCAACTAAGAACAGATACAAATTAACTTGGTTTTAGAAAAACAAGATACATGCACACAATAGAAATTCAAAGCAGAAGAGAAAGTGCACAGTTCCAGAGCACACACAAAAAAAAGCAAATGAAAAACACAGCATCCACAACATGAAAAACCCATATAGCACAAAAAGTTTCTATAGTTTATAATTTGTTAATAGTTATTGAATGCAAATCAACTGAAACTTACTAAGTTATTTGAACCATGCAGCTCCTGGTTTTGTCATGAAAAAATAGAATACATTTCTAAAATTACATTAAAATACTTACAAACTGACAGTTTTTGACTAAAAAATAAAGCCAAAGATTTAAGTTCATATTTCATACATATTCATTATAGCTGCCATCTACATTTTCCAACATTTCATAAACACACAAAACCTTAATGTCTGATTCAAAGAGTAACATTGAAAATACTTCACAAAATTAAGTAAAAATAACAAAATTGTCCATTGTCATATCTAAATAAACAGAGGAAAATTAAATATTTATTTTGAATCTCAAAATTCTTGCTTCCACAAATAAGTTAAAAAATGACAACATTCCTGATTATTCAAGGAGACATGATTAAAGATAAAATATGAGATGAAGAGAGTAAAAAGTTTCAAATGATTCTTGTAATTTTAGAATAGTTGAAAAATTCAGATGTATGTGTTAACAAGAAGAAGCATTCTTTGAATTTGTTTGGAATTTTTTCTGAGTGTGATTCAATAAATAAAAATAGGAAACTTCCTTTCTCAACTTAAGTTCATTCAATTCATTATAATACCAAATACCTGTTCCAGTTAGAGTATTCAGTACTAAAGTGACATCTGTTTAACAATATAGTATACTTGCATACAGAAAGTATCATTGATTGCCACCTAAGTTGTTAAGCAACATAAAATATTAATAAAGATTATAGAAAATGTACCAATTGAAATATTAATACAAATATTTGTGTCAACATTTCAATTATTAATAAAAAATATTTCACTTTGATAAACCCACAAATATCTAATAGATATAAATAGAGGACTAATTTTATTTATTAGTATCTCAATCATTTATTACATTTTGTGATCCAAATAGGAATATGTTTGGTTGGATTGTTTCAGTTATAACTTGTTAGTTTTTCAAAAATCTATTTGTCAAAATGAATAAAAAACAAATAAAATCAGTTTATTCTTTTGTTGTATTAAAAAAAAAAAAATGAATAAATAAATGTTAAAACATCTACCAGTTATATAATAAACAGAAAAGTTGAGGAATTTCTTTAAAAAATAAATAAAAATAACTAACTTCTGTCTTATTTTCCAGGAATTTCAGTAGAGTATCGTTATGTATTACGAAGAAGTTACACATATGTATAAGAACTGGAGGATTAAATGACAGCCAAACATTTTACACAGATATTGTCAAACATTATACAAAAGAACCCTACTCTTGCAAGAAAGTTTGTAAGTATATTTTACTTATATAAAATAAATTCATAATGGTCATTTATTTCTCTTTTTCTCTGTGTTTGCGTGAATAAATGTGTGTGAGTGTGTATGTAAATAAATGTGTGTGTGTGCGTGTGTGTAAATAAATGTGAGAGTGAGTGTGCATGCAAATGTGTGTGTGCGTAAATAAGTGTGTGTGTGTGTGTAAAATGACTGTGAGGGAGAGAGACACACATCCATCCATTTAAACAAGGCAAAAGAGTATTTTGTGGTGTGTTAGTATCCAGTCCCCTTTCCATTTTATTCCCTTGATAAATTATATGGCTACATGGAACCATCAGCATAGCCATCTCTGTGGAAGAATTTTTTTAGTGTTTTAGTGGATGGAATTACAAATGAATTACATTCCAACATTTTTTGACATGTTGGAAATCTTTGGTGGGTGTGGACACAGAATCAAAAGAAAGCAAGAAAGTTTTGAAAACTAATTTTTACTTGATTAGGTTTAAAATTCTATCTAAATGCAGAAACCATTTAAAATTGTTTAAGAAAAATTAAAAAGTAACCTCAATAACAAACCACCATCTTGCATCATTGTTAAACTCATGAAGAATCTGTATTCCTGTTCTAATGCAGGATATTTTACTTTAAAAGATTTTCTTTATTTTGTTTAGGTCCCAAGCATTTTATTTATGGACTTATCAGATCATTATTAACCATTTTCAATTATCTTCCTTTTGGAAGAAATAGAGTGAACCATCTTTGTACATGTTTTTATCAATTTGCATTTCTACAGATTTGTTTCTTTTAAAACTTTACAAATGCTTGATGTAGTTTTATCATCATTAAAGCAAAATTCATTAAAACTAGACACCGATTGATGTTAGTACTATTCAATATCCATAATTCATCTAAGAGTAAATTTCCACATTTTTGAAATAATGAATTACATTCAGAATAAGCAAATAAAGCACAAGAAGCCATAATTTCAGACTTGAAATTTGGATACAAAGTAGATTAGGTTTATTATAACTAAAACAAAAAACAATCTAATGTAAAATACAAACATTTCT
Source organism: Acanthosepion lycidas (assembly GCA_963932145.1). Lineage (NCBI taxonomy): Eukaryota > Metazoa > Mollusca > Cephalopoda > Sepiida > Sepiidae > Acanthosepion > Acanthosepion lycidas. Next base: position 22,736,294 of record OZ010582.1, read on the forward strand.
GATGAATTTGCTAGTCTTGTACTTTAAAATCTGAAATATTGAAGTTATATGAGGATTAAGATTTTGCAAGTTGTTTTTATCTTTGAAATTTGTTTTTTCCTGCCACATAGTAAACATTCAAGCTGAATATTTGTTTCTTACATGGACAGCACTTTAACCAATTTAGTTATGGAAGCTAAATGTTACATATTGATACATGGAGGCCTAAATTAATACCACTCAATAAACACTATTCATATCTAAAGCCTTTAAATATCAATACAAGTTTCTGTATACCTACATAGTACATAATTTATCAATGGCAAAATAAGAATAAACAATAACACAATAAGAAAAACCACCACCATTTTGTGATTTTTTTACTATACAAAAAAGTCTGATACAGAACTTGAAATGTTAGAAAATTGTAGTCTACATATGAATAATCTGGCTTGCATACAAATAGACAAGAAATTAATAAACTAAAATATAATAAAGGAATATGACAAGGATATCTTTTACTCACTGACTATTTAACTTGTATAACTGAGATGATTCTAAGAGAATAAATGGGGCCTACCATAACTCATCCTCAACACATGTAACCCTATCCAAGTGAAACTGTTGGGGACAGATCAGAATTTAAAAAAAAACAAACTTGTTCTGCACACGGATAAATTTGTATAAAAAGAGCCAAAAAGCTACATAACAAAAACTGCTTATTAGGAAAAATGTGTAGTTTCCAAAATTACCTAAGAAAATTGAAAATATACATTAAATTAAAAACATTATTGATCTATTGATACAGAATACTTGGAAAGGCCACAATTTTTAATTACTTATGTACATCTATGACCACAAACTTCAATTATTCATCACATTGTTCAGGTATGACTGTTACATTACTCCTGCAGTGTATGCCACAAATTAGTTATTGTTGTTAGTTTCCTTGTGTTAACATTATTTCCAATAATAATTCAAAGATTCTCAATTGGAATCAAATCTGGTCTTTTGTTGGGGCATACCATGACCTCAACATTTTCAGCTATTATTTTCAGTCTATTATTGCATGATATTTATGTTATGTTTCTACAAGGAATAATTTTCCCTACTGTACACTGATATTGTGGAAGAGGAGAAAAAAAAACATACAACCAACTGCAAAAGTATGATTAATATTCAAATGTTCATAAAATTATAATCAGTATCAGTTGGTTTAAATGATAGAATATTGGAATGGAGGAAACAAAATTCACCTTTTGGCAAGTGGGTTTCAAAGATTTTTTTTTTTAGTTACCCGGAAATAACCCTGACAATGACATGCTCACTACAAGAAAAAATGCTATTGATATCCAAATAACATACATTGGGAATTGATTATAATTTATAAAATAACTTGACTATATCCAAATATAAGGTTGAAGACTCAAATTTCTCTTCTGTGATATCAGATATTTGAGGATTTTAGAGTGGGCAGGCTCTGATTTGTTGCTACAACTTAATGTATAAAGTTTATTTGTAAAGAAAACAATTAAAAATTTTTTAAACATTTTGAGTCCGATAAATATCATTTAAAAAAGTGATATTACTTTTAAAAACTCAATCTAATTCTAAAAATGTATTTTATTTCTCATTTCAGTTTATCGACCATCATCAGCAAGTTCTTTCCAGAAGTTAGGAAGTTCCTGGCTTATTTTGTTACTACTCATCTTTTACTTGATCAATAATCTGTCCGGCCAGATGTGACATAAGAAAGTATCAACATCCAAGCTATTAAAAACATTACCATGATCAACTTCATTGATACTCGACATGTAGAAGTAATACTGGTTTGCTCTATTATCTCCCCACAGAGATAACTTTTATATCTGTGATAACACAAAACTGGCTTGGCTGTGACTTGAGAGAAAAATCAATTCACACAGACTGAGAATTGCTACTACACGCACACACATGTACTACAGGCCATCATTCTTTCCTTTTTATTTTTTTTTTTTTTTAATACTACTTACTGATGTTCTCTTAAATCTGAGTGAGTACAAGGAAGATGACAGGGGGGGGGGATAATATGGTTCACAACATTTCTCCTGAAGTGGGGTGGTTACAATTGAATAGAGCTAGTTAACTGTTGTCTATGTCTCATCTCAGTACCAAGTATAGAGATGATACTTAATTTAAATTAAATTGGCCACTATGTTAATTAGAATATAGAGCTCAGTTTCAATTTCAACTTGCATAAAAGATTTTAATCATGAAATATTCATTACTACTTTTTAGTATAGCAATACACAGTATTTTATCTTAGTGATATCAGTACTGTAAGATTTTTCTGCATTGTACCAAGAACAATATAAGCTAAAATAACTTATTCTGTATTTTTTTCTACTGGTTATTAAGTGGAATTAAAAATTATAGGATACAGCTAAAACTTTTAAATTTGGTTTTATATGTAATGTTCACTTCCATTAGACAAGGTATATGAAAAGTTAAGATTTTACTCCAGCCTATGCTAGATTCTCAGTAAATAAGCTTAAAAAGCAAAAAAGAATTAGAATATCTTTTGCAAGAATAATAATTCAAGTGAAGTGATTTAAGAGTGGAAAGAAAACTTTATATTAACTTTGTTTTAAAATGCAGAGGAGTGTGGAATAGACTTGCTTTGCTTGGAACACCACCGACATGATCTATGACTATTAGAACTTGCTGTTCACTTTTGGTAAATAAATAAAAAAAAAAAATGGGTGTGAACTTTGCTGTGTAATGTTTATTTTTGGTATGTACAGGGATAAAAACATTGACTCAGGAGGCAGAGGTGGGGGAATAGATATTTTTATAATACAAATAAATTGCCACAAGAGAAAATGCGGTTGTAGTGAAGTGTCAAAAATAAATTTAGCAGTAAATTTGAATTTGTTTTTTAAACTGATATTGAACCTCTTACCTATCTATTTTGCTAAGCAGGGAAATGCAGTTATAAGAAAACAATTTTTGCCAGTGTTTATAGGAAAATAAATCTATTAATTAACATTGATAACTCATCTCAGAACCAACTGAACATATTGAATTAAAAAAACCTTTCATGCCTAAGGAGTTAATTTAACTTTTAATCTTATGAACTAAATTTTGATCACATTAAAAAAAGAAACAAAAGTCTTTTTGGAAAATCTAAGTCTGAATAAATATGAATAAAACACATTTGCAATAAGATACAGCATTTATACCATAGTGAGAGAAAGCTACATTTGTGTCAAAAGCTGACAAGTAGAACTTTTGTAAGAGCGGTCAATGTGAAATTAAACCTAGGGCTGGACAAATAAAACTAATTACAATAATCTCAAACATACAAAAAACATAATTTCAATCTAAATAAGACTGATATTACAGTATTTGTGATTTATTCTGGTATTATGCACTCTAGAAAGTAACAAAGATATTTAAAATATTTTTAAAATAATATTAAGTATTTATGAATATTATTTTCGTTACTCTATGTAATTGCTGAGTGCCTATTATAATAAGCTATTTAGATAAGCCATTGTTAGAGAATTCAAGATCTAACTGCTTTAAGTTAGAGTGTAGTTTAATATTGATACCTTTTGAGGAATGCCACCATCATTTAACTATATATGGATTGATAAAACTCATACAAAAACTTGATCTAAATATTGCATATTGACACCAGGTAACAGATACAGCATTGAATTTTGCACAAAGATAAAAATATTTCAAATTGAAATTAAAATCTAGTTAACTGATATTAATACAAAATTGTATTCACAAAACAAAAATAAAAATTTAATAACACAAAAGTGAAAATAATATTCAGTAACAGCTTGGTAGAAAATCTCTTATAAAATAATAATAAAAATATAAACAAAAATTATATAAAAAAATACATTTATGCAGACAGCATTCATTCACTGAAACTAATGACCATTCCAGGAATTGAGTTTATTATTATTATTATATGAAAAGACTAATAAAAATTAATTTCAGCTTCATTTTGTGATGTTTTCATTGAGGTAGTTTTATCTTTTTCTGTAAAATTACCAACTCCTAAGTGGATTAAAAAAAAAAAAAATCTAGATGCTGATGTAGAAGTTTCAGATAGAGAGGCATAGATTTTTTTAAGACATTTTATTATTATTATTACTATGTAGTGATTATCCTTTCCTTGATATAAAGTAAAGGTTTTTTTTTCACCTAAGTTTAGAAACTATATTTAGTATTTGTAATAAAGTCTCATAAATGTTATCTATCATTTTACTTTGCTTGTATCATGGCCCAAAAAATTATGACTGCAATGTTTTGTTTATAAACATTTAACTCATTATAATGAGATGGGACAGGGATGAAAAGCAGACTAACTACATTTGATATGGCCTATTTGGTGAGTGGAATGTGGATAAAAGTAGCTTTAAGTGTTAAAAGTAATTGTCAGAAATTATTGGTAACCACCCACAAGCACTACTTTGTTGATAAGTTAAATATGAAGACCAATTCTGGTTGGTTATCAGTAAGATTTTAATAATTTTTATTGGCTTGTTATAAAATTTTAATGCTAAATGCTAAAGTAAAAACAACTTATCTGTGCCAAATACCTCTTTTGAAAATTGTCTTAGCTCTTCTATTACTAGATGTTATAAATTGGTTTACAATACAATTAACAGGCTTTGCATATAACAAACATTCTTTTCTCATTAACCTTGTCTGGTTGAGAACTTTGGATATATTTTGAAAAGTTATTCATAAACTACAATTCATGTGGAGATTAAATAAGCCTTACAATGTTTTTATTCATATTTGTCAGGTAATATTAGGTTGGTGCAAAAATAATATCGGTTTTTGACGTATTTTTTAACGTCAAAAACCGACATTATTTTTGCACCAACCTAATAAATGCTATCAAATAAGTTCACCTGAGGATGAACTAAATCAGTATACACTTCATTATAGTTACTTCCTACTACAAGCAAGAAATTTGATACATACTGAAAGATAACAAAAATAGTCAATGTCACATAAGTAGCAACAATCTGGTCTTAGCTGAAATACCTCTAAACTGCCTTGAAGAGGAATCAAGGTGCAGACAATGTTAAGAAAAAAAACAGGCTATCAATGCTACAAATATATTTAAATGTTTTCATTTCAATTACCTCAAATATCAAAATAAGTTTTATGTAGCAAAACATGTTACATTTGAGTAAAAAAAAAAACTATTAAAAATTGCCATGACCAAAATCATAATTGGTAAAACTGATGTTTTCATTTGCAAATAAGAATTCAGGAAGACATATGTTTATACTTCTTTCTAGAAAGCAATAAAAGAAAATCCTATATAAACAATCAATCTCATTAGAAAAGGGGGATATGGTCTTCCTCACAAGTTTAACTTGATATTTTTCACTTTTTGTTTATAAAGAATTATACAACAAAATGATAGCCTGTTATTAAATGTCTACTTCATTTTAAATTAAAAAACTGCAAATGAGAGAATTGCATTTTCTACTATTTGAATAAAGTTTGGATATGAAATAAGAAAAAAAAAGAAAGCAGAAACAAAAGTTACCAAATTTTGAGGATGATCAAAACCAACCATATAACAGTGTCAGAGTTTTATAAACCTTGTTTTGCTAATCAACATTGGAGTTAATAATTAGTCAAATTCATTCATTTGAGAATTATCTATGAAATTTGTGAGGAAATGTAAAGGTCTTTTTGATGGTGTGAAATTATACACAACAGGTTTCTTGCCAAAATGATAGTTGCATACATTCAAATTATAAATTGAGAGAGTAACTAATAATTAGTTCTGACAAAGTTCAAAGAAGGACTAAGTTTCTTAAAGGCATTTGTAGTACTAATTGTTTCACTAAGAACAAGCAGTCTTTTTGAATAGATAATCCTAAAATAGTATATTAAGTTTTACAGATTAGCACAATTGATGAAAAAAAATAGTCTGATTGTAAACAATTCTAACTGAGGTATAAAGAGGATATGATTGGAATGGAATCCAATTCAAAATCTAGTGTATTTAAATGAGGTTTTATCATTGAATACTCAAGTAGGGATAATTTAATGCCCTACATGGTATTAACCATAAATGCTATTAATAAGTACATTGATTTTTTTTTTTCAAGGAGAATTAAATGTAAGCTTCAACAGGTTCCTATATTTAAAACGTTTTTATACTCAAGTTACTGAGAACATACACTGTACATAAGTAATTGTAGTTTTAATTCATTTAAATTTGAAAATTTATGAAAAAAAGAAAAAAGAAAAGAAAAATCAAATATACTTCCTTTCTCTCATCCCAGCACATAAGTCTCTGTCTATCAGCAAAACAAGTCAAAATTAAATGACAAATTCCTGGTAAGGTATTTAATTCTTTTAGCAGTTGGTTCAGGCCTAACAATTTATGATTTAATGCCAATAGTATTTTAATATACTAGTCAGTCAGTCAGGTAAGCGCCACATGTGATACACACTTAGGCAATGATATACTTTTCAATACATGACTGATGAGGCAGAAGATTTTTCCCACAGTAAGTTGCCATTTCTTTCTGCAGTAGACTGGTTGCCAACCAAGGTTAAAGAACCCAGTCTGTCCTACTATTTAACCCATATACTAATATAAAATTTTTAATAACTCAGTGGTATAGTAAGTTGTCAATTCTGTAATTGTTATTCAAGTTTGTAGCCAAGCTTCAAAATTTATAATTGCATCCACAAAAATAAATTATCCCATCTCTAAATTTTGGGGTAAATTTTGAGAGAAAAAAAAGAAAAATCAGTCCATAGATTTTTTTTTTTTTTTTTTTTTTTTTTTTTACAAAATTTAAACCTTCACTATATTATTGAGAGTAAAAATTTCATGCAATGTGGCAGAATAAAAATATGGTTCATTAATGTCATTCCACTAGAACCTTACTATTATGCTTAAAGTATGAAAGCAGTGAGAATGCTTTTCATTTTTGTGATGTATATATTCTTTTGCTTGTAATAAAGTAAATCCAACTCAAAAATGACTTTGGCCTTTAATTCTCATTTAGGCTTCTTAAAAAATAAAAATTAGCAAATGCTATCATTCAACAATAATATGAATTCAATGCTAGGGAAATTCAAGATTATTTTCTTTTCAAGATGCAACATATTGTTTGATTCTCTTTCTTTTCTACTGGACATCTGGCTCATTGCATTACTACTAATGACAGCTTCCTACCTGTCACACAAAAATGATATAAAAATGTAATATTAGAGTAATAAAATGTATGATTTATCATACATGGAATACAAGTATTGTGACTAAGTATCAAGAACAAGCAAACTCCACAATTTGGTATGCCAAGTATAACATTTCAATACAGGGTGCTATGGATAAATTGTCGTCTAAATTAGGCAAAAATGAGAATAATACTGGCATCTCATTTTAACAGATATATTTACCAAAATTACACAAAAATATATTGAAATACTAAAGAGTAAATTTATTCAATAAAATCATCATTGGCTTCAACCATGTCCTCCAGGCAACTTAGGAAACTCCTGAAACTCTTCTGAATGGTCTCCTTGTTTAAATTGGAATTCTGCTATAATCCTTGTTTTTAGTTCATCTTTAGTGTTTGTCTCTTGCTCAACTGCACCCCACACATAATCAAAGGGGTTGCAGTCTGGGGAGTTAAGTGGCCAGATCTAAGAGGGTGATGTAGTCATAAAAATTGTCTGACAGCCATGACTGGGTTCTTCTGCTTGTGTGGCATGTAGTCTTGTTGCCAGACATGAGGTCTTCTAGCAGAGAACCTCTTGACCCAGGGCAGGACTACCTCCTCAAGGCACTTGATGTAGGCCTCTGTGTTGAGTCTGAGGCCCTGTAGGAAGATGAATGAAGACATAAAGTTGCCATCACTAGTGATCACTCCCAACACCATCGTAATCATCATTAGACTCATCCAACTCTTTCTTAATCCTCTACACTATCCACAGATTGACACCCAAACACTCTGAAATAGCTTCTGTCATGGATGTCAAGCAGTACAGCATGTTGTTTCCAAATTTCTGGCAGAGTGAATTGTGTCATGGTACTCTTTTTCTCACAGACAATGCCCAATTGACCCTACCATAATGTGCAGTCAACAAAATCGAAAACAATGTGCATGTGTGAAATTAAAAATATAAAATGGCGACAATTTCTTCATCGCACCCTGTATATCAGAAACAAATAAAATGAATTTGGAAAACATCCATAAGTACAAACAAAAGGAGCTTAAAGGAATTAACTTGTATGCCCTAAAGTTATAAAATATTAAAAGGTAACAACAGATTATGAATAATTGTTGGATATATAGCTCTTATCAACATTGGTACCGATTCAACCATAGGTGATCAGAATTTGCCAACGTAACAATTGGCTACAAATGAATAACAATTAGCAATATGGATTTTGAACTTCGAAAAACCTAAATAGAAGAAATTAAATACTCCACCAATAAACAAAATTAATAGAATTAATATTCCAAGAGATGCCAGTTAAAACAAATCTCCATTATTTTCAAGATAGACCAAATTATAAGACCTTTGAATTGTGGTACTGGCATTACAAAGATTTTTAAATATGAATATAACCAATTGGAACCAAAAAGTGAATCTGCTATTAAGAAGAATTGTCATAGAACATGAAATATATTTTGTAATTATCTTTCTCATGAAGGAGTCACTTACTCATCAAATCAAGTGCTACAAATACCTTTCAGTAACCATACAATTGCAATGTCATTGAAATATTGTCTGTATAGATGAGTATTCTATTAGTTTGGTTTTTAGTTTGAGACAGTTGAGTTGATCTTACATTAAATTTGTCCCAGTGGTATATTGAAATATATCTAATAGAGTCAAAACTTTTGTGAATCATAGTATGTGGTATGATAAATCTTCTCTATTTTACAAGTACTTAATGACTGGGTGGTACTTTTGGAAAAATTAAAAAAAAAAAAAAAAGACTTAGAAATTTAGTAAGAAAAATAGAAAAGAAAGATATATAAATAAAAACAAATAAAAAATCATAGGTTTTGTGAATGACCTCATCATAAATTTGTCTCTGAATACAGAAGTGGCAGGATGTTAGAGGGAAATCATGTTTAGAGGCTGTAAATGTAACCAAAATAATAAGAGATATGATTTGAATCATGATATGACTGAGGGTGAAATTAGGTCATAAATGATTTAGGCTAGCCAAACAATAATAAAGAACTTTTGTTGATGTTAATCTGGGGTGAACCCTGCATGTACAGGGCTCACCCAGATAGCAAGGTAGACTTTGCACTCACAATGTCATACCAGAGCATTAAAATGTTAACCAGGAAGGTGACCCAAAGCAACCAGATGTACAGTTGCAACTCATATAAATGCTAGTGGCTGTTGCCAACATGCAAACAGGTGGTCAATTCAGCTGCTCTCAGAAAGTGAACATGTAGGACTCAGATAACAGGAAAATATGTAAATACCTCACCTAAGAGGTAAAAAAAAAAAACAAGTCTCACATGATATCAAAAATTTTTGTTTTGTTGTTTTTTGGTTATGTTGGAAATCAACATGTAAAGAAGACCTGATAAGCTGCAATTCACTTTCATACAAAACAATAAATTCCAAGTAACATCATTTTCTTTCTTTTATATCCTTTCTCTAATCATTGATTTCAAAAAGAGATGAAACAGATGGAATCAAACAAATAGATTGAATTCAGTATATGTAAGCCTTACTATCAGCTGAAGGAATGTGACAAGACTGCTTCACAAGTAGCAATAACTATCATGGCAAATGTGGAATATGGTTGACAATGATTAGTAAAAATGATTGGTTCATAGGTGGGTGAAGAGAGTTAAAAAAAAAAAAAAAAAAAATACATCACAAGATTTTTTTCCTTTCCTTGCACATATTGGCATAGTTTAAAAATAATTATCAATACATTTTTAACTGAATATATAAAATTTCAGGCATTAACTTGAAAGCTAATACAGATTGATAAAAGGAGTTTAGATATATACATTGTTATTATCCTTGTTCTTTAAAAGGTAAAAGAACATGCAAATAGAATTGTATCTTAGTTGCTCTATTTCTCTTTTTTGCACACACGGAACTTGTATATCGCCTCAGAAATGTGATACTTAAGGTTTGAAATGTATTTTTTTAAAATAAGGAATCTTTCTTGAAGCTTTTATTTTAGTTTTAATTTCAAGCTCATAGATTAAAATTAATATTGCCAATAAGAAAAATACCTTGATGTGTTTCAAACTGAATTTAGATTGATTGGAATGAGTGTTTTTTTTTTTGTCAGTAAAATGATGAAAATTGTCTGTATTGACAAATCTGTCAATAATATAATTCTATTTATTAAAGAATCTTTCAAAAATAAAATCTACTTTTCTGAAACTTTATTTGAGGAAGATTAGTTGATTTAAAATTTAATTAATCCAATTTGGAACAAATATTTTTAGTTTAAAATATTATGCAAAAGCATTTTTTAACATGGAGGTGTTTTCATGAGATACTGACAATTCTCTCTATAGAAAAAAATTTCTAAACATAAGTTTATGGAAGATATAACTAACAATTACTTGATGAATATAACATGGGTACCCTTTATATATATATATATTTTTTAACTACCCAGTAATCTTAAAAATTTAAGAAAATATTCTAAGTAGTTTAATATTTTATTGAATTTTAGGTACTTACAAAGATGCTTGTTGAGGAAATGTTAGAAAATAGCCAATAATTTTGAACTTTGCAATAGTTACCACTCTTATTTTCTGATGATGTAACATTTGGACATCCATATTTACAAAAATGAACATGTTTATACACACATCAAATAAATTCAAAATATGGGGGGGTCAATGAATTGTAGTGAGCTTTTTCATTTACATTTAGTAAATGCAGTCTTAATTTAATAACAATATCACTTAGCCACTACAAATACTGAATTCTAAAAGGTTTAAAAGTTTATAAATTACTCTAATTAAAATTTAAAAACAAATGAAAACAATTATTGTAAAATTTCATTATTCATCGAAAAAAAAAAAAAAAAAAAAAACTTAAGACAATAGTGTCCGTAATATATTTTATGCATAAAAGTAATTCAAAGCTTTTCTAATTAAATAATATCTTAGTTTTATTGTATTTTTTATTTTATGATTCAGAGCAAATTTTCTTTAACTGGTGGTCCTGTTTGATCAATAAAGTTTCATGATTTAAATTTCCCAAGGACTTATTACTAATATATACAATAAGCACTACAAAAAATAATTTCTTGAAATTTCATATAAATAAATGGGGATCAACAAATGTAAGTAAAAAAAAAAAAAAAAGATTTTTTGCAAAGATTTTCAAAAAAAGAAACATTAAAAAAAAAAAATAATAATGTCATTCATTTGTAAATAAGTCCTAAAATTTTCATTAAAATCTGACAATTATCCAATTTTTGCAAGAATTTCCGAATCAGTGTGTTTTGCACTGCAAAAAGACACTAAAATTTCCCATATTAATTTATGGTACAACATTGGAGAAAAGATTTCTAACCAAAATTTCAAAAGTTCTAAAAAGGATTAAAAAATATTTTTACATGAAAAAATTCTTTGATTTTTCCTCCCAATAATAAAGATTTTGATGATAAACGGTTTTTATTAAATTTTGGCCGTTGTTTTTTTTTTATTTTTTTTTTTTATCATGCATATTCATTTTTGGATTTTTAGCATATATATGTTATTTTTCCATAGAGAAGGTTAATGGAGTGATATATCAACTCCTATTATCAATCCTAAGTATCCTTGAAATATTATGCCTAAAACTCTTTACAATTACTTTTTGTTTGGAAGAGAGGAGAGAAAAATTATGCAGACATTTTCTGAATAAAACTACAACATTTGGCTTGTAAAATGAGGGTGAAATATAGAATAGCCCTTATAAGAAAGAGAAGCAAAACAGATTGTGTGCTTACATGAAAGATACAGGCACATCTTGGTTTGTTGAGCTTTGCAGATGATGCATTTTCTTTTTCCATTTTTAACAAATGGAAAGTTACATGGCAATCCTGTATGTGCCACATTTGGTAATTACAGCATTATTTAAAACTAAAAGGCTAATGCTGATTCATGTTTAATAGATGACAGTAATCTGTAAACATAACTTTTTGTGTGTACTGGAAAATAAAATTTCTGTGATTTAATGTAACTGAACTTGGAGTATCAACAAAGTAGAACTATACAGATTCTGAGACACAAAATAGGTATAATCAAATGGATCAAAAGAAAAGCAAACTAGAAAATTAATAAAAATATTTCAGTTGTATTTCATATAATGAGCATAATAACTGAAATGCCATATTAAAAATTATGATATAAATATATACACAGAAAAAAATCTAATTGCCTGAACTGCATATAAACAACTGAAAGATGAAAATTCATCGGACAAGGGAAGTAACTATGTTCATTTATCATTCATGTTCCAATAATTAACAACAGTAAAAGAAATGTTTAGACATTCTCAACTTAATTTGATTCTTGCTAAGTTCTCTATATCACTTTATACTATATTTACTACAGAAAAAAGAAATTTAAGGGATTTCTTAAAAACTTTTGGCTTTGAAGTGATAAATAACAATATTCATGAAACAAATTTTAACCGACGTGGATTTTTAAGGTGTTTTCTTAATTTATTATATATTGCACTGTAACTTACATTGAGCTCTCATTGGATTAATGTCCTCCTTCAAATTTTCCATACCAATTACAAATTGGTACTGTGTGTGTGTGTGTGTGTATACATACATACATACACAAGATGTTTATAGAATAAATTTTTAGCAAAAAAAATTTGAGTAGACAAAATTCAAATATCTTTCAAGAACGAAACTGCTTTATCAGAAAATACTGCTTTATTTACCAGAAATATCAATTTTATCTTTACTGAAAATAAAATCATTACTTAAGTTATAATCTCAATTTTTAGTATTGAAAAATCAATGACTACATAAAGTTGGAATCACAATCGCACAATACATATTTACATACATTTTCTTCTAAAAATAGTTAACTATATGACGTTTCTGAATTTCATTTTTGTTAAACCATATTCAAGAAGAAAGGATGAAGATCAAACTATTGAGCAGAAACTTTAATCAGAAGCATTCTTATTTAAAAATATTCTCGAGGTATATTCATGTTACTAGGATCCTCTGTGAATTCAACCTCCAGAGAGACAGGTAACATGAAAGGACAGGATTTACCAGATATCCTCAACCAATGAATCAAAACACAGGAAAAAGAGAGAGAGACACAGAGAGAGAGAGAGAGAGAGAGAGAGAGAGAGAGAGAGAGAGAGAGAGAGAGAGAGAGAGAGAGAGAGAGAGAGACACACAGAGAGAGACACAGAGAGAGAGAGACACAGAGAGAGAGAGACACAGAGAGAGAGAGAGAGAGAGACAGACACACACACAGAGAGACACACACAAAGAGAGAGAGAGAGAGACACACACACAAAGAGAGAGAGAGAGAGACACACACACAAAGAGAGAGAGAGACAAAGAGAGAGAGAGAGAGACAAAGAGAGAGAGAGAGAGACAAAGAGAGAGAGAGAGAGACAAAGAGAGAGAGAGAGAGACAAAGAGAGAGAGAGAGACAAAGAGAGAGAGAGAGAGACAAAGAGAGAGAGAGAGACAGAGAGAGAGAGAGAGACAAAGAGAGAGAGAGAGAGACAAAGAGAGAGAGAGAGAGACAAAGAGAGAGAGAGAGAGACAAAGAGAGAGAGAGAGAGACAAAGAGAGAGAGAGAGAGACAAAGAGAGAGAGAGAGACAAAGAGAGAGAGAGAGAGAGACAAAAAGAGAGACAGAGAGAGACAAAAAAAGAGACAGAGAGAGACAAAAAAAGAGACAGAGAGAGACAAAAAAAGAGACAGAGAGAGACAAAAAAAGAGACAGAGAGAGACAAAAAGAGAGACAGAGAGAGAGACAAAAAGAAAAAAAATGTAGTTGTGCAAAACTAGAGCCTCTGACAAGTCTTCTACTGTCAATGAAGAAAAGTATGCTTCTATATAGACCTCATAAAATACCTGAAAGCCAGCAACAGATATAGAAAGTCTTTCCAAATCTTTGTTCCTGAAGCCAAGTTAGATGACATGTTCAACTTTAAATTGTAATTAAATGTGTAATTTATTTTTGGATATGTCAGATTAAAAAAAAATATGGCTACTTTCAAATGTAACTGTAAAAATAATTGTTTGAACCTGATTAACAATAAGACTAATACAATGTGTCATTAAGATAAAAATACAGAGGAAAACAATATAAAAGTAAAACTGAACAAAATATAAAAAAACAGATACATCGGAGGCCTAAGAGAATGGAGTACATTCAGAGGTAATCTTTTATGAATAACCTCCCTTAAATTGTTTTCCATTGTGATAATATTTTCATAAAGAAAGATAAAGAAAAAAATTTTCAAAATAAATCTTTCCTTTGTTTTTTGTTTTTTTAATAGCCTTTAACCCCTTTTGAGACTGAATATATTTCTAAATTTTGCCAGTTTTAAGGTAACTGAAATTTAAATATGTGAGCTACCTATGAATGTTAATGCCATGATAGTCATATTTTTAAACCTGAATATCTGATTTTGGTCATTTTCATGGAAACTAAAATTCACAAAAGATTGATTGTAATAAATTTTAACAAATATGTCTCAGAATATTGTAGTAGTAATTCTAAAAAACAATAGTATGCAAAAAATGTCATTGTCAGCCAATTTCCAGACATTTCAAGACGTTCCACAGCTAAATCTAGTAAGCCACACATTTTCTGGAAGCAAAAGGTAATGTCTGACAATATTTTTAGCAATAATTCATAGCAATAAAAAGTAAAAGTTTAAGTAAATTTAAAACATCTTGAAGTCTAATGTCCTTAAGTGAAGGTCTGATGTCTATGTCTGTCTGATTGTCACAATATTAAAATTTGATCATCTACTAATAAATAAATTGTTAATTTCAATGAATGTCACCATTGCATAGAAGCCACTAGTTTGCTTGGGCAGATATCCCTATACAACCAATTGGTACTATAAATGAGGTTGTAAACAAGTGTTTGGCTGGCCAGATTTGGCCAGTCAATCTGAACAGTGTTAATCAAAGGAAAGATTTTTTTAAAACCAATATTGTTCATACTTAATGGTTGAGATAGTTGTAGATTTCTCACCAAAATGAATGAGAAATCTGCAACTACCTCAAGTATTTTGAGGAAATATCAACAGGTTGGGCTGGCAAGATATCCTCTCTTGAAAAACTGGTGCAACACAATCTTCTCACTCTGATATATATGGTCTAGTGTTAGATGAATGTGAGCAAATTCAATATCAATGGTATTGAGAACAAAATGATGCTGACTTTTGTTTCGCATAGATAGGAAAAACTTGAGAATTATTTTGACATTTGCTTTCATGATTATGGTAGTGTATGAAAACACCAAGTGTGAAATGGAGAGCTGGAGTCAAGATAATCTCTTTCTTAGTCTAGTTTGAGATTATATTTATGATCCATAATTAGAGGGTGGAGATGGGAAACTGATTTGATATTTTATATGAAGTTGGATTATCTATGAATCCAAATACCTTGGGTCCTTAAACATAAAATGCTATCACTGAAAGGGAGAGGGAAGTTTCTTTTATTTATTTATTTTTTTTTTTTTTTAATCAAATTCACAATACCAAAATGGTTTGGTGTTTACAGAAACACATCAAAATAAATTTTTATTATAAATGTTGAGTGATCAATTTTTTTTTTTTTTTTTAAATTACAAACTTACACAGGAAAAAAAACACTGAAAGTGTTAGATTAAATGAAAGAACAATTTTATCATTTATCATTTGAATTGACAGATTAATTATAAGAGCAACAGATATTTGTTGCTCCTGCTTGTACAGGTATGATAATTATGAGAGAAGGTTTTATGAAAATGTTCAAGAAACAACATTTTGTCAAGATATGTAACAAGAGGACAGTTTGTAGAGAAATAGATTCATGCCTTTTCTATACAATTTCATTTTTTGTGCTGATAAATTATGCCACTCCAGATATGCTCATGAGTATAAATACCACTCAGAGATTTTACAGAAAAGGTAAAAAACTCCTGCTTTACAACTCAAATTTAGCCTAAGGTGCTCTGATTAAAGGATCATAAAAGAAATCAACTGAATGAATCTACAAAAATAAATAAGAGGAAACCAAAAGTTACTGTCTTTTTGATAGATCAATAATATCTAAACTTTTTATATATTCAAAGTTGTCAACAATACAGTTCAACTTAGAGAATTATTTACATTGCTAAAATGCTGGATTCATTAAAACAATTCTGTATTTTGCTGATGGACTCAAAATATTTTGAATGCAAAAATATGAGCAGATCTACTTTTATTATACCCCAAATCATCCAACCTATAAGTTGACTATATCACAAGAATGTATTTATTTTATGCCAAAATTAAAAAATAGTATGATGAATATAATGGGAACTAAGATATTGAAGATACTGTCTGACATACAAAATTGCTTAAAATTGTTATTACAATCTCTAGAAGTGATAAAATGATGTTAGATTATATTTAAAAATTCTTAGTGCTGTACTTGTGAAGTGTGTTATTAGCAACAAGATGTAAAACATCAATTCTCATTTTTTTTTTTTTTTTTTTAAAGTACATCTTTAATCTTCATTAAGAATTGAAATTCATACAGGGCCAATATTTTTTTCTTCATTCAGATGTCTTGTGAGACTGCATGAAGAGTGAATGTCACACAATGAAGTTCAAGCCTGCCTTGAGCATGAATAAAATAATGTGAAAACATTACGTTTTTGTCTTTTCTGGTTTTAGTTATTATTAAGAAAAGGAGGAAAAATTAATTTACCTTGTGCCGATACAATGTGCTGAAATGGTTATTTCGGAAAAAAACACAGAGTTCCCCTTCTTTCACTGTGGTACTTAACTCACAAAGGCCATGATAAGTTAACTGTGAAGCTGTCTTTTCAAGAAAATTTTCTGCTATTGTTGCTGCAAAGAAGAGACTCACTTTTACTAATCAGCAAAGTATAAAAAAATGAAAAAGTTTCTTTAAAAAATGTAATATAAACAAAATACAGCCTAATATTTTCAGCTCAGAAGAAAGTACCAACATAAGTAAATGTAATAGAACAATACAAACTTGTATTACTTGCTTTGAGAACTTGCTGTATTATGTATTAACAGTTACATTACTTTTTTTTTTTCTTTCTTTTTAATCCTGTTTATCTTATTTCACATTGCAACTCTAAAATTCACCATTCATTGCATATTTACATCTTACACTATTAAACTAGCATTCAAGTTTCTTAAATAAAACACTGTCTCTGATTAAGTTTTTAACTTTTACCTTTTTTATGTAATTAGCATTTATTAATTTTTCTTATTACTTTACAGTGCTTTGTTATCTACCTCATCTTTGTTTATAATTTTTGTAATACAAAGGCTGCAAATGCAATAAAATAAAAAATGTTTGAGATATAAAAAGCATGTTATTAGGTTGATGCAAAAATAATAACGTAATAATGTCGTTTTTTGACGTTAAAAAATACGTCAAAAAACGACATTATTAAGTCATTATTTTTGCACCAACCTAATAATATGTATCCAGCTTAAGTGATTAAATTGGCTCAACTGCTGGTATTTTAATGTTAGAATTTGAGATTAAAATAAACTATATTGTGCATTTAAATATTTGTCAACAGAATTCAGTTTACAAGAGCATATAACAGTTATATTGCATCTTATTCCTTTTGGTTAAATGTTAATCTTGATTTGTCATAAAATCTGTTTAAGCTATATTTATTTAGTGAATTTACAGCAAAATGTACTAAGAAATAATTAAGGACAACACCAATATCAATTTTATTCCTGATTAACCAAACACATAATTATTTGTTTCCTCTTCATTTTATTGTCATTAAGTGATATATTTTATATATATATATATATATATATATATATATATATATATATATAGTAGAGAAAGCAGATGTAGGCACTACATGCACATACTTGAACCAAACAACAAGCTTGAAGCATGTTTTAGAGTGAGGACAAAAAGAATCAACTATGAAATGCAGGTAAAAGTTTGTATTTTTGTTACTTATTTTAAGGCTATGGAGATAACCAGGAAAAAAACAAAAACAAATGATAAACTTACCTTCTGTAAATAATTTAATGTCTTCTGAGGTTTTCTGGACAATGATCTTTTCTACTAATTGATTGTAGCTGCACATCCCAATGGCAGACACAATATCATGAGACTGAGGATCTACTAGCCAACCATGATACAAAGAAATACCCAGCAAATCAAATATGATACATTCAGTGGTGTATTCAAAATGTTGCACCCTAGATTAAAGTAAAATAATATTTAGAAATTTAGTTCATGGAATAAATTACATCAGTATTTTTAAATGTGCAATCATTAAGGTTCAGTGTCTTAATAAACTTAGTAAACAATAATAAATTAAAAGGATAAGTTACACTTTTTACATCTTGGGAGGGGGAGACAAAAACATAGAACAAAACACAAAAAATTCTCACATTTGATAGTTTTTAGAACATAATAAGGTGCATTACCAATATTTTGTCTGCTTATCATGACTTATAGAAAATAAGTAATATTCTTTGAAACAAGTGAAAAAGAATGTTTTATTAATATGAAGTTATTTTGAAAACAATAACTCAGAAACCTTTCTCAATCCTCCAAACAATGAATGACTCAATTTTATTAAATTATCAAAATGCATTCAGTTTTTTAAACTCTTAATTACATACAAGTTATAATCAAACCGAGTTGATATTGTAAATATAGCTTTCTACTTCTCAGCTTGTCAATTTCAAAAACTGATGTATCGGTATATGCCATTCCTTTCAAAATTTATATGAATATGGCTCCTCATAATTTCCTTTCTTTTATTTCTTTAATTCTTGCTCTTTTATAACCACTCTGTTTTTTCGTACTTATTCTTCTCTCCATTAAACGTTTCAAGTAGTTACTAGCTTCACTTCTGTTTCTCTTGACTTCACTGTGTCTTGTTAAACTCTCCAAGCCTTCATTCATGTTTACCTCAAATTTCAGTTGTCTCTTTCTGATTTTGAGCAGCAATTCCTTTGTAGTTCCTATTTTCCTTAAATCTTATTCTTATCCTACATATTCTCAACATTTGTTAGTAGGACCACATGTCTTGCTTCAGGTCATCTGTGATGAAAAAGTTTAGCATTCACTTCCATAGAGAACATTAGACATTATAAAGCAGTCCAACACTTTGTTTCTCAGGATATTTTCCTCTCTTAATACTTTGCTCAGTTTTGAAAAGCATCTTTTGCTATTCCAATAATAAATCCTGGTGGTAGGTTTTTTTTTTTTTTAAATGATCTCATTATACAGGTTAATTAAATCTGGCAAGAAAACATCTTTAACATTTCTCTATTTAGTTTGGTATATTCATTAAACTTATTATCTATCAACAATCTGTGTGTTCCCAGTCTAGGTTAAAGATTATTTGATTGTCTTAGATCTAGGTCAAACTTTTAAAAAAGACTTTAGTGAATGTGGACACAAAGTACTCATTGAAACATTAACATTTCAAAGAATTCTAATTGTAATCAGTGATAAAAGTTACTTCTGAATTTCATACATTTATTGTCAAATCCAAATATGCACCCCAATACACATGTGTGTCCATTAGAATTTAGTTACTAGATATTTGTAAACGTTTCAGATATTTACTCATATATCATTATATTTATTCATAAAAAATGACAAATATAAAATGAAAAATATTAACTACTTAAATTAACAAAAAGAACCAAAAGAGAAATAACTGATTTTTTTAAAATCAATACTTTCACTTTTAGACAAAATTTAGTTTGAAAAATGTGACTAATTATTCAAAGGGGTAGAGCACACAAATACTTTGTGATAAGTCAATTCTAATTTTCTTAATTTTACAGTCTTTATAAATATGCAAGTCATTAGATGTAGCAATATTATTCATAAGTTTGGTCTTTCTAAGCTCTTTAGTTCAAAAAACAATTAAAATTAACGAATCATTTCAAAAAGAAAGTTGCTTTTGATGTATGCACACACAATCTATATCATTGTGCAATCAAATATTATAGAAAACTACATATTAAAACAGTATTATGAAATATATTGAAAACTAAAATATAAAACAATTGTGATTTTCTGAATTTTTAATTGAACTCTAAGAGAGAAAAACTAGGTTTAAACAGGACAAGCAAAGCAAATATGAAAACAGAGTAAAAGATCTTTGAAAAGCAATGGAGAAAGCAATAATTCTAAAGGAAGAAAAAGAGAAACAGTAAATGAAAAGTCAGAAACTAAAGTTTAATTTTTGAATATTAAGAGTTAAATAAAGCTAACAATATATAGAATGTTTATCATATTTATCTTATAGAACTCAAGAAAAAAAGAAATTGCCTTATGTTTCTGGCCTTCATTATGTACATTGATTTCCCATTAAATAGGAAAAACTACTTGCTTTAATTAAAGAATTTTACAGATCTTAATCTGAGGCATGCAGATTATTGAACACTAAGACTGCACTATTTTCTTTTTAGGGTTATGTTTTTTGGTGTAAAATAGTTTGTCTAATAACATGTAATCTTGTAAAATATTGATTTAAAGTTGATTAGGATGACAAATTTTATACATACAATTGATATATTGAACTAAAATTATTTTACAATATTTTATAGTAAAATAAATTCACATAAATACAAACCACTCTTGTCTTAGTCTGTTCCAAATTTGTCTTCAACCACATTGGGTTTTAGATCAATCACATTTGATTATGTATCATCTTGCACATTGAACAACTGAAAGGTTCTACTAGAAAATTCCCTCAGTTATTTTTTTTGGTCCATGCATATCTTTGTTCTCAAAGATTCACTAGAAGTTTTAATCAGTTGAAGATGTCTATCTTACAGAATTCTGTCCTTGAATAAATTTTCTTAAAATATCTTACAAGCAATTTTTCTTACAATGTCTTCTTGTCTGTGTATCTACCTAATCTGCACCTGGGTTTATTCCCATTATCTAATTCTCTAAGGAGTAAGACATATTTACCCTGTGAATCGTACATTAACATCCAATCCAGTTTGCAATTTGTGGATCACAGCCATGCCATCTTGCATGTTCTGCTGGTAATTTAGCTGGACATCTTCTGAGGCAGTCTGGAAAGAGAAATTGAAGAAAACAAAAACATTTAAAATATACAAAGAATGGTGATGAGATAAGAAAAAAACTGCCAAAGATTTTATTCTTTTATTACAAAATATTCAGATGTGACATTTTTCAAGCTTACTTTTTTTCATTTTTTTTTTTTTAACTATTTTATTTTTAAGTAAATCATAGTTGACAAAAAGTATATGTATATGTGGCAAGAGATGACATTCAGTTAAACTTGAGAATAATAAAAAGGAGAATGACTTAAGAACTTTTAACAATAGAAATTGCTGCATTGGTTTATTTAGAGTGGAAAAGAGGAAGGAGATAAAATTTACAAGGAAAGATCCAAAAATCCAAAGGTATAATAGTATAATTTATATTTTTTTCTGAAAGATATTTAAAAAAAAAAATTTCATAAATTTTCCATAAAAAGGAAAAACATTTTTTTATTTCATCGTATTGAATAGATAACTAATTGCATTTTATTAATAAGATAAAAAGAAATACATGAATATAGCAATGCTTTGTTAAAAAAATCCATGTCTGATTTTATCATTTTTTGTTAAATCTTCCTAAATAAATGAATTAAAAAAAAAAAAAAAAAAAAAAAAAAAAAAATCAAAATTCTTTGCCAACAAGCATTCATTTGCATATGATTTTTAAAACAGACTTTTGGAACACAGAAAGGGATATACTACTATCAGTAGTCAGCATTTTAAATTCATTTCTAAAATAATTTTGTCTAACATTGGATTATTTTAATGTATTTGATAATGCCTTGTATAAAGTCATTGAGTCTATCAGTCATGCAGTAAAATTCATTAAATACAATTTTTGTATTTTTCCAATAAAAAAGTAAAATCTTTACTTGCTTTTACTTCAAGGAAAGGGGGAAAGCACAATAAAATAATGTATATGATATGAAAAAGATATCTTTATAGAATTTTTATCAAGGAGGTAAGAATATTAACATAAAATGCAATAAGAATCCTGATACTTTCTATGTTGATGTTAGCACAAGACTAATATTTGAAACTTTTTTTTTTTTAAGATTTGAATTTCATAGTGATACTTAGAAGAAATACAGAAATATACACTTTATAAAAAGTTAAAATGTTGTTTAAGGGAGAAAACAAATAAAAAATGAAATTTTTATTAAGAGGTAGCACACACCATCTTATACTTCAAATATATTCCACTTATACTAAAAATTCCAGCAAAATAAATATCATTGTAAATAAATAGATGACAAAAATAACTTTTAATTCAGATTTTAGCTGAATTTAGGTTTGCTTGAGAGAGAACATAAATGCATATACACATAAAAAACTGGTTGTGAGTAACAAAAAAGTATAATAAAAAAAAAATTGTTGTGGCAGGGTTATAAAAGAAATAGAATTTTTACTTTTATCAAATCTTCCTTTGTTTTAGCAAAAAATAACTGTTGGGTTGCTTAAACAAAAGCAATACTAATTAGGTAAGGGGAAAAATCAACTGACAACTGATTTCTAAAATGACCTTAAATTTGTTATTAACTGGAATAAGAAATGACTTATTAATTTTAACACCACTATATCTTGTAGAATCCCTTGTATTTTTATAAGTTTACCATTTGTGCATGCATTGAATATTACTGCAAAATCTGGTTTGGGCCTCTGCTATGTATCTAGAGATTCTTAACAGAATCCAAGACAAATCTGCAATAACAACAGTCCTGACCTCGCATATTGGCGTCAATCACTTTCCCACTGTCATACATAGCTACTATGTGCCTTTTCTATAAATACTTTCATGGTAATTGTTCTGATGAGCATTCATTTCCGGCACCTCAACTTTTTGAATTCAAATGCAGTACTAGATTGGCAGCTAGGTCTCATCATTTTACTATTGAAATTGCTATAGATGTAATCATAAATAATTCTATGCTAATAATTTCTTCTCTTGCACTTCATGTGGAAGTTTCATCTGGCTTCTTGGTTTCCTGTCAACTATGATCTTCAAAAATTTAAATACAATGTCAATCATTATCATCTATCTCCCTGAATCCTGGTCTTGTAATGTCCTCTCTCAACATTTTCTCAATTTCCTTTGCTCTCAGTAACCCCTTGCATCTTTATGGTTTTATCTCCTTGTTTGGAGTGAAATAATTTATGAAACTCATAAATGACAAAGTATTAAAATCACAAATATTAAAAAAAAAAAAAAAAAAAAAAAAAAAAAAAAAAAAAATTGTATGAATATAAGTAAAAAAAAAAAAAAAAAAAAAATGTATGAATATAAGTAAAAAAAAAAAAAAAAAAAAAAAAAAAAATTGTATGAATATAAGTAAAAAAAAAAAAAAATATGAATACAAGTAAAAATATTAACATGAATATAACTTCAGATGATCAAACACTCAACAATTAGCAAACTTGTCCCCAAATCCAGTCAATTGAATGCCAACATTTTTAAGCGGTACTCAAACTGATTAAATATAATTTTTTCTTTAGGTACAAAGATTAGCAAAGTAACATTGAAACTATAATATACTATATGAAGCCAAAATATGGGAATAAATTTCCTAGATGTCACAATTTGGTAATAAATATCTGAAGGTTCCCAAATGAAAAATAAACTTCAGTTAGACAAATAAAAATTACTAACCTTTAATAAAAAATAAAAAAAAAAAAATAAAAAAAAAAGTGTTATCACTTGTTTGCCAGGAAAAAAAGTCAACAGGTTTATTTTCCACCTTAATGTTACTCAAGTTACTCTTATTGTTGCTCAGGTCATTTCCCCTTCTATGATCATTAAAAAAGTAGCATGTATCAGAAATAAAATAGCTTCTGACAATATTTAAATTCAAAATTAAAGATGATCTGGTCAAAAATGAATAATGAAAATATTTAGCTAAGAAATTCAGGTAAAACAAAAAGTAGACTAGTTTTTATATTTATAGCAACTCATTTGCAATCTATTTCTAATATGAATGGAAATAAAAAAAAAAAAAAAAAAAAAAAAACTTATATTTTAAAAATGGGAAACATTTAAATATCAAATTTTTCATAACTAATAAGTTTCTTACCTTTGGTACATTTTCCAAAATACATTCATCCAGGTGATCCATAAGTTGTTCTGAGGTAATCAATTCCAAGCCAGACTCAAGAGTTACCCGCCCTTGCAACAACAACACATTCATGATGGCAAGCAAAGGGCAAGGACCATTTTCATTTTGTGTGATGACAGGAACCTTTTTGGACTTAAAATGAATCCACTTGAGATGGTAGATACTTAGCACAGATGATGAGGAGGAAGAAGATGCACCATCCTTGGTAACTTTCAATGAAGCGGCACCAGTATCATTGTCAGCAGCTCCCAGAGAAGCAATATCAACACATTCCAGATCTCTATCAGACGGAATGCTCAGAGAATCTGATGGTGTCACATCTTGTGAATCACTATCACTCCGCTTAGAGGAGTGTTCATCTGTATCCCTGACGGTATCACCCAAGGACAAGGTAGCTGCTGTTCGGACAACAGCATCTTGTTCCGATTTTTTAGGCACTTCAGATCTGGCACTTGACAAATTGGTCAACTCTGAATGACCTTTTGACAGCATTGTAAGATCAGCAATGTCCTCCTGACCTTGAACACATGATTTATTTGCAGATTTAGGCTCTACAGTTTTGCTAGCACCTGCAAGATCTTTACTTGGAAATCTCTTTGAGGAATCATCTGTAGAACTCTGAAGAGTCTGTGTAGGAGTAGTTGATACAGTAGTAACTCTGCTCAAATCATCAACTTTTTCCAAAGGTTGTTTCAGAGGTGAAGAACTCATGGTAATGCTGGTATTAGTTTGAGGAAAGCCAGAGTTAACACTTGGGAGTCTACTGCCAGCATTTTCTAAGCTACTGTTTGTGGAAGGTTTCATGATATCAGTCAAATCTGAACTGAATTTATCAAGTTTAGATTCAGGTGAAGGAGGGGCAGGAGTTGGCTGCAATGTAGACTCAGGAGTTATGTCAATTTTTCCTGAAGGCTCATTGGGCAAGGTTTTTACATCGTCACTGTTCTGGTTAGGAGAATTGGTTTTATGCACTGGGTTCAAAGGATTGACTGCAGCAGATGCGGAGACAGAAGCAGCAGGTTTCACTGGTGATGATACTGTGTTCTTTTGTGAGGCTACTTGATTAAGGCTTCCATCATCACCGGTAACTGTAACTAAAATTTATAAAAAAAATATGTGAGTTTTTACAAAAATGATAATGAGAGTTCTGAGATGGTAGTACAAAAGCAATGCACAAAATGGGAGCATCAAAAAATCAGTTTATAAGGCCTGAATAATAATGAAGAAAGTGCTCAAGTGTTCAGAAGATGTATGCTAACATGACCCAATGATAACCACCGAATGCTGGTGTAAAAAGTGAAATAGAAGATTAATAACAAAACAAATGAAGAGAGCTAAAGGTTTGAAGAGATTAGTTGTTATTTGATTCTTGTGATAACTACGAGATACATCAGATATGAATAATTAGATAAAATACTGATCTCAAACCAAAAGATCAGTGTCAAAACAAATACAAATGCTTAAATGATATCAGTGTAATATAAGTAAAAAGATTATAAATTTTTTAGTAATATTTCTTTCATCATAATTTCTATTGTTTATTATTCCAACTCTCAGACTAATTGTACTGTGGTTTATAAATAGTAGAGTAGAAATATATAAGCCTCCTACAAGATAAAAACTCATGCCTTTTCTTTGGGATAGTTAAGAATAATCTAATATATTTTTTTATTCAGGCATATAGAAATCCATATAGATCTTGTAATGTAAATTATTTATTTCTTTATATACTGAAAAAAGTCTATCGATGAGTAATACTATCCTGTTAATATTGTTTTTGTAACAAACATGTCTGTACAGACTGTATTTGTACAGAAAAAAA
Source organism: Acanthosepion lycidas (assembly GCA_963932145.1). Classification (NCBI taxonomy): domain Eukaryota; kingdom Metazoa; phylum Mollusca; class Cephalopoda; order Sepiida; family Sepiidae; genus Acanthosepion; species Acanthosepion lycidas. Next base: position 22,762,496 of record OZ010582.1, read on the forward strand.
AAAAACAAGAACTTTAAAATTTGGATTAAATTTGCTAATATGTTGGCAGTTATAATATCTGAAATATTTATATTATCCTAAATACATACTAATTTCACTAGAAAATATATCCAAGTGTAATGTCATGATGATCCTACTTTTTGACTGTGATAAGTAGCTATAAAATATATAGCTGTGTTACTTTACAATTTGTGAAGTTACTTCATGAATTTCTCACATTTTTGTCAACTGACAAAACCTACATTATTTGTACTGTTTGAAAACTAATAATTCTCAAACTATCAAATCACTTTAAATTAAATTTTATAATTTGACCTAATAATGTGTTCATAAAAAACAATGAAGGGTTTCTCAAAATTCTAAAAGGAAATTGAATGTTGTCCTTAATATACTTTATTAATTAACCATGAATTCTTAAAAGGATATCAAGAAGTTTATTGGTAGAAAATTATCTCTTTATATTTTTAATTTCTCATTTTGGAAAATCTGTGGCCATGGAGAAAAAAAAAAAAAAAATGTAATTCATCAAGAGAGACAAAACAGATACAAGATTCATAACATTAAAATAAAAAAAATAAAAAAAATAAAAAAAAATAAAAAAAAAATAAAAAAAACCCAAATGTATAAATCTTCAAATTATTAAATTTAATTTAATTAATTAAATGTATTAAATTTTCAAATGGGATGCTTTGCAGAAAATGTAGAAAAGTAGTAAAGATGAGAAGTGAAATTAAGAAATAATTTAGAGAGAACTGCAAGGTTAAATACATTTAACATGTAGGTACATGTAGGTATATCTGTAAATAATTCACTTTTTAAATATGAAGACCAAAAATTCAAAATGAAATGAAAAGTTAGATATTATCTATATTTATACTGGAAGCATGCAATGTGTTTCAGTTTAAATTTACTGACCTAATTTAAGCCATAGATCACAAGATTACAGTTAACAGGCTATACAAGGGTGTCATGTCATTTCTGATGAAATTAATCAAATTCTAGTAAAATATTGTTCGTTTTTTTTAAAGAAATTTGGAAAAACTTAACTGATACATTTATTCAGATTTTCCATGCAGAATGCACATCAAAAAGTCTCCCTAAATATTGCTTAGTCCAAATATGAACACATTTTCCATACAATTATAATTTCCTTCTTTCAGTCATTCAAATTTATTCAGAAGATCCTTTGTATATTTTCTAATAAATAGACTAAGAAAAAAAAAATAATCAAATGATATGTCATAGTACCCGATTAATAGGAAGACAGTGACAATACATTCTAATATTAATAGACAGTGGAACAAAATATATCTTGTGATATACACTGAATAGTAATTTAAACAATAATAATAGCCGTAAATACAATGCTACTTAAAACATTTAGTGTATGCACAGAAACATATGTGAATCCTTCATAAAGGAGGTCAATCAAAGTGAGTATGACGAAATAGCATTCGTTATGAAGTTTTACATTAAAATAATAAATACACACTTATGAATTTAGCAAAGATTATGTAACACTTGGAACTTTGCCCTTAGATGACTGCTTTAAGTGTGAAACCAAAGCTATTGGTAACTTAACATTTTCAAATAAAAAGATATGCATAAACTTAGGTATAATAAAAAATGTGCATTTTAAATAAATGCATTTATTTGAACATTTTAATATATTAGGAATAAAATTAATACTTATCATTTAAGAAAATTGGTTAAAATTTAAAATAACATAAGTATATATCAAGAAAAGACATTAACTTAATTTGTAGAAATCAAAGAGGTAAAAGGAATATTTTGCACTCTACTGGGAAGATTGAAAAACTGAAAAAAGTTTTTGAATTTTTATTACATATTTTTTTTTACTCTTATTACAAGAATGTTGAATAAAGAGCAAGGAAACACTGAAAGTGTTTTGATTAGGGCAAAACTTGGTAATCTTGTTATAACCAAGTGAAAAAAAAGATATAGTTGTTAGAGTTAAGAATAACACACCTGTAAATATTTATATGTCAAAAGGAATATTTGCAATTTCATGAATAGAGAACAAGTATAAAGCAAATTTCATTGCCCTAACCTCTATTTTTTTTTTTAAATAACATATTGTATATACAGTTTAACTGAGGAAGTTAACGAAAACAGGAATGTTGCCCACAAAATAAGACTGTCAGCGAATTGTATATACTCAGTACAGGGCCAAAGTCTTGGTCATTAAGCGAAGGAGGGTAGGAGAAACATCCAAAGTGTTAGACACTAGTATGAGCCCTTAGTGTTCTAAAACTGCAACTAATTCCTATATTAGATATACAGTATTGAACATTAATTTCTTTATAAATACAAGACACACAGAATATGCACATACTCTCACCATTGTGAAATATTTACACATCCATTCAAAATTCCTTTTCTTATTTTTTTAAGTACATAACTTAAAATCAAACATTACTCATAGTGAAAATTATTTTTCTCTTTCAGCTTTGGCATATGCTTATTATCTGCACATAAAAAAAATAAAAAAACAAAAACACGTGCACCCATTTGCCCACACTAACCAGCAACAAATTATAAACTTTTGCAAGCCAATTTAAATTTCAGTACATAACCTAATTTTAAGTGGAATTGAGGATATAGAGAAAATTTTTAATGTTTTTGAATTTTAAATTAGGTAAATACATATCAAGTAAAAGTAGCCTGATATGAGAAAAATGTTTTTAGACACGTAGAAAGCTGTATGATTTACAGTTTACCTTAAAGACTCATAATATAGTAAGCTGAGAAATCAACAGTAAAAACTTTGTTTCTGAAACTATATTTTTAGGTGGGATATTTGTCAACAAGATTAGGTAATGATTTTTATTAATACTTGTATCTTGTTAAAGCAGTTTTATTAATTATATAATAGACATCCAGATTTGAGATAAAATAGAAATTTGACAAACTTCAATTCTTTGAGTAAAGTTAAGCACAGACATACAAATAGGTTGATGTATTCTTTTAATGAAACAAAGTTTGAGAAACAAAAAAGTGCTACTATCAGAAAGACACAGCTGAAATTTCAGGGACACATTATTAGGAATGAAGGGTTTTAGAATTTAACACTCACAGAAAATATTGAAGGCAAAAGAGGAATTCATTTACTTGAGAAGTTTGAATAAATGGATAGCAGAACAAGTACCAAAGTCTAAGAGCAGTTACAAAAGAGCAAGATTTAGGAAGTTGTGGGGAGCAATAATCACCCATACCCTAAAAGAAAAAAAAAAAAAAAAAAAAATATATATATATATATATATATATATATGTATGTATGTATGTATGTATGTGAGAGAGACCAAACAAGAGTACTTTTGTTACATTTTGCATTCCTTTGCAGATAAAACAGGTGACCTAAAGGTAAGTAAGTAGGGAGAGAAAAGTATAAACTGAAAGATCAAAGCTAAGGGCAACATTGAAAAAGCATGCAAATATAACAAATATTGTGAATTAAGTGGTTGCTGTAAGACAACAAAAGAAAGAGAGATTGATGATGTAAAGGTAATTAAATACTAGATCAATACTTAATATTCTTTCACATTGTAAATTTCCTCATGGACATCAGAACAAGCTGCACAACCTAAACATTCTTCCCTATGACAGGATGATTTAATCAGTTATCAATGAAATAACATTTAATAATTTAGAATAAATAACAGTCTGACAACAGATCAGGTTTACTGATAAACATTTATCATAAAAAATACTTTCAATTTTTTTCGAAGAAAAAAGAAAGAAAGAAGAAAGAAAGAAGAAAGAAAGAAAGAAGAAAGAAAGAAAGAAAGAAGAAAGAAAGAAAGAAAGAAGAAAGAAAGAAAGAAAGAAGAAAGAAAGAAAGAAAGAAGAAAGAAGAAAGAAAGAAGAAAGAAGAAAGAAGAAAGAAAGAAGAAAGAAGAAAGAAAGAAAGAAGAAAGAAAGAAGAAAGAAGAAAGAAGAAAGAAAGAAGAAAGAAGAAAGAAGAAAGAAAGAAGAAGAAGAAAGAAGAAAGAAAGAAAGAAGAAAGAAGAAAGAAAGAAAAAAGAAAGAAAGAAAGAAAGAAAGAAAGAAAAAAGAAAGAAAGAAAAAAGAAAGAAAGAAAAAAGAAAGAAAGAAAAAAGAAAGAAAGAAAAAAGAAAGAAAGAAAAAAGAAAGAAAGAAAAAAGAAAGAAAGAAAAAAGAAAGAAAGAAAAAAGAAAGAAAGAAAAAAGAAAGAAAGAAAAAAGAAAGAAAGAAAAAAGAAAGAAAGAAAAAAGAAAGAAAGAAAAAAGAAAGAAAGAAAAAAGAAAGAAAGAAAAAAGAAAGAAAGAAGAAAGAAAGAAAGAAGAAAGAAAGAAAGAAGAAAGAAAGAAAGAAGAAAGAAAGAAAGAAGAAAGAAAGAAAGAAGAAAGAAAGAAAGAAGAAAGAAAGAAAGAAGAAAGAAAGAAAGAAGAAAAAGAAAGAAAGAAGAAAGAAAGAAAGAAAGAAAGAAAGAAAGAAGAAAGAAAGAAAGAAGAAAGAAAGAAAGAAGAAAGAAAGAAAGAAGAAAGAAAGAAAGAAGAAAGAAAGAAAGAAGAAAGAAAGAAAGAAGAAAGAAAGAAAGAAGAAAGAAAGAAAAAGAAAGAAAGAAAGAAAGAAAGAAAGAAAAAAGAAAGAAAGAAAAAAGAAAGAAAGAAAAAAGAAAGAAAGAAAAAAGAAAGAAAGAAAAAAGAAAGAAAGAAAAAAGAAAGAAAGAAAAAGAAAGAAAGAAAAAAGAAAGAAAGAAAAAAGAAAGAAAGAAAAAAGAAAGAAAGAAAAAAGAAAGAAAGAAAAAAGAAAGAAAGAAAAAAGAAAGAAAGAAAAAAGAAAGAAAGAAAAAAGAAAGAAAGAAAAAAGAAAGAAAGAAAAAAGAAAGAAAGAAAAAAGAAAGAAAGAAAAAAGAAAGAAAGAAAAAAGAAAGAAAGAAAAAAGAAAGAAAGAAAAAAGAAAGAAAGAAAAAAGAAAGAAAGAAAAAAGAAAGAAAGAAAAAAGAAAGAAAGAAAAAAGAAAGAAAGAAAAAAGAAAGAAAGAAAAAAGAAAGAAAGAAAAAAGAAAGAAAGAAAAAAGAAAGAAAGAAAGAAGAAAGAAAGAAAGAAGAAAGAAAGAAAGAAGAAAGAAAGAAAGAAGAAAGAAAGAAAGAAGAAAGAAAGAAGAAAGAAAGAAAGAAGAAAGAAAGAAAGAAGAAAGAAAGAAAGAAGAAAGAAAGAAAGAAGAAAGAAAGAAAGAAGAAAGAAAGAAAGAAGAAAGAAAGAAAGAAGAAAGAAAGAAAGAAGAAAGAAAGAAAGAAGAAAGAAAGAAAGAAGAAAGAAAGAAAAAAGAAAGAAAGAAAAAAGAAAGAAAGAAAAAAGAAAGAAAGAAAAAAAGAAAGAAAGAAAAAAGAAAGAAAGAAAAAAGAAAGAAAGAAAAAAGAAAGAAAGAAAAAAGAAAGAAAGAAAAAAGAAAGAAAGAAAAAAGAAAGAAAGAAAAAAGAAAGAAAGAAAAAAAGAAAGAAAGAAAAAAGAAAGAAAGAAAAAAGAAAGAAAGAAAAAAGAAAGAAAGAAAAAAGAAAGAAAGAAAAAAGAAAGAAAGAAAAAAAGAAAGAAAGAAAAAAGAAAGAAAGAAAAAAGAAAGAAAGAAAAAAGAAAGAAAGAAAAAAGAAAGAAAGAAAAAAGAAAGAAAGAAAAAAGAAAGAAAGAAAAAAGAAAGAAAGAAAGAAAGAAAGAAAGAAGAAGAAAGAAAGAAAGAAGAAAGAAAGAAAGAAGAAAGAAAGAAAGAAAGAAAGAAAGAAGAAAGAAAGAAAGAAGAAAGAAAGAAAGAAGAAAGAAAGAAAGAAGAAAGAAAGAAAGAAGAAAGAAAGAAAGAAGAAAGAAAGAAAAAAGAAAGAAAGAAAAAAGAAAGAAAGAAAAAAGAAAGAAAGAAAAAAGAAAGAAAGAAAAAAGAAAGAAAGAAAAAAGAAAGAAAGAAAAAAGAAAGAAAGAAAAAAGAAAGAAAGAAAAAAGAAAGAAAGAAAAAAAAGCAAAAAAGAAAAGCAAAAAAAGAAAAAAAAGAAAAGAAAGAAAAGAAAAAAGAAAAGAAAAAAAAGAAAAGAAAAAAAAGAAAAGAAAAAAGAAAAGAAAAAAGAAAAGAAAAAAGAAAAGAAAAAAAAGAAAAGAAAAAAGAAAAGAAAAAAAAGAAAAGAAAAAAGAAAAGAAAAAAAAGAAAAGAAAAAAGAAAAGAAAAAAAAGAAAAGAAAAAAAAGAAAAGAAAAAAAAGAAAAGAAAAAAAAAAAAAGAAAAGAAAAAAAAGAAAAGAAAAAAAAAAGAAAAGAAAAGAAAAGAAAAAAAGAAAAGAAAAAAAGAAAAGAAAAAAAGAAAAGAAAAAAGAAATCCCCCCTCTCCCCCTTTTCTGGAAATACTAATTTTATACATATACAAATTATCAGCAGCAGTAATATTCTTATATATGCTGTGTCCCTTTAGGATGTGGGCAATTATGGCTCTCCACAATTTCCTGTCCTTTCTAGCTGTTAGTAAATTTTGTCTTTTCTCTATCGCTCTTAATCCTTGCCAACCATTTACACAAAGCAAAACTCCTTTAACTGTCAATGTCAAATTTTCTAAGCCTTCTTTCCTTATGTGCCCTAGAAATTTCAACTGCCTCTTTCAAAGTTGCAAAGTATTTGTCCTTTTTGTTTCCATTTTCTCTAAAACTGCAATTTCTCACATGTTCAGTCTATGGTATTCTCAGCATCCTTTTGTAGAACTAGATTTCTGTTGCCTCAAGTCTCTTTTTAATCTGTGAGGATACTATGTAGCATTCACTACCATATAAGTGGATAAATATTATGTATATTATTATTTTGAGTACAGTTTTCTTTGTTTTAAAAGATTTTCTGGTTTATTAATACTTTGCTTGGCTTTTAGAAGGCATCTTTCACTATCCCAATGCCCCTTTGCATTTCAGTGTCACATTTTCTGTCCTCTGTTAAAACACTTCCCAGATAGTTAAATTTCTGTACTTGTATGATTTTGGCATCTTCATTTGTAATCTGTATGTTGGGCTCTTTTTTACTGACAACCATACAATATATCTTCTTACAATTGATGTTTAGTCCTTTCTTCTCTCTTTCCTTTAGTACCTTGTGTAGGAGTTCCTATGGTTTCCCTTCTATGCCTGCTATCAACATTTTCATCTGCAGCTCTAATGTTGTTAAGATTGTGGCTGTCAATAATGAATCCTGGTAGGAATTCTAATTCTCTTACAATTTCCTCACTGTAAGGTTGAATAAATCCCTTTCTATTTCTGTATGTTTATTGAATTTATTTTCTGTCTGTATGAGGATGGTTTGCTGTGAGTATAAGTTCTGAATTATTCTAATATCCTTCCCAAATATATCAATATATATATATATATATATATATATATATATATATATATATATATATATATATATATATAATGTATGTCACAGTTCCAATAGTTCTTTGTGATGTACTTTGTCAAACATTTTTGCATAATCTATAAAATATAGGTATACATCCAGTATTTACATTAGTCGGACTATTGTCTTCATCTTTGTCGCCATATTTATCCACTGTGCCATGTGTCCTCAAGGACACATGGCACAGTGGATAAAGGCGTGGGTTAGATCCAGTGACAGACCCAAAGAGTGTGAGTTCAATACCCGGTTAAGGCAGTGGAGAACTTTCAGAGGCAAAATTAGCAGGAGATAACTGATAACTGACATCCATCAAACATGGCACGTGGAACTAGAACAGTCTACCCCAGTGATCAAAATAAAGGGTTCAGTTCAAAATTCAAACCACCTGAAGAAGGCCGGAGCGTACAACGGCCAAAACGTTGTGACAATAGTCCGACTAATGTAAATACTGTACATAATACCTCATCTCAGAAATATAGACAGGTATACATCCTTTTGCATTTGTATTGATCTTTCTGATAACATTCAGAGCATGAATATTGTTTTAGTGTCTTTAACAAAACCACACTGTTCTTGTCCTATTTCTGGTCTAATTCTGCCATGCACTGTTCATTTAAATTCAGTTAAGTTTTGTTATATGACTCAATAGGTCGATTGTCCAATGGAGTTCACATTTGTCTTCATCAGGTTTCTTAGGCAAGCACTACAAAAATGATCTACTTAGGTCTTCCAGTGAATATCCACATGAGATAATTAACTGACGTCTTACATGAAATTTTTAAGTTGCTTTCTTGCCAAAATAAGGGAAAAAATGATCCATATAAAATAAACAATTAACATACTTGTTAAAATATATATGGTTCATTATTTTTCCCTAGTTTGGTAAAAAAGCAATTTAAGAATTTCATTTGAACTTCATATAAGACTTCAGTTAATGATCTCATATGGATATTCTTTACTGTAAGTCTAGTTCACATTTCTTGTAGACAAGTACTGCTTTTTATCAATACAAATCAGAAATATGAAAAGATATAAGAAAAATGTTGAAAGATAAAATTATCTAAGAACAGTATGCAAAGGGGGGGGGGAGAGTATAAAAGTACTTATATCAGACAGAATAATGAGAGAAAATGTGAGAAGGGGGAACATGTGGATTAAGAGCAAAACAAAAACAAAAACAAAAGTAGTCAGAAAAGCTTATCAGAATGAAAGTTTAGGGAGTGGGTGAAAAAAATAAAGAAATTTAAAAAGTGTATTGCTGTAAAGAACAAAAAGAGTACATGAATGAAAATCAATAAAAGAAACATGGAGTACAGTAAAAAATAATAGTGGGGAGAAAGAGGAAATGAACATAAAATATGCTCAAGGGAAATAGTAGGGAGAGAGAGTTTAAAAGTACGAGTGAGTTGAGAGAGAAAGAAGGAGATCAAATAAGTGAGAATGGTGACTAGAATTTATTGTCCATTACTTTTGTCCACCTTATTCAATTTATTTACTTCACGTGAAAGAAAAACAAATGAAACATACTAAAATGGGTAGCTGTAAAAATTACTAAGCTTTACAAAAGGCATACATAATTGTCTTTGTGATATATGGTGCCATATGCAAGAAAAATAATTATAAATTACTATAATTTACTATTTATTATCTATCCTGATTAACTTGGGCTCAGTAGTCAGAAATTGGTGGGTAAGAGTTCTAAGGTCTCATCTTCATGAATCATTTTAACAAAGCTAGAAAATAGAAAATTAACTTTGAATTTGAGCCAAGGACTTTCTATACAATAGTCACAGTGAGTTTTAAAATCTACATCAACAAGGTATAAATAACTACAATTAGTTTTGAAATTAATGAAAAGTGTAATACTAAGTGTAGTAATAAAATCTGACCCAATATTAATTCTCTTCAGGTGATGAAGTTCTATGTTGTGGCCTGAGAGAGGGAAACAAATTTTATGGTTGAACAAACAAATTATCAAAAATATATGATTAATGTCCCCACCTACCTAACATTCCACAAAAGAAAGAAAATACTGGCAAACATTCAGTTACTATACAAATATGAATCATTGTTTTTTTTGTTTTTTTTTATTTATTTGAAAAATATTTTATTCAAGAAATGAAATATCTCCCAAACTAGCAATCAATAAGATTATTTTTATGAAATGAAAACTGAATGTTTAATCCCAAAAGTATCTATAATAAAATCATAAATAAATCTATAAAATGAATGAGAATTGCTCAGAACAAATGTTAAAGGCTGAGAATTCTAGTTGTGACACCCATCTGTAGCATAATACTTTTAGAAAAGAATCAGTTATCTACTGTATCCAATATGTAATTCACTAAAAATCCCACTGTTTACATTTGCAGTAAAAGCAATAGACAGAATGAACAATAAATATTAACCTCTCAATGTTCATTAATTTATAAAGTTCCTTTTCTGCAGCTTTGTCCTATTTTTCAAATTTGAATTATCATAACTTTTTGTGAAAAACAGTTATTTTTCTGTTGTCTTCTCTACAGAGAACTTTCAACAGTAGCAACAATTTAAATGGACAAACACATGTAACCCGAGGAGAAAACAATGACATAATCAAAATGTTGACATTCAACACTACTTCAGACAAAAGGTTAGGAAGGAATCCTCTTCATCAATATTGGAAAGAGCAATAACAGTTAATGGACTTGAGAAACCTATTTTCTTTTAATAGAAAGATTTTATTAAATTGAACTGACTGTTCAAGGAATGCCAAATGCTTCCATATAAGGATATTGCTAATGGTTTTGAATATAAAGTTGTCCTTCTAGTATGGTTGCCATTCAAGGTTATTTAACCCATGACTTGGGTGAGGTAAGAGATGAATTCACACTTTTCCCATGGGTATTAGTGTAAAATAAAAGCAACAGACTAGACTAGAATTTGAACTTGGCTCACTGAAATATAGTTTGGTGTTATGTTTGTGTTAACTGTTTGTAAAATGAAAATAAAGAAAAAGTGATTCTAGATTTCTGTAGAATGTGGGCACTTAAAATCTTTTGTCATATCCCCACATATGTAAATTAAATACTATCTAATAATTTATAATGTTAATGATTTTCAAATGTTATGATTCAATAAATGCATAGTTCAAATCAATAACTTCTTATTAGGGCTAAAAGCTCCATTTAAGCTTCTTGAGCTTAAAATCCCACTACAGGGCAGGTTTTCTATTTTATCAGTTTTATCAATGTAAGAGGTATTCCTTAGTTATATTGAATAACCCACTAATACAATAATCAAGCATGTACAAAAATGCTATAGCAGTGTCTGCTAAGTACAGGCACAAATGAAAAATCTTATGATCAAGAGATCATTTTTCATGTTACCTTTTAAAACTAGTTTATAAAACAATAGCCAAAAGGTCTTTGTATTCCTATAAAAGAGGTTATATAAACATAAAGAGTAATTTAAATTTTCCAAGAGTTTAAAATTAGCTTTTGTTTTTATTAAACTCTAAGATAACTCTAAATGATGGAATATATAAAGTCTTAATAAGCAAGGTTACATCTTTCAAACTAATTTGCTGAAATTGCAGAAGGCAATATTATTATCATGCGTGTTTATAAATACATTTTAGTTGTTCTATTTATATTGGAAAAATTATTAAAATGTTCAAACTTACTTTGAATTACCACAGGTAAATGAAGATTTTATTTGTTTTATTGACAGAAAATAATATGATGTCCCATAAGGGGTGGTAAGGATTATATTGCAATTCTCACTAGCAGTATTTTCCAGTCAAAAAGTAATCATGATGAAGGTATATGCCAAAATATCAGGATATAGAAAACACTCCAAAGTGTTTTTTTTTTTTAATTTCTTACAATAAAAAGCATTCTTGAATAGTCACCAAGTAAGAATGTTACTTAAGTACTGAAATTAAAATTTAATTCAAGCCTGAATTGAGTCAGAAAATAAATTATCAAAGCCATTGACAAAAGAAAGAAAAAAATTAATGCAAGCTCAAAGGTTATTCTGAAGATTATGCATAAGCTGTACTGTTGTTCAAAAATTATGAGACATTTTAAAAAGTTATCATGTAGTAATGGTTCTGGAAGGATTTTATTTTTTAAACAGAGAAAACAGTTTCTAACATTTAAATCACTTAGTGAGAAAAAATATTTACGGGTAACTGAAATCATTGTCAGTTTCTACTTATGTTAAATCAATCAGCAACTCACTCAAACAGCACATGCATCTCACTAACAGAATGTAAGAAATGACAGAAATTCTGATGTGCATGTTGAAAGTTTACAATAAAAAATAATATGAAAAAAGCAAAAGAAAGAAAAGAAATTAAGGAAATATACTTGATTTTTGCTTAAGAAAATTTTTAATGTTTGAAATTTTCTTTTTTTTTTTATTCCATCTCCAAGTCCTAATTCTCAAGGATCCATAGCACAGTGGATAAAGGTATTGGTTAGATCCAGTGACAGGAGCCAAAGAGTGTGAGTTCAATACCCGGTTAAGGCAGTGGAGAACTTTCAGAGGGAAATTAACAGGAGATAACTGATAACTGACATCCATTAAACATGGCACATGGAACTAGAACAGTCTACCCCAGTGAGTGAAATAAAAGGTTAAGTTAGACATTCCAACCGCCTGAAGAAGGCCGGAGCATACAACAGCCGAAACATTGTAATAAATATGGTGACAAAGATGAGAACAATAGTCCGAATAATGTAAATAATGTCCTAATTCTCATTGTTTTTAACTATATTTAAGAAGTATAAAACAGATTATTAATTTAATATATAAATAACATAACTAATGGAAAAGCACACACACACACAAGATGCCTACATCAGGGATTCAACTAGTGAAGTTACAACAGTATCAATTTCAGTTAAAATTTCCAATGTAAGATGAAGACAAATACAAGTGAATTGATATAAAATTTATATTTCTGATGTAAGCAGGCTAATCCATTGATACAATAAAACTACCAACCACTAGTGGCTTCCTTAAAGTACTTCAATAATCTTCCATTTACATCTGAGTCAATCCATAATCTAGGTAATAGATTAAGTTTCAACTATTCAAATGTAGATAATTTTTCATATAAATTAATAGATATTCATACTTATTTTGACAAACAGTACATAGGATTATATAATATATTCTAAAATGAATAAAAATAAAAACCTGATCAACTTCTTAGTCATCTTGAGGCACCAGTTGCACAGTCAAAAATGGATATTCTAACAGAGTTACTAGAATGGATTATATAAGTGAGTGAATCTGATGTCGGTATAGGAATCAACTTGAGAAGTTGATATGAAATGCCTCAATAGCAACACTAGGTAATTTAGATTTTACTAGCATACCAGAATTAGTTTTTTTCATGTGGGCTTTTGGAGAAACAAAAAGCATTTAATTTAAATCTGTAAAGTGTATAAATTTATAATAAAATGAAGTAGTAACTGGAATTATTTTCGTTTGAAATTGTGAATTTACAGAGTTTTAACTAGTAGGATCAAGTGAAAGAAAGAGCACCCACCCTCACCACTGGAAAAATGACACTTGAGATAATCCAGCTGATTTGATCTTGGTTGAAATTCTAAATTGGAATTTTTTTTAAATTTAAAAAAATCCCATTCATTCTTGTCTTGATTATATATTAGCTTAGGAATTAGGTAGATCATGACCAGTGTGACATGGTGAGGTCATCAAAACTCTTCTTTGTTACTATGCACATATTCAAACCAACTTGTAACCTAACACTTAAAAGGAACATATTTCTTATGTAAATAAGTTCCACCAGTTAGAGTAGATAATACAAGGCAATTGAGCAGATTTGACGTAACATCAATACGGATAGAGGTAGTCAGAGAGATGGAGAATGCAAGCGGATAACGAAATGTTGCAGAAGGTTAGACATCACCACACCTCTAGTAATGAAGGCATCTTCATAAGTTTTTGTTTGCAGACCAATGATCAAATGAAAGAATTGAAGACCAGATTTTGGAGAACAACTTTAGTCTTGGGTCTGTTTGAATTGTTGAACCAACTACCTGTGATCAGTCCTGTACATTGCTCTTACTGTTGCAATATGTTGTGAATATGACTGATAACTAACTCATAAATTGCACATAGTTTGATAGACAACACCACCACAGTATCGAAACTGGTTAATCGGATGAGCATTACCTACAAATAAATTATACATTATTTCTAATGTTGCTTTCTTCTCAGATTGACTGGTGGAGTGAGATGCTCAGGCAGTGTCCTTAGTCCTTTATAAGACTTGAAAGGGTGTTTAGTTACACTTTCAAGATCAAATGTTCCTGCTCCTCCATTGCCTCAACAGTCAGTATTTTACATTTGCCAAATTTGATTAATATAAATTATACAAGCATAAATGACATGCATTAAATGTTTACAAGTATATGTTAGTTTAGCGATTATGGAGCAATTGTTACTCAATGGTATGTGAGTTTGTGTGATGATGAGTTTCCAGGTAAATAAACAATACAATTAAAATTATCAAAATACTTTCAATTTATCTTTAAGATTGTTGACATCTGAAACATTATATGGTGAGTTAATAATTTCAGTATGCACTTAGAATTAATGACTGGCTTTATTTGCATGCGTAAACGTACTACTTCTTCAACAAAGGACAGAGTTTGTTCAACCACGGCACTGAAAAAGGTAAAAACCAGAACAAATTCAAAAATAATCATTGATTGAATCTGAATGAATTTAAAAAAATAAATAAAATAAAATTCATCTTAACATTTCAACATGCTTACAAATAGAAATGTTAGAAAAAGTAAATAATGTAAATAAAAAAAAATAACTGAGAAGATTTAAATATAGTAAATACGAGCCATATTATGTTCATGATGTTCCTCAACTCTTGACATTTATTAATACATTTGTGTACACACACACATATATATATATATATATATATATATATATATATATTATGCACGCACACACTTTGGTGAAGATAGTAGAGGTGCACATGCTGGAAACCCAATCAAAAATCTAATTATGAATAACATCAATCTTGCAACAATGAATGTGTTTATTTCCAAGAAAGCAATCAAGAAGGAAACAGGAAAAGACAAAAGAAACTGCAGATTAATAACTGCTGGTGTCTGGAAACAGAATCAAAAGGGAGAAACAAGATTAGGTCTTGCAACCCCTAATTAAGCTTAATTAGACAAAATTAATATTAGATGTTCTATTTATTAACATAAAACTCTTTGCTGTTTAGACATACATACTGAATATGAGAGAGAGAGTTTTTCAAGATAGAAAGTTCATAATTTTCTTTTGTGGATCTCTTGTAAGATACACAGACAGAAACAATTCAAACAAATTGAAATATACAATGTTTCATTTATTTCAGACACTGAGAGGGGAAAGTTATAAGAATTAAAAAAACAAAACAAACAATTTTAGATGTGTCCCCCTCAGACTGACCTTTGTCTTGATCCTCTGACCCCTGCAAATCTACTATGATTACAATTCCAACATGTCTAAGATATCAACAAATTCTGTGTAAAATTCATTGAAACCAAATTGGAATTGTTCTTACATCATGGATTAATCAAAGGAAGAAAGACATGTTGTATGATCTTAGATATAAATTTATGTAGGGGATTCAAAAAATTAGTGCACATTTCAAACTGTGATTATGATTAAAGAGAAGATAATTTATTAAGTCAAAAATGCATTGGAAGTGTACTAATTTTGTAATTTTCTATGATAAATTTGCACCCTGAATCATAACATTCCACAAAAAAAAAAAAAAAAATCACTGAATACAATGTGAGATAATTAAAACCAATAACATTAAAAACAAAAAATGGAAGTGATAAAAAGGTGATTAAGTTAAAATCTAGGTACATCAGATGTCAAAATCTAAAACTCAGGGTTTATAGATCTTCAATGTTTCCAATGTAAACTGTACTCGTGTTTGTTATATTTCTTACTCACCACCTTCATATATAAAACTAATTCCATCAATAGAAAAGTTACTTTTCTGAAGTTGCTTCTCAAAATGAAAGTTTACTGATAAGTCTTTCCATCTTGTCACTCATTTACCTGCATATAGAAATAAGTACATTTACAAGTTAACAGATACACCCACCCTATAAATTATAGGTTACACATGAGCAAAAACATTTCTATAAAATGTACACACATTTACCAAAATGAGCATTTTGAAATGTGTATAAATACATCTCAACTGGCATATATACAGATTTATGGATACATCCAAAAACCAGTATATTGAAAATATATACATGCATTCCCACAAATATAAAAATTACCAGGTGTCATCAAGATGCACTGAATTTTTTTTTTTTTAATTATTTCTAATAATTCTAAAATTAAATTTTCAAACTACTAAGCAGAATATAAAATTCAAAAAAAAAAAAAAAAAAAAAAAAAAAAAAAAAAAAAAAAATGAAAGACAAAAAGGCTATGAAATTTAAATGTAGAGAAAAGTTGATTACGTTAAAACCAAAAGCGAACAAATTTATTAAGTGGGCATATATATATATATATATATATATATATATATATATATACAGAGCAAAAACGTGTGTGTGTATTTATCCTTGGAAAGGTAGTTTAGGGGTGAGTAATATCTTTGCTTTTCTGATGGAGTAGCTGCATTTTTTTGCCACTGTGAATTTAGTAATTTTCAGTCTGAACCTATGAGCAGAAAAGGCACAAGGTAATTTTTTTTTTTTTTTTTTTTTTACACTCCAAATTAATATATAAAATATTTTACAGCACTAAGAGTTTTTATTATTTCTATACATTTTTGTGGCACAATCAGTTAAAACTCCATTTAACCATTTACGACAATTATTTTTTAAATAATATTAAGTGAAATAAGCATTAAATTTTGAAGTTGTGGTGTATTCCATCCCTTGACAAACCATATTTGTTCATCCGTTACATTTTGTTATCCCTTCTGCTCTGCAAAACTTTGTTTTATTACTATTTAAAAAAATAGAAAATGTCATATTCTGGGAAAAATAGCGAAATAAAAGTCTAAGCAAACTTCTAAACAATATAACAATGGTTTTTCATAAGTTGCAAAATACTACTCCAAAAACAGTTTAGGACAGTTTTATCTTGGTTTTAAATTACTGTAACATCAAGAGGCTAATCACTCTCTAAATCTATATCTCAAATTCAAAATTTATTTTATCAATCATTATAGAAAGCACCAAAAATATTCATGCTAACTACAGTAGTTCCTCCTCTTATCCAAGAGGGTGATATGTTCTAAGACCTCACCAGTAAATGCTTGAAACTGGATAGTATAAAATCTTTTGTGTACTGTTTTTTCCTATAATTAAGTATAATTTATAAATTAGGCTCAATAAGAGATGAACAATAGTAACTAATAATAAATTATAACAGTATATTGTAATCAAAGTTATGTAGATTAGAGAAAATATGTTCTTGTCATAGATCTTAGCAATTTTAGCAGGATTTATTTTTCTTTTCTTCCTTATTAAGTTATGAATTTTCTCTTGAATCAGGGTTCGAGATTAACATCATCCTATCATCCTTTGATAACAGTACTAAAACATTAGTTTGGAATGATTGGTTAGGCTTTTTTTTTGGAGGATGACCAGACAGACAAAACACATTTTTTATTAAAAGCAACTAATTTCTTTAAAATAAAAAATTACTTCTCTCCAATAGCGATGGATTCTTAATAAGTAGAGCAAACACCCCCTCCCACACTTTGGAAACTGGGTAAGGAAAATTGAATTAAAAATGAAGATTGAAGGAGTTGAATTTTAGATATTTGTATTGTCTTTGTATTTTTGTGAAAAACATTAGTATTTAATTATAAGAACTAATTTTGCTTTAATAAACAGCATAATAAAATTAAATTTTTTTCCTGCCAATTTTGGGTTAAAAATCTTGAAGGATAATGATGAGGAAACACATGTGTTATATTTAATGTACCAAGAGAAGGAATTTATTTACACATTTGAAGTTGTCAGTAGCTTGTTTCAGGAAAAGGAATCAAATATTTAAAGTTCATAGTTTTGATGAATTGTCAAGAAGAGAAAATGTTCATATTAAATCATTGGACACAAAGTAATATTCCAAAATGTTTAAAACAAATTGAGAGAGTTAATTGAAATGAAAAGATATATTTTAAGGTAACTTAGCTTTGGAGTTGAATAGAGTTCTTTGAAATTACCCTGTTCTCATTAGAGGCTATCTGCATGTAATTTGACACTGGTGTTATTCAGATGTGTGGAACTCTGGTTTTCTGCCTCCTGCCTCTTTCTGCTCTCTCTCTGCCTTGATTCAAATTTCTCTGCCCATTTATATATAAAAACATGATTTCACATTGGCTCATTACTTTTTTCTCAGTTTGTACATGGTCCCTTTTTCATTGGTCAAAATAAATTTTCACAAACTCAAACTTTGCCTTTGCCTTTTCTTCACCCTATAGTCAATTCCTTTTTCTATTGGCCAAAATAATTTTTTGCATATGCTTGCAAATTTGAAAACAGTGGAGAAAAGAGTTATTTTTATTTTGTATTCACCACATAATAATCAAATTGTAATTGGTAGGGATTATTCCAAAGATTTCATAAAATGTAGTTGGTCTGATGAGATGAATATGCTTATATTCATCAAAATAAATTTATTACTGATTATGGATTTTTAAGTTTTTTTTCCCTAATTATTCTTTTATATATATATATATATATATATACACACACACAAGATATTTGTAAAAATATATATACACACACAAAGATATTTGTAAAAATATATATATAAGATATAATATAAAAATTATCTAATTTGTTTTTGTATTTATTTATTTTTTTTTAAACTTGAATATTTAAGTTTAATTTATTTCCTAAATCTTTTAATGACTTTTTTTTTTTTAATGCTGCTAACAACTAAATTATTCTTCAATAAAATTCTTCAATTTTGATTATGAAAGGTTTTAAAAGCTTAGGGGGAATTGTGATGAGACGATACCAATATTTTTCTACCAATTCCGATACAATTCCCAATACTGTTCTAAATTTCTAATTCTAATATCTACAAAAAATTCATTATTTTCAGGTCCTACAGTTGGTTTGGGAAACTTAATGAACAAAGTACATTTATTAATAAAACATTTAGTATAAAAATGAATACAAAAGCTTATGAAATAAAGTTAGATATCCTTTTATTTAAAAAATTGGTTAAGAATTTAAACAATAAAGAGAACAATTTCTTTAAGTAAATCACTTAAGTACCAAGCTACTCATATTTAATCATAAAATTCTTAAATTATAATCTAGGAATATCTTCTCTCCTGTTTTGCCTTTTGGACGATTTCTTTTTGGTAAGTGAATGTCACCTCCAATTCTAAATAACCATTCACTTTCAACAGAAAGTGGGGGGAGCTGATAGATATTTCCTGGCTAAAAGCGCCATGATGGGAAATTCGTTTTTATATGAAATCCACCACTGAAAAATATTATCACTTTTTATATTTTTTTAATGCAATATACAGGGTGATTGAAAAGTAACTCAATATTTCATGTAATTCCTGCCAAAGGAAACATAAATGCCTACCACCAGCCTTATATGATCCATTGGATTCAGTGCTGATTGAAACACCATATATGGAATTTTATTTTTAATTTCTACTTAAATATAATTGAAAATTTGAATTTTAAATAAACTTTTATGTAATAAGATTCTAAATTTTTTTTCTAAGTTTTTGAATGCAGACAACACTTCTTTTTCTTTTTTATAAATTAAAAAAAAAAATTGTCTTAAAAGAAAGCTTGGCAGAACAACAATTTCAATTCATTCCATGTTTATATTATATAATTTTGATTTTAATTATTAAATTAATAATTTATAATATTAAATGGGTGAATTAATGCTGTTAAAAAGAAATTAAAAATAAAAATTTTATTTTGAACTGAAACAGACTTTAAATTAGCTTTATGGAAAGTTTGAGAAGTGAGTAGAAATTTGCACATTTCATTTTTATATATATATATATATATATATATATATATATATATATATACAAGTAAAATAAACTTATACTTAGGTGTTATTATGATCTATAGATTTTAGTTTTACTGATAGCTTAAAATCAATAAATATTTATATCTTTTTGTCATTACTACCAGGAATGGAAAATTAAGTTTTAAACAAAAAAAAAAAAATCCAACAGTTTTTGAAATCAGAAATTAGGTTAAAAATTCTCTGATTCCAATGCCAATTCTTCTACCCCCAAAAGTTCCAATATTTCTGATTCTGATTAATCTTCCCATCTCAAGAATTAAGGAGAGTTAAAGTTGTTTTTGGGAGACAGTTCTAGGATGATGTTAATCTGGAGCCCTGCTTGAATGAATGCAGTTTACAGATTTTTTTGGTATCACAACTCTTACACTTTGTAAACTTTGGATAAGAAAGGGCTACTTTATTCATTTATGATATGGACAACATGGCTAATGAGAAAGGCAGCAATGAAGAGGAAGTTTATCTTTCCATGTCTGCCAGGTAAGAAAATTTAAATATGCATAAATAAATGCTGTGAGATGGGGAGTATATTAAATAGCAATAGAATAGAAAATCTTGTTCTACTCAACAGTAACAGGAAAGAGAAGCAAAGAAACACATTGTAGTACAAAATTCTCCAAAACTTATCAACTGCTTCACATCAAAGTTTTACCTCCCAATGAGGTATGGAGGAAACTGTTTTACATCTGCATCTTGATTGTTCAAGGAGGTAATTTTTAAAAAATTTTTAAATATACAAATAATGAAAAAATTTGTTTATTGCTCACATCTTTAAAAAAAAAAAAAAAAAAAAAAATTCTCACACACACACACACACACACACACACTTGAGTTTTGTTTGTAACAAAAATAATTTTTATTTGAATTTTATGAATAGGCTTTTGTTTTTAAATTATGAGTGGAAGAACCAGTTGATAACACAAAAGTTATAATGTATACAAAACCATTATTTTTTTTTAATATTAAATTTAGAAATGAAATGGATACTGACAGGCTCCAAAATGCTCCCTTGATGAAGTTCAATAAATAAGTTTATTTTTTAGTACATAGTCAAGGTTTTGTAATTAAGTTAATAAGTGCTGACAAGTGGAAAAATATTACTGTAAAATATGAATACAATTAAAAGTGTGAATAAAAAGTGAACACAAAACATTAATAGAATGTATATAAAAGGAGAAAAAGGTTATGTCAAAAAAGAAAAAATATGTTGGGGAGTCAAAGAAAAATGGTAGATAAGTGATGTGAAGAAGCATTGACTTTTTGACGAAAACAACATGAAGGGGAGAAAGCAAATATGAGAAGGAAACAAAGCTATGAATCAAATTACTACTGCCATTCTATCAATAATATGGATTGGTCTAGAGTCAGATCAACCCATAAAAAAGCTGGATTGATTTGCAAATTTGTGCAAGTCTATAATAACTAGAAAATAGAAAGTCCTATTAAACTTAAAAGCAATGTTAAAGACAAATGATTATTTGTACTTGTTGCTGCCAATTGTTCATTAGTTTACAAGTGATATAAACAAACATTCTACAGGGTCGGAGGAGAAAATCTGATCGAAAGGAAGATAAAAAAAAGAAAGAAGGAAAATACTAAGAGTTTTGAAGTGAGGATTTAAATTGTTACAAATACAATAATTAAAAATTAATGAGACGTGCTTTTTTTTTCTTCTAATTACAAAGTAATTAAAAAAACAAAAACAAAACTGCCCCATTAATATCATAGACATCATTTATAATTTTGTTTTTGAATATTTCTGTCTGCAACTCATTTAAAAAACAAGAAGCAGATACTAAGAATATTTTTAATGAAATGTTATTTTTAACATAAAAAATTTTCTTTATCAGTAATTTCAAAAAGTTTTTCAGGAAAGTGTTGTAGTTTTGAAGAAGCTCGGTTAAATTACAAAATATTTTGCATAAAATCCTAAAATAGAAAATAGTAAATAATCAGTATACAGAAACATCAATTCAACAAAATCAGGTGATATTCTGCATTCAGATGGAAAAAAAAAAAAAAAAAAAAAAAATCACCTGAGAACTCCAGATATAAGTAGTAAAGCACTTAATGGAGGAAAGACTATGGGTAATGGGTGGCAATGGATTATGCCTTCACCTTTCCAAGAAATCTTAAGTAGGTTTTCAAAAATGGTAATCAATTATTAAATTTTTACCATTAAAATGAAATAGCATGTGAATTTTTTTTTTTAATAAAATGGTACCACAAAAAATTTACAAGGGTTATATTTTTCCTTTAAGGCAATGAAAGATCTCTGAAAAGTAACAGATATTTTTATAAGTATGAATGTCATGACAAAACATAAAAAACAATTGGTTAACCTCAAATGCCTACTTATATATTGAGAAGTGAGGAGAAAATGATAACCCCACAGACAAAAGCAGGAGAAAAAAAGGTGGGAAAAAAAAAGACAAACACAGAACCCCCCCTCTCCACCTGACCCCTGGCAAAAGCAACGGAAAAAAAAAAGCCAAATCTATGTAAAAATAGCAAGAAAAAAAAGAAAAGAAAAAAGAACAATGATTTCAATAAAATGAATATAAACCTAATAAATAATAGTATTGTTACCTTTTTGAAAATGTGATTGTTTTCACAAGGAATCTCTACATAAGGGAAGGGTGAAGGAATTATTATCGTAAAAGTCATAACATGGTTTCATGACTTGATTAATCAGTAAACAAAGGTCAAATGTTACTAATATTTACATATTTTTTTTTTTTATATTTTCTCTTTCCAATATTCCCGTCCACTTATGTGCTATGAAGTAACTTTTTAGGAGGTACAAAATGCTGAAGCAAACATTCTTTTTTTTTATCTATTTTAAAAACACATGATTCACTTTCAGATTTTCTGCAAAGGAATGAATAATGCAAAATAACTCATTCTATCCCTGAAGAACTGATCTATTGAGAAAAACTCATACACAAAATCTTCACACCAAAGTTGTTGTCATCATCATTATAATAATGAATAGCAATATCAAAAGAGAACATCACAGCACAATCAAGATCATATTGGAAATCTCTAGTTTTGTCTGTGCAGCAATGATTCACAAAATGCACTTGATAACTCATCAATTCTTCTTGCTGTTTGTGATATAATAAAGATATCAGTTAATAACTAGTAGGTATCAATGGTAATGATCTGTTTCACTTAAAACTGACAACATACCATATACAATGGTTTATTTATTGTAGAATAGTAAATGCTTGTAGAATCAAAACTCAAAATGGAAAATGTTTGAAGAAACAATATACCTAGGGAATCTATATAAATAAAGCACAGTGTACGTGTGTCCATCCATTTTTCGATCTTGATGAATCATAAACAACCTGAAGTAACAGGTAGGTAACTACTGTAGTTACACATGATTAAAAATTAAATAACCCATTTAAAGTTAAATATCGAACAAAGTGGAAGGTTTAAAAAAAAAACAATTTTTCATTAAAAGTTTTAACTTTAATTTCATTTTTCGTCACAACTGATATTGTTTAATTAAACTATAGTTAAAACTTAAGTAGAGCACAGTACGTTGCTCATATAGTTTTATTTTTTCTCTCCGTAATATGACATTAAAAATATTACATTGTTCAGGTTCCCTAATGTCTTTTAAGAGTGACTTTATATAAAGCCAAAAGTCCACCCAAAAGGCAGCTTTTAGGCTAGTAGATAATAATATGGAAGAAATATATATGAATGGAAAATAAATAAAATATATAACTTACAATGATGTTTGATTAATCACTTCTAATAAAGCTTCTCGAAAGCTAACAACTGTATTTAAAATAATGACAGTAATGATTATCAAATTTGTACAACTTGACAATTTTTTCAGTAAGCATTTGTTTTATCTTAATTGCAGTTGATTTTTATCACAACTTTCAGATGGTTTATAAATAATTGTAGAATAACAGAATATTGTAAATAACAAATAAATTTTTGGCAAGACTAACTTACATCTCTTATCTTTGGGGAGCATGTCTTAATGCAACAAATTACTTACTGATTAGGCTACAGATGCCACCAGATGCAGTTATTCAAATCTGGCCATATAGCTTACTAAGAACTATAATATTATAACCTAAGAAATGCAATTTAAAAAAAAAAAAACTGAAAGTAAGATTAAAATATACCAGTATAAATAAATAAAAAATATGAGCAATATTAAAACCAAGAAATTTGAAAAGTAATATTACTACTAAGAGTATGAAAATCAGAAATTGGGGGAAAATAACTGAATGATTGTAGTGGTAGCCTAATCAATAAAGCAGCTCACATGTTAAAACAGTATAACCAGAGAATTATTTAATTCTGATAAAAAACAACTCAATTAAAATTAAATAAATTTGACAGAAAAAACCCAATTGTAAGAACACTTGTTAACAAGCAAAACCAATAAACCATCTAAATCTGGTTAATAATAAAACCATTAAAAATCTGACAATAAGGTACATGCATGATTAAAAAAAAATCTAAATGCCAAACATTTTATTGTCCCAAGTTATTTTAAGAAATCCTAAATTTATCAACTATAATTGCTGAAAGTAAACAAGTATTTTATTGATTATACAAAGCTTGTCCCAGTAACCATAATATATTCTCTTATTCACACTATTTACATCATTTGGACTGTTGTCTTCATCTTCATGGTCATATTCACAAGGTTTCAGCTGTTGTACACTCTGACCCTCTCCAGGTGAGATATGTTGGAATTTCAAACTGAACTCTTTATTTAGTCTACAGGGGTAGATTGTTTTGTTTTTTTTAGATATCTTAGTTTCAGTTAATTCCCTTTTTTATTAACTCAACTGACCAAGTTTTTGTTCTCTCAAAAAAAAAAAAAAAAAAATCTTGGAAAGTCGAGTTAGAAGGCTGGAGTGTACAACAGTCTGAAGAGTGTAAATTGTTAGAATTCTCAAAAATATAGACATATTTTTTTATGATAATAAAATTCCTTGAAGTTGTTTTTGATATCCTGATCTAATAGTGTCAGTTCAGTCTATAACTATACACACACAAATGAATAATGCATTAAAAAAAAAAAAAAAGTAAAAACAAATTGTAATTGCAAGAGAAATTTGTTTTATCCCCAAATTCTTAGCTTTCTATCCCAAATAATAAATGTAACACCTTCCTATAAAGTCACTGTTTACATCAGCTAATGCCTTAAGTGACTTTAAGATAAAGTTATCTTTTCTTAATGAATGACTTAAAATTATAGTACGTAACAGCTTTAAAGTCAACCAGCCAAAAATAAGGATTGTATCAATTGTGTAGTATTACATTGTGCATTTTAATTCTAGAAATGCTGTATTTGTGTGTATGTATATCTTACACACACAAACTCAGATTTTGTCAGCTTACTAAAAAAATTCATTAAAATATAAACAAAATTGCGTCCTTCAAGATTAATAATGCCTGAGAATGTACAGGTGTACAAAGTACAACACCTGTTACAGGAAAGAAGTCATGTCCATTATTAACAGACAAAATACAAAAAAGAAAAAATTTAAATCAAAGAAAGAAAGGATATTAACAAGAAATATACTTCTATCTTTAATACTATTAATACCCATAGTAAAATCTAGAGTTCATTATAAAAAATAGTTTTCTACCTGTAATCTATGAATACTCGCCATTTCAAAAATGGAATGGTGGAAATTAAGGAGTTAATAAACAAGAAACTATAATTATAATTCTTTTTTCATGAGATGAAGCCATTTTTTTTTATTATACAAAGATATTAATTATTAACTAGTATTTCTTTCATTTCAGTTGAAATCATTACAGCTACTATCATTAAACAAATCAGATAACAAATAATGACCAAGCTCTCTGGGATTAAGACTCCATTTACTTCAGGGACTGTTTTTACCATGACAGTTTTTCTTCTACTTGAGCTATGAGAGCCCTATGATCCTTGCTGTTTACTGATGACCAATGAATAGCAACAGGACAAAAGAAACTAAAATCAAGATGAAAGAAATCCTAATAAAAAATGTATAATGGTTAAGCAAAAACAGTAAAGAAATAAATTTTTAAATATTCTTAATCTTCTATATAATAAATGCAAAAAGCTCTGTATGTCACACTTATTCAACTTTACTCCTACAGGCCGTAGCCCAACATACCATTTTGGAATCATGCCACTCTGTGAGCAAATTAAAAACATTCCAGGCCAGATCCAGATGAACAATCCTGAAATTTTGGATTCTTAAGTTTTTATTACTGCGATTGCTTTTGGTGATTTTTTTTTTTTTTTTTTTTTTACAATAATTTTTGTGACTTGGGGATAAATTTGGGAATAACTGAAATTACTTGCAAAATCCAGCAAATGTCACCTACGAAATAAAAATAGTTGTTTGTATGGAGAATAAAGACCTAAGTACATCAAATTGTCTTTAAATTAAGTGGCGTCAGAAGAATTATCATTGAATTTTTAAAAGGTTATCTTAAATATTGATGCAATACCTAAATGCAGTGATCAATTTTTGAGTTTTTCTTTATTTTATTGTTGTCTATTGCATCTAATACTCCCTACCTATTGTGATAAAGGTCCAATCAAGAGTGATAAGGTATCTTTTAAGCTAGTAATGTAAAAAAAAAAAAAAAAAAAAAAAAGAGAATTTTTAATTACTTTATCAGCCTGTTCACTTGTTAAAACATACACACACACACACACACACACACACACACACATATATATAGATATAAATATATACATATATAGATATATAACAAAAAAAATCAGCATGGGATAAGAAAATATATGGAGAGAAAATGTCTGAAAGTGTATAGAAAAAGTGAGTAAAGGATCGAGCTGAAAATATAATCAGTATTAGCTGAGAGAAAGAGAAAAGAATGAAGAACAGAGAAAGTAGGGAGAGATGAAGAGAAAGAAAAAATGCAAGATGAAAGAATAATTGAAAAAAAGCTTGGAGAAAGAAATTAGGGGAGGAATGGATGAGTACAATAGAATTGCAATGTGAAGGATGTTAGAAAGAGGTTTATGAATCATGACCTAACCTCGGTCATCAGTTTTAATCTAACTTTTTATTTGTATAGAATTAAAAAAAAAAAAAAAAAAAATCAGATTAACATATTTTATAGAATTCAAGAATGAAGATTAAATATGGCTTCTCATGCCCACTACTGGGCATTATATATATATGTGTGTGTGTGTGTGTGTGTATACACAAGAGGAGGACTGAAAAGTTCTTTGCCCAACTCACTTCTACAAGTCTGAGCAAATTTCACATTTTCTGGATCCTCTCTCTCTCTCTCTAGATTATATATATATATATATATATATATATATATATATGCACATTTCTCTTTGAATATGAAAGAATATAATGCTGGAAACGATGTAAGTTGATAAGTGACAGATTGAAAAATGCTACAGGCACATTTAATTTTCATTAATGTTAATATATTAGGTAATATCTTTACAAAATATTTTTCATGTTTTTATGTTGGTAGAAAAATTAGATTTGTATTTTATGAGCATATGTTTAGATTCTGTATGTGTCATAAAGCAGAATGAGTAAAGGGGAAAGAAATGACAAGGCCAGATATAGTGGAGAAGAATGTGGATGTGTGTATGAGAGAGAACTGGAAAAAAAAAAATAAGGAAGATGTAGAAATATTTTTCTTTAAATGTCACTTAAAAAGAAAGCTGAAAGAAAAAATATCAAAGAACATGAAACAAGATTAATTTATAAAATTCATGATTCCTCAGCTATAATCATCAGTTTAAGTTGATCTTTAAAGAGATAAAAATAAAAATCACTTAATCTAAAGTAAATATATAATTAAAAATAATGAAAGCATAATATTATGTTGGTGCAAAAATAATGACGTAATAATGTCGTTTTTGACGTTAAAAAATATGTCAAAAAACGACATTATTACGTCATTATTTTTGCACCAACCTAATAGTAAGAAAAAATTATGAATTTCTTCAGTTTATATTAAATAAAAAAATAAACAAAACATTCTGAAGTCTTATTTGAATTGAGCATACAAATTTGGATTGATAAATAGTAATAACATATTGAAGTTTCCAAATTTGTTAGAGGCAGGAGGTTGAGTGAGAAACTATAGAAACCATACACAAGTCATTTCTTAATTGCAATTATAAATTATTAAATTTGTAACAAGCTCAAAATTTATGGAAATTTTTATACCATTAAATAGCAGCATGTTAACCCCGAGAAACATTATTTGGCAGTGACCTATATAAATTTAATTACAGCTGATAAATAAATTGTAAAAACATGTGTTAATTGGTTTAAAGCAGATGTAATTTATTTTTGATATTTACAAAACTATCTTTTTACCAATGAAAATGTATAGTGTGTATAAGTATTAAAGTTCACTTTAACTTATGGGTTGAATTATTAAATGTTTTTGTATGTTACTTACAATATTTTAAGTAGTTGTGACTAATCCACTTTTAATCCAATTTTATGTTTTTATGGAAAATATTTACAGACGTTAGTATTTTGAGAAAATTTCAAAATATACCTGCTAAAGATATTTGCAGATGTGAGAAAACTGGAAATTATCTTCTAACTTTTCATAAAAATCAATGTCTGTGAGTTAGACATTTGGACTAAGTGCAGTCCAACATTCAGCCATTTTAAGATTTATTACTTATCAAAAAATTTCATATTCTCTTTTCTTGAGGATGAAATGTTGGTTCAACTATAAAGGATATACTGCTAACTTAATTAAAAAAAAAAAAGACACCAATACATACAAAACTCATTATTATAAATTGCTTGATAAATAAAAAAATATATATACATTGATAAGTATTTGATCCTTTTGACAATTCAAATATTTTTGAAGAATTTTTTATATTTCAAATATATCTTAAATATAGAGAAAAATATGATAGCAGTCATTAAGACATTTAACTATAATAATAACTAAATTTTGTTTTGTTTTTTTAAGAAGAAAAGTCAGTAACAAAGATTAATCAAGAAAACTTAAAATAATATAGGAGAAATATATGAATACATTTGTGAGTTGCATATAAACAACTTGTCTATGTCTTTTAATAATTACTGCATTCCCTGTCACAGAAGACACTAATGAAGAAAAACAAAACAAAAAAAAATCACCCTGCATCTAATAATCTGATGGCTGGTTTAGCAGTATCAAATTAACACCCCAAAATCAGTTTAACACACCGGTCCATGATGACCTCCAACATAAAATAAATTACAAATCAAAATCATATATGAGGGATACTGACAAATTCTTGTCTTGGTCAAGACAACACCCTATTATTGCTTGCCAAAATTATTGGTTCATGTTATACAAGAGCATGTGTTATAAAATGGGAAATACATAATAATGCAAGAAGTGATTCCAGTGTTACTTTCTACTATTCAAAATTTAACTTAAAAAGAAAAAAATATGTATTTTAAAAAACTAATACTTGGTTAAAGATATATCTTTCAGAAAAACAAAGCAGTTATCAAGCAAAATAATGATGGAGAAGAGGATGACTGAATTGCTCATTCTGAATTTAATCATGCATAAAAGTAGTCTTACCTTATACAAGTGTAATTTTGAATGTCTAAATGATATATAATCAATAATGATATCAACCTAAATAAAAAAGGTAGAAGCATCAACCTTAAGCAGAACAGAAAACCAAAGATATCAGGGATTAAAAAGTCCTGTAGAATCAATGTAATTTGGGCTATAAAAAGAATAAAGGGAAAAATGATAGAAAATTAAGCACTTTACTTTCTAATAACTTTATTATTTAACATTTTAGATAAATTATGGAAATTAGAATGCTAAATATGTTAAGAGCATAGACAGACTGGTATCCTGGAACAAACAAAAATTGGTATGGAATATTATTTGGAAATGGTTAAAATAAAATGAATAATATAGAATTACAAAAAAAAAACAAAAAAAAAAAAAAACAGCAGATGTTTTACAACAGCTACTATATTTTTACAGACTGCAAAATCTTTAAAAAGGCAAGAGAATTTTTTAGAGAAAATCCAAGTCCCTCACCATATTTGAATTTTCTGAAGAATCCACTGCACAAATAGCATAAAAAAATCAGATAATGTTTGAGTGAAAAGCAGATAGGAATTATCTTATCATTTATAAATAGTAAGCTGTTTGCAATATAATATCACATTTTCTAAGAAGATAAAATTGGGTACAAATATAATTAAGTTAAATTTTATTAATATTTGACAATCACTGTTATTAATTAGATATTATGTTAGTCTGATATAAAGAACATTTTTTTTAATTTCTGGGGTATGCAGAATGAGGAAATGCACACACAAAAATGTCTTACTTCCTTTACAGTTTCCTGGCACAAAAAAGATCTTTTGGGGATAGGGGTGAGAGAGAGAGGAAAAAGTCCTCTGAAATATGAGTTCTGGTATGTAAGGTGATCAAACCTTAGTTAACTTTATTTTCCCCTGGTTTGTTTTGCCAAATGAGACTATACTGTTATACAAGAGTATCAAACCCTTTCTATTCATCACATCTGCAAGTTTTTGGTATAATGCACTAGTGACATGCTTGCATTGTTGACAAAGGCCTACAGTGTGAGTTTTTTTGGTTTTTGGGGGGGGGTTTTTACCAGAGAAACAACTCATAATGGATAATATCTCATGTTCCACCAGGTGCCTTCTGCAGAGGTTGTTGTTGGAATTAGTTTGAAACAGAGTTTTGTTTTTCTCTCTCTTTTCACAGTTGTTAATGCACAAGACTCATTTCTCATCTCCAGTAACAATCTCATGAAGAGGTTTTAATATTACACTCAATTTTTTTGAGTTCATGGGGAATCCATATTTTCTCTTTATGTTTCTTTCCAATTTACTCGAGATGTTCATGTTCACTGTACCTTTTTACTAAATACCTGATGCTTTCACAAGTCCCTCCTTCAATGGGTGCCTTCAAAAGAATATTATCTTAACTGATAAATCTTGCAAAGTGATGATTATGAGAAAGATTACAGTAATCCCTTTTAAAATTTTCTAAATCTTCACTGGTATTTATGCAATCATTGCGCCTAAATCACAAAACTTTGTCACTGTTGAATTAATGACTTTATGAAATCTATATACCATGCAATAAAGCACAGGAAACTAACAGACATCTTAAGGTGTTGTTAAACATCACGATAAACTACAAAGAACACAGCCTAATGAAACAAATATAATTTATTTCTACAAAATAAAAGGAAAATATGATACAAAGTAAATTTAATGTGGAGGGTTCCCTCTTCCAATACATAATGTGAGTTAAGGTAAGAATTTGTCTAATCCCAGAAGCCAATGCTGTAAAGGCATTTAAGCAACAAAAGCTTTCCCCTTTTTGTAAAAAGGGTAAGTGATGCTACAGAGTTAGTATCTCCAGTGACACTTTGTACCTTTTTTACCTGGACTTGTCTGATAAGAACAAAGCTAATCTTAGAACAGAATGGTCAAAAATAGAAGAGATTAAACTCAAAATATCTTTGTCTAATATTTAACTTTGACTTTTTAGTAGCAATTCAATATTACATAAAATAAAAAAAACTAATAGAAATAATATGCAAGACATTTTTGCAATAACTTACACTAATGATAATTATATTTAGAATGACTTTAGGTCATTTGCTTTAGTTCATGGTGAGATAAGTTAAATGCTTTTAATGCTTTATAGAAAATTACATGCATGAATAAGAATTTTAAGTACAAAATGATTACATATATTTTAAATAATTAAGAAAGAGACAACCTTAAGGTTCCATGACTATAATTTATTTCCCCAGAAAATATATTTTTTCCTGGTTCATCAGGTCACATCTCTAGTTACAAAGGAATTAATATTTGGTCTGGTGTTACATTGACCTCTGGATTACATCCTCTTTGGAATTATCCACATGGATTACCAAACCCTCCATTACCTTACTATATATATTTCCATATTTTATTTTTTTAAACTATCATGGAAATATTTGGTATAAAGTCTTGACAGTGCTGGAAGTTGATTTGACACCATAAAAATGTAATATAGAGACTGACAAAATAATATTTCAGATCTTTCTTGTAGAGAAACAACTCATAGTGGATAATATCTTATGTTTCATCAGATGCATTCTGCAAAGTTCATGTTGGAAATTAGTTTGACATTGGGTGACAAAGTTTGATTTTTTTTCTCTTCTTCACACAACACGAATTTCTTATTTCCAGTAACAATCCACAAAGAGGTTTTAATGAATCGACAAAGTTTATTTCTAGGAAAAAATATTGAGTACTTTAACAATTCAACATATCCATATTTCATGCATAAAATTAGAACAATTAGGTATATCTAACTTGGTTATGACAAGTTTTAGCTTGAACTTTACAAAATATATCTTAGAAATACTTAACTGAAATATTTACTTTATATTTAAATTGCATATCCCTTTCATCACTTCCTGTATATTTAGTGTAAAAGGGGTACACAGACTAACAGAGAAGTCATATATTAAACTTCTTTATGTGTAATGTCTCCTCAGGATGTTGGTGATCATGGCTCTTCACAATTTCTTGTCCTTTATAGTATTTAATAAATTTTGTCTTTTTGTTATCTCCCTTAAAACTGGTTCTGCCATCCATTTACTGAAGCTTGTTAGGTAAAAGCATGCATGGTGTTACATCTGTCCTGTGAGTATCAAATTTTACAAGCTCTCTTTCCTTATTACATGCCCTAGAAATTTCAAATATCTCTTCCTGGGATTAAATATAAGTGTCTTTTTTGTTTCCATTTTCTCTAAAACTGAACTATTGCTCACATATTTGGTCCATGGTATTCTTAGCATCCTTACGTAGAACAACATTCCTGTTGCTTCAAGTCCCTTCTTCATCTGTGAGGTTGTCCAGCATTTACTGCCATATAGGAGGATTGATATTACATAACAGTTCAGTACTATTTTCTTTGTTGCTAATGAAATTTTCCTGTTACTTATATTTTGCTTAGCTTTGGGAAGGTATATTTCACTATCCCAATACATCTTCGGATATTAATGTTGCACTGTCCTTTATTAAAACACTTCCTAGATATGTTAATTGTTGTACTTGTTTGATTTTGGTATTTCCACTTTGTAAATTGCTTGTTGGGCTGTTCCTTTTGTTGATAACCATACATTCAGTCTTCTTGCAATTAGTGTTTCGTCCTTTCTTCTTGTTTTCCTTCAATACCTTCTGTAGGAGTTCTTGTAATTTCCTTTCTGTTTCTGCTGTCAATACTGTATCATCTGCAGATCTTATGTTGTTAAGATTGTTGCTGCTAATAATAAATCATGGTAGGACTTCTAATTCTCTCAGAATTGTCTCATTGTAAGGTTGAATAAATCCAGCAAGAAGGCATCCTTGTCTTACACCCACTTTCTATTTTTGTATATTTACTGAATTCATTTTCTAGCTGTATGCAGATCAATTGCTGCCAGTATAGGTTCTAGATTATTCTAATAACCCTTCCAAATGTCATGGTTACCTAGCAGTTCCAATAGTTCTTTGTCATGTACTTTATCAAATGATTTTGTATGATTTAGAAAACCTAGCTATACATCCTTTTGCATTTGTATAACTGTTTCCGATATCATTCTGGCATAAATATGGCATTCCTTTAATGAACCTGTACTGTTCTTGTCCTATTTTCAGTCTAATTCTGCTTTGTGATCTATTCATCAGAATTTGGATGGTAAGCTTTATTATGTGGCTCATTAGGCTGATCATCCAATGGAGTTCACATTTGTTTGCATCTGGTTTCTTAGGAAGTGCTATGAAAACGAATAAACTTGGGTCTTCCAGTATATTACCATTGTTGTATATTTAATTTATTATGTCTGTAATCTTGTCTATGCCAAAATCATCTATTACAATTTCATTTGGTCCTGTTGCTTTGTTTCTGCTCAATTTGGCTGTTGCTGATTTCATTTCAGGTTTTAATATTTCTGGTCCTTTGACATATCTGTATAATGCCAGTTCTTCTTTTGTTGTAGAAGAGTTCTCCAATGTATTTGTTCCATTTCTGAAGTATTTTTTTCTTTCTCTAGTATCAGTGTTCCATCCTTGGATTTTACGCATCCTGCTGCTGAGCATATATTGCTCTGTTAATTCTTTTATTTTTTTTTTCATGCACATCTGCTTTATTTGTGATATTTGTTCTTTTTATTTCTGCATATTTTTTGTGGAGCCATTCCTCTACAGCCTGCATGCATTTATTTCAAATTTCTTTGTGCAAATTCCTATATTCTGTGTAGTACCTTAGCATTATTTTTTGTCACCTTTCATCATGTTGAGAATTTCATTGGCCAGCCTTTGCTCTTTGTCTATTTTTCTTTGGGATGATCTTGATTGCTGATGTCACTAAAGCTTCTCTTAATATGTCCCGCTTCAAGTTTCCATCCATATTTTGTCCATTGTATATGCTTTTAAAATTGTCCAGATATTTTTTCATATTCGGGTCATTCAGGAGTCTGTTGTATTGCAATTTGGGTGCTACCTTGGACCTCTTCAATTTCATAGTTTCACTTTAAGCTTACAGATGACTGGAAGGTAGTCACTCCTGCAGTCAGCACTTCTCTTCTCCTGGGCTTCTCTATGACCATATACATCTTGGGTGTTCTTGAAACCAAGTGTTGGCTACTACCTGATTATTCATTGTGCACCATGGGACCCAGTTTTTTTTTTTTAGTTCATTATGAGTTCCTAGTCTGAATTTGCCAACTATTTCACCATCTCTCTTCTTGCCTACTTTGGCATTCAGGTCTCTCATGATGTTTGTAATTTCTTGTGATTTGCATTAAGCCATGGCCTTGTCTAGCATACAGTTTCTTCTTCTGTACTTTGTGCTGTCAGTGCATATACAACTATGATGGTGTTGTAACCTAGGGAAGTTTACTGAATAGAATAATCAAATGAAGGTTGGTAATGACCAGTAATGCTTAGGACAAGAACAACACATATGAGATTTGCTAGTGGTGTGTAAAAGAAGTAGTCAAATGCTAAAAGTGAGTCAAGTGAATTCCACAATGAATCTCCAACTGCAGACCAACATACAGTATTTACTATTGTATTTATATGAATGGGGACATACCCATTATCATCTGTAGGTATGCTACAACAGGCTTTCCTTTCAGTTCAACAAGAATCATTTAAATTATTGATAGTATCACTGAACACATTTTCTCTTGTCTTGATCTAATATCAATCTTACACTTCTCATTATCTCTGCCTGCATATATGACCCTCTGTCTTTTGTCACTGACAAAATCTCCATTGATAGCTCATCTCGTTTTGCATACACCTAAAATATTAACATTTAACCTGTTTATTTCCTGCTTTATATTTTGTAACTGGATATGTCGATTTCTGACATTACATGTCCCAAGAATTATTTTTTGTTGGATGCGAACAGTCACTGAATGACGCTCTGGTAATACCTGTCACTTACCAGAAGGATCAATTCCAAGGAGTTTGACCCCCTAAAGCCGATTATATTATTTGATGGTCTATAAGATCTTTTCATCACTATTGCTGTAGGAAATAGTAAAAAAAAAAAAAAAAAGTAATTGTTAGCTCAAGTATTAATTCCCTAATGGCCAAGTTCTTTTTTTTTGTCTGTATTACAAATTTATGAAGTTCTAATCTTAAAAAAAAAAAAAAAAACGTTTCTAATATGCCATCAGTGTAGTTGGTATAATTCAAAAAAATAAAAAATTTTTTTAATAAAATAAACATTTGTTTTGCTTTCATTGTTTAAAAAACATTTTAGTTAAGTGAGTTAGTACATCTACATGATTTATATCTAACCACCAATGAACTGATCTTAGAGAGCTGGTTTATCTGACAAGCAGCCTAAAAGGCCACTACTTCCCACATCCCACTCCTCACTATATCAAGTCTCAATAAACAGCTGTTAGCTCTGCCTCAGATGGTGAGAGTGAAGTGAATAATACTCTTTTCTGACCCAATGTACTTCCACAGGCTGAGATCAAAATGTCTATTTTTTCTATTTAAATAATAATAATAATAAATCATTTTTATTTTTTTCCCCATGAAAAATTCAACCTGCATACAAATTTTGTGCATAGACAAAACCTGAGTAGAATCTTATCAAGATGTTTGAAATAAGTGCTTTAATAAACCTATGGAAAGAACAGGGAAATGATGACTCAACTGACAAATATTAAACCAAGTTAGGCTTTTGTCTTGCCAGAAATTTATGATTAAGTGCTGCTTTGTAATCTTTAAATGGAAATAAATGCATGAGAGAGAGAGAGAGAGAGAGAGAGAGAG
Organism: Acanthosepion lycidas; assembly: GCA_963932145.1. Taxonomy (NCBI): domain Eukaryota; kingdom Metazoa; phylum Mollusca; class Cephalopoda; order Sepiida; family Sepiidae; genus Acanthosepion; species Acanthosepion lycidas. The sequence goes on from OZ010582.1 coordinate 22,798,325, forward strand.
TGAGTGTATGTATATATATATATATATATATAAATAAATGGTGGCTGTGACTCAATTTCAAGCAACGTCATCACTTGATCCATACTCAAATATGGGCATTGTGGATGTGGCTTTCAGTCTTGCTAGGGTCTTAGATTCTTTTGTACAGCTGTAGCAACACTGGGTGTCTTTTTCAGTAGCTGTTATATTAATGCTGCATAACTCATAATGAACGATGTGTGTGTGTTTTTGATGATTTTTGAGGTCTGCCTTACTTCAACATGATCATATTTATTACATATTAGATCAAATTATGTTGCAACATTTTCAGGAAAATAACATCAAGATCCTATTTTTTTCATTTACAAAATGATTCTGTTTAGTCTCTCTTACCATTGTGTAATGCTTTCCTCCAGGTTGAACAATTAAAACAAGGTTTTTCTAATCATTTTGCAGGATTTTTGTTCTTTTTCAGTGTATTCAAGATGCAAACTTTATATCTTAATTTCAGCAGGTCTTTTCCCTTCAGTCACTTCACCATATAGAAAATGTTTAGGGATCCTATTGTTCTCCATCCTGACCATATGATCACTTCATCACAATTGACACTAAAGTACTAGTCTCTATGCTGGTAGACTAACTGTGTTCAAGGATATCAATGTCACTCATATATATATTTACCACAAGATATCCAATGTATCTCAGTGACATTATTGGTGAAATCACCCTAGCCTTTTCCTGTGTCTCCAGTAAGTGACCCAGATTTCACATGTATACAATAATGAAGACAAAAACTTTCAACTTCATCTCAATCAAAGTTTCCTGTTGAGACCATAAATGTCAATCCAGTTTTACGAAAGCATAACTGGGCTTCTTGCTCCAGAGAGAGATTTCATCATCACAAGTATTTGTCATATTTACAGTACTGCCCAAATACAAACTTTTCCACAATCCATAATTTTTGTCCATACAGATAAGCACAGAGTTTAGCACAGAGTAGGCTTTATCTGAAGCAGGCTGGTATATTACAGAAGTCTTTTTCAAGGTAATCATTAGACCCAATGCACTGTATGCAGTCAAGAAGGAATCCATAAGATATTGTATGTCACTCTAGATTTTAGCAACAAGATCACAATCATCATCATCATACAGGAAACCACATATTAATGATAGCAATAGCGTTGTTTTGACAGCAAACCATCTTATATTCAACATCTTATCCATAGTTTGATATTTGATGTAGACCCCATGTGAGCATCCTTTAAAGGCTATTAAGGAAAACAATGGTAAAGTATAATGTGAACATACAGACACACACAAGTGGACATTAAAGTCAACATCTAGTGACAACAATCTATTTCCTGCTTAAATGCAATTGTCAAGCCATATATATTAGAAAGTTCTTTCCAAAAAGAAAAAAAAAATCCTGGTCATTTGGTCAGATTTTGGAAAGTATACAAAGCCAAGAACATTTTTTTCGTTCCCCTCTTCCTCTCCCGTGTGTGTGTGTGTGTGTGTGTGTGTGTGTGTGTGTGTGTGTGTGAGTGAGTGAGTGAGTGAGTGAGTGAGAGAGAGAGAGAGAGAGAAAAAAAGATTACTGAACTTATGAAAACTATGTAAACCTTGCTATTTGGACCAGCATGCTGATCGTACAGTGGGTAAAGCAAGTATTTCATCTCCTGCTGACTTTCTATAATTTTCAGGGTAGGTCTGTCTTCAAAATGTAAGAGAATATTAAAAAAAATTCTAGAAAACCACATTATATTAATTTTTAAACATTTATTTCTTTTTTATTAACAAGAAATAAATATTTCATCCCCTACCAACCAGAAATGATTGAGGCCCCATAGACCGATTATGTGACCAAGATGCATGTAGACTAGTCCTATTACACAATTATTACTCCTAATCAAGTACTCATTACCTGTATAAAAGGCACTAGTTCACAGAATCCTTCAATGAATCAGAATCTAATTTCTCCACAATGGGCAAGATGAAAGAATTGTCTAAGGACTTCTGGAACAAAATTGTATACATGCACACAACTGGAATGGGCTACAAGACAATTGGCAAGCAGCTAAGTGAGAACGAGTCAACTGTTGGTGTGATAAGAAAATGGAAGAAACATCAATTGACTATCAATCTCCTTTGGTCTGGAGCTCCACTCAAGATCTCCCCCAATGTGGAGTGAACCTGATGATGAGAAAGGTGAGGAAACAACCCAGAACTACACGGCAAGAGCTTGTTGATGATCTCAAGGCAGCTGGGACCATAGTCACCAAGATGACCATTAGTAACACACTACGTCGTAGTGGATTGAAATCATGTAGTGCCTGCAAGGTCCCCCTACTCAAGAGGGCACATGTACATGCCTGTCATAAGTTTGCAAATAAACACCTGGATGATTCAGAGGAGGGTTGGGAGAAAGTGCTGTGGTCAGATGAGACTAAAATTGAGCTTTTTAGCATCAACTTTACGTATTTGGAGGGAAAAAAAGATGAACACCATCCCAGCTATTAAGCATTGTGGTGGAAACATTATGCTTTGAGGCTGCTTCTCTGCTAAGGAGACAGGATGACTACACCTAGTTGAGGGAAGATGGGTCGTGGATGGGTGCTCCAGCATGACAATGACCCAAAGCATACATCTAAGGCAACAAAGGAGTGGCTCAAGAAGAAGCACAGTAAGGTAATAGAGTGGCCTAATCAGTTTCTGGACCTTAATCCTTTATAGAATCTGTGGGGGGAGCTGAAGCTTCAAGTTGCCCAATGACAACCTTTGAACTGCAAAGAGGAGTGGGCCAAAATCCACCTGGCATCTGTAAAAACTTGGTAACTACATGAAATGTCTGGCTGCTGTGCTTGCCAACAAGGGTTTCTTCACCAAATACTGAGTTATGTTTTACCATGGGATGAAATACTTATTTTTTTTCAATAAAAAAAATAAATAAATATTCAAAAATTAATATGTGATTTTCTAGAATTTTTTTTTATATTCTATCTTTCACTTTCAAGACAGCCTACCATGAAAAATTATAAACTGTTCCTATTTTTGTAAGGTGGCAAACTCAGAAAATCAGCAGGGGATGAAATACTTATTTTCCCCCACTGTAGATTGTTAGTATAACAACATTGTTGCTATTGTACCATATGGTCTTCAAGTGGTATCTATTGTTGTACATAATAACCACCTCAATGGGAGATTGTTTTCATTTTACTTTCCATGTTTTTCATATAGTTAATACCCCAAAATTTTATTCACTTTTGTGTCAGTTTCTTTCACTGAACCAGGGACTAAACTCATGACTATCAAAAATGTAGATATTTTAATAAAACTTAATTCATTAAGTTGGGTGTCTCTTGGTGGCAGAAGTAAGCTAGTGCCCCAGCTTCCATAGGTTGAATACACATAATTCTCCTTGCCCAAACCCAAAGGTGACTTGGTTCAAGAGAGCAATCTCTGAAGGGTTGAATTACTTTTAAATAAAATCCTGACATTGCATGGATCACAGATCTTCTCAGATGTATATAGACCATGTCAGACTTTTTATTAGTACTAAATGTACTAATCACTCACAGAGTATAGATTCATAATATACAGATATCTTGAACCTATACCATATAAATCTTTTATAAATTTGTGTTCTAAGATGAATAAAATATTTTTAATTTAAATGGAATTATTTGCATTTTTTAATCAAGAAGAAAAAGATTTAAATCACAAAAGTTACAAAACAAAGCATTGGCATAGGATTGTTAACATAGAAAAACATCATTTTTTTATTCATTGCAATCTCACGTGTAGATAAAATTAACCAACAAAGACAAACAAATTTCCCTTCTATACTAAGGCAACATCAGGAAACCTCACTAGTCTAAAAGTACAATAACAGGAATTCAGTCTCGGACAAGACTCCTACACACACACACACACACACACACACAATGAAATACTTAATTACATATTTAAACTATTTACATAATTTGGGCTGTTGAAATCATATTTATTGCCATATTCCTGACATTTCAGCTGTTGTATGCCCTTCAGGTGATATACATTAGAATTTCAAAGTGAAAATTGTGAGTTCAGTACCTGGCCACAGTAAAGAGAAGACATGAGTTACTAAAGGGAATTAACTGAAACTGAGATAGCCAAAAAAAGGCATGGTATGTGGAATTAGAACAATTTACCACAATGGGCTAAATAAAGAGTTCATTTTGAAATTCCAATGTATGTCACCTGAAGAAGGCCAGAGCATACAATGGCCAAAACATTGTCAATATGACAATAGATGAGGACAACAGTCTGAATTGTGTAAATAGTTACAATACCTCATCTCAGAAATACAGACAAAACTTAATTAGATATGAGAAACTTGACTCTTTAAAAAAAGTAAGAATTTTAACAAGTTCAGATACCAAGAGAATGAACTAGCTTAATAGAAAGAATAAAAAAATTTAATTAAAAGGGTCTTTGAAAAAAATCCAAAATAATAACCCTTAATGTCACAATTCTTAATTTTTGTTAAAACATGGATTGAACAGAAAATCATGATACTGAAAGTTAATTACCATGAATTAAGTTGATTCTGTTGAAATGGTGTAGAGAGAGAGAACTGAAAGTTTTTACCAAAGTTATGTATAAAGATTAATGGTTAAGACATTACAGGGCTCAAATGCTTTCATCACATCAAGTCAAAATTTATTAGGTTTGAAAAGTACCAATCACATGGAAAATTTAAATTTGTTGAGCTCTCCTTTAAAAGAGGAAATATAGAAGAAAATGGAATGAGATGTGAGGCCAAGAGAGCCAGGTTTAGCAATGTTTATTATCATGAACTCATGAAAAGAAAAACAATGAATATTATTTTCTAGTGTTGGTTTGTAAAATACATGCAAATAAGATTATAAATGAAAATGAACACAGTATAGATTATTAAACAGAAGAGAAACTAAATTAACAATTAACACCAGGTTTGACTATATATGAATATATGCCAAAATATAAACATTTAATCACATATGCAACAAATGTTCTTGGCTTCACCAAGGCCCTAAAATATCTCATGATTGGTTATATTTTGAAAAGTGAACCAGGTAAAGAATCATATATATATATATATATATATATATATATAAAAAATGTTGGTGTTTACACATTATTCACTTCTTATATCTAGTCACAGAAATGTTCAATTTGCTATACATTCATATCAATGTAAGAAGTTTGTGTCAATATCTTCAGGTTGGCTAGTGCAAAGAAGTAGCACATTTCAGTTTCAATACATGAATAAAATGAGAGTATAAAAATATATTACCAATAGAACTTATGAACAATTGTATAATCTTACTGATAATGATAACAATGAGATAAAAGCTTATAAAAATAATAACCTATTAGTATTATTTACTTTTTTGATAAATAGCAATCAGTTTTCTTGTTAGTCAGGATGATTAAAAAGAAAAATGAATCATCATAACTTGCACCTTTCCTAATATCAGAGTTGGGCCCCAAATAAATAGCAATGTCTGAGAGAAAGAGAATAATGTTCAAAGATAAAAGGAAGTAAAATGAAAGTTTTGATTTTTTCTTTTAGACATTTTATCTATGATTATGAGTTTGCCAATCACAAAATTCCAACATAACCTGAAATTGGACATTAACCAATGGAGATATAAATAGACAGTGGACGTCTATATTATATTACATGTAAATAATATTTAAGAACAAAGAGAGAATTTAATGAGGCAGAAGAAACTAATAGCAAGTGAGAGTAATACAGTATGAGAGTTAAAGCATTCAAGAGAGTATGTTTGTGATTTAAGAAATAATAAATACTGATCAAATGAATTTAACTTAACCCCATGAAATAATTTGATCATGTAAAAAGCTTAAAGAAAGAATGGAAATGAAGGATAATATTTTTCAAGAGTCGAGAATAAACCTTTCCTTTAAAAAAAAAAAAAAAAAAAAAAAAAAAAAAAAAAAAAAAAAAAAGGCTACACCTAAGTTCAAAGTTCCCACCTCATTTTTGTTAACAGTCATTTACTTTCATAGTAAATATTTTGTTAATAAAGCTCACTTGAAGGAATAATGTAAACAAACTGCCATTTCTGTTTTTGACTGACTAGACAAATCACTCCACATTGATGCAAGCAAAAACAGAAAACAATGTGTACAAAAACTTGGGAAGAAAACCCTGAGTACATTTATAAAAAGACAAAAAAGTGAAACATCAACATGTTGAGAAAAGAAAACAGGAATCCTGCCTTTCTTGTTTATTTATTCACCGTATTCATCTGGTAAAGTCTAGGGGTAGGTGACACTTGAGACATCTACTTCTGTCTTTTCTGATGACAGACTAACAGACCAGATCTTCCCTTCAGCCAGTAATAACCCCAACTGGCTCATCACCCTCTAACAGCAGACATCTTTCTGACTGCTGTCCTATCACTCTCTATGAGTAGCTTGCAAATGGCCATTCTATTATGTGGCCTGAATATATGTCTGCAACTGGAAATCTACCTTCTGACAGAGTGGCAGTTAATTCTGAAATTTGTTTATTATTATTATTTTTTTTTTTTTTTATTTGCTTCACCTCCTTTCTACCTACATACAGACAGGAGGGGGGCATTTTGAAGATTTTACTTCAAGACTTTACTGTCTATGCAGTCATTAAGACCAGTCCCAGAAAAAAATCATTTAGAGTCCACTTGACTGTATGTCCTATACCACTCAAAGTGGTATAGGACTTTTAAATGTTTTGAAATTATACGATCAGTTAAACTGTGATCACATTGATATCAAACAAGTTGTATAGGATATGTCACAATGATGGAACCAATTAAATTTTTTCTTCCTTAAACTCAAACAGGAAGAGCAATAACTTGTTTTTTGTTGCTTTTTTTTAATATAAACATAGAGGGAGGAGAATTTCTAATGATCTTGTACAAGTGAGTAATAATCAGTTATATGGTTGCACTTATCTGTGATTGTAACCATATGTGAACAAGTTGTTCTGATGAAAACTATGCCTATTTTAACACACAATATAAAAAAAAAGTAAAATGAAATCAAAATATTCAACTTCTACTTTTAAATGTTTTGAAATTATATGACCAGTTAAATTGTGATCAGATTGATATCAAACAAGTTTTATATCACCATAACAAGACAGAAATTAATAAGTTCAATAAAATGGATTTCATAAATACTCAGTTGAATAGAGGTTAAACAAAAACAAATTTCAAGATTACTTATTTCAGAAGAAGGAAACTGTGGTAAATAATTTAATATTAAAGTATTTACTGTTACATTTAAACACAATTGGTGCTAATACAACTTTCTTCAATAGATGAAGTAAAATCTGTTGTAATGAAATTTAGGCATTAATGAGCCATAATAAAGTTACAAGTAGAGTTGAGTGGAAATTTGATAAACTTCAAGTAGATGTAGAATAGTTTAAAATCAAGAGCCACTAAGATATTTATAATCATGAAAGAGGAATTAAAAAAAAAAGAAAAAAAAAAAAAGCCTAAAGCAAATTTCAAGATTACAGAAATATGATAACCATAAACAACTAATTTATAAAATTCAGTTTCAATAAATTTTTCTGTTTAGGAAAAATTAATAAATATTTTAATTCAATAATCAAAATGATGACATTCTTCAAAATCAATATATTTTGAAAAAGAATTATCTATTACATTCATTTGATTTAGAAAATTAAATCAATTAATATTCTAATATATCAGTAAGTATTATTTTCTTTATTTTCCAAAAATTCTTGAGCCATTTATTTAATAAAGAAATGTGTGGTCATTTTACAAGTATGTATTACAAATAAATACATCTATGGAGCTATAATTACAGGTTATTTAGTAGAAAGTAAGCTCTGGTTAAAATCCAGTGCAAGTGAGGATTTCATAGTTATTAGATAAACATTGAGCAAGACAGAAGTTTGTTTTATATATAAACCTATGTTCCTATAATTGTTCTAGTGAGTTATAGAAGAGTTAAGTTTTATTTATACATTCTGTTGATAAATATCTTAGAAATAAGATACCTATTGTCACAAGAGATGCAGAGTATACAGTGATTGACAGTTATGTGACTGACCAACCCATTTCCCCAAGATAAATAACATATTAAGGACAGTCAAATATGGCTGAAGCAGCAAAACAGTCTATGACTAAAACAAAATAGAATGTTTGACATTTTAGAGTGAACAACTCCTCTTACTGAGACCTCATAAAGTCAACAGAGTTAAGGCACCTGATCCTATAAAGAAAAATAACAATACTGTCATACAAGATCAATACAACAGCTTACTAAAATAACAAAAGAAAAAAAACTTGTTAGAAGATTAAATCTATCACAGATGTTGCACAGACAGTTTAATGTCACCAAACAGTCAGTAGAAAATGCAGAAAATATAAGAGAAAAATCAATTAATTCCAGTGATATTGATAAGAATGAAACAAAGAGAAGGGGGACATTACAGCAATGGCTGATTTGGCCCAAAATATAAGTAAACAATTCAAATATACCTTATATTTTGAAAATTTAATGGCATATTGAAGCCAAAATAAAGGAGAAGGGAAGAAAAAGGGCAAGATACATTAGTACAGAGAATGAAATTGTATGTAAGATGCAGACACACAAATAAATGCATAAAGAAACAGATACACACAGACTTTAGATGAAGAAAACATCTTAGATGCTGAGAAAAATTATCAAATGGTCTAGCTGTCACTGTTAGTGTTTGATATTTTATCATTAAGAATGTACAGACAGATAACAGTAAGAGTGCAGTGGGCATGTAATAGAGTCTTTACTTTTAATTCTGCATCACTCTCCACATATTTTACAATCCAGCAAAAATAATGTGGCCCAGGAAAATAGCTAATCCTTATATTTTAAGGTTACTTTAAATTTCTGGTTTGAATATAGAATACAACGACAAATCCATTAATAAAGTCGATTGAAATCCCTGTTCTTATACAACTATTTTATGTTGGCATAAAGATATTTTATAATAAAAATTTCAGTCTAAAATTTAATATGGAAGAAAAAACAATACCTATATCTAGACAGTAGGGAAGATATGATGCAAAAATGAAGAATAAAATTGGAGTGACAATTTGAAAGTTTGGTTTCTGATAATGTCTTACAATCCAATTCATAAGTGCAGTGAGATTGATCCTGACTAGAGGTCCTAGTACAAAATTAAGCACAGAAAAAAAAAAAACAACAGTAAATTTCAGGTCCATCAATTATGTACACACACAATTTTGTTATTGTTAAAAAGTGTTAACCTGAAAAGTCGCATATAAACTGATGCATAATAGATTCCAGCAGCAAACTGCAACCTTCAAAAAGATGTGTTATCCCAGAAAATATTGTCTAGTGCAAACAGATGGTGTGCATCAATTACTTGGTAAAACTGAAAACCAAAAAGAATGGCTGCTTTTAGAAATGTAAGGAATAAGTTTGGTAATGAGCAGATAAATCAAAAAATATGAGGTAAAGAATTTATGAACTATAAGCAAAAATATAGAAGCATTGGTATAAGTGGATAATGTAGTGGTTAGGTTCAAGAGTTGAAGGTAAGAGAAACATTAAAAATCAAGTGAGACAAAGCCACTAATGAGAGAAAGGAGTTTGAAAGCATAAGGAGATCAGAGTTTAGGTTTAGGAATGTGTGAAAAATGTATTAGTTTGAAAAGAAACTTATTAAATACAAGTTTATGGTGTGAATATGAGTTTGTAAATGTTGGAGTATAAGAGTTATACACTATACCTGATTGATTCATTTTTTATGACTTATCAACCCTTTGCAAGTTATTTCAAGCCAGAAAATATTTTTAGATTGTAAGAATTTTTTTTTTTTTTTTTTTTTTAGATAATGGTTTAGTGATGCAAGTCTTACTAATCAACATATAGCTTGGGGGGGGGGAGAGAAGAGTTGGATTCATACCTCTCCAAAGTGTGTAAGTGAATATAATGAAACTAACTGGTTTTGAGCCATTATTTATGTGTGATAAATAATGGCTCAAAACCAGTTTTATATATATTCACTTACACATCTGCACATCCAAACTGCTTCTTGTTTATGATTTATCCCTTCAGTAAGTAGGCAATCATGGCTCTCCACAATTTCCATTCCTTTGTAGTTCTTAATAAATTTTTCTTCTGTTATTTCTCCTAACCCCTGTTCTGCCATCCATTTGCTCAAGATCACTAAGTATTGCCTTTGATCTTTCCCATGAGTATTTTCCAAGCCCACTTTCCTCATTATGTGCTCTAGAAATTTCAACTGTCTCTTTCTGATGTTAAGTATAAGTTTTTTTTGTTCCCATTTTCTCTAAAACTTTGTCATTGCTCACATATTTGGTCCATGGTATCCTCATTGTCCTTCTGTAGAACATTTCTGTTGCTTCCAGTATCTTTTTCATCTTTGAGGAGATTGTCCAGCATTTACTGCCATACAGAAGAGCAGATATCACATACAGCACCTGATATTCCCAAGTGATCACCACAGTACTATATGAGGACAACATTATAAATATACTTAATGCAAGCCTAAAACCAACATTTTCTATGTAATTGAATAAATGAAATTAAGGATAAAAAGGTTTACCATATTTCCAGGCACCAAAGATAATTTCCCCCAGAAATAAGTCTAAAAGATTTACCCTTCATCCTTACTTTTTCTTATTTTACTTAATTTTATCTTTATTTGTTTATTTTAAACTGGAGTGTATCCTTGAGGCAAGAACATCCTTGATGCTAGGAAAAAGCAGTATATATACTTTTCTATTTTGAGACAAAATTGGGTGCAATTGATATGACAATATTAGAGCTTTTTTTCAGTGTAGTTTTAGTATTGTTTTCAAAAAGCATTAGCAAGTAAATTTTGAACAAAAGTGATGTATATAGTTTAATAGTAAAAATTACTGCTATGCCAATGACTCAAAAAATTATGAAGTCAATGAAAGAAACCACAAAACATTAAACCATGATATGTTTATATTTGTATTGTCTGTATGTGGCAAATAAATATATTAACTTAAGAGTGATAGAAATGAGAGTGATACAACTTTTCTGCTTATATTCAATTTCTTTATAAGTCAGAGATGTTACTCTTTGTATTAATTAAAATTAACTTATTTGCTTTTAACATCTATTAGGTTGGTGCAAAAATAATAACGGTTTTTGACATTAAAAATATGTCAAAAACAGTCATTATTTTTGCACCAACCTAATACAAGTGGCTTTGAATGAATCAATGTGTTATAGCTACAAATCTCTGCTGTTCTATAGTTCTCTTGATATGTTGTGAATGATACTTTTTAGTATTTAAAATACCCCACCCACAATACAACATTCTTTGTTCACCTGACCTTGAATTCTTTCTATTGAAAGCTTTTCTGATATTTTTGTTGCCAAGTGTATGACTACACAAGCATATTGTCAACTATTGGTGCATTGTGAAGTGTCACTGATGCCGGAAGGACAACAGGGAAAAATAGGAGAGGATAAAGCAAAAGAAAGTAAAATATAAAGTAAGAATAAGATTAATAAAAATAAAAAACAAAGGCAGCAAAAAATTAATGGAGGATCAACAGCCTAATGATCTTCTGTTTTTTTACTTAAGACATACCATAAACACATACAATCATGCTTACAGGTGTATATGCAGTGTTTGCTTGTAATAGTGATGGGCATGTATAGATTTGAGTATGTGTCAATAATGCTTTTGTATATATGTGCATATATAGTATGTGTGTATATGCATATGTATGTATTTGGAACAAATATACATGTGTACATTTTGCATTTTAGCTGAAATATCAATCATTAAAAACATTTGTCATTTGAACTTCAGAGGTTTTTAATCAACAGGTTTTAATTTACATTATTTAGCAGACTTATGTCCTCATCTGTGCTGTTATCACAATGGTTTGGCTATTGTGCCCTCCAGTCTACACCAGGTGTATGTTAATCCAGGTAACCTACAAGGAATTTCAAACTACACCCTTCATTTAATCTATATAGATAGAAAGATTGTTCCCATTTCACTGTTCATGCCTTGGTATATCTCATTTAGTTTTTAGATTTCTAGAGAGTCCAAATACACACAGCATGAGACTGGTGGATTAAAGCATTGGTTCATGAATTTGGTGACATAGTAATTGCCTGGGGTGTAGATTAATTTACTATCTGAAGAAACAATTTTTTTTGTTTCCAATAATTTGGGAAGCACTTTTCTTTAAAAAAAAAAAAGATATATATATATATCAATCTTTTTTAGAAGGGTAGAATTTTTGTTAAAAACTTTTTTGTAAATTTCTTTAAAAATTTTGTTACCAAAGCTATGAAAGGAAAAGATATGCAAAAGTTATGTGCCTGAAATTTAACTTAGATTTTTAACTGTTTGTTGTCAGTAGTTGACTATTTTTCTCTGATCAATGATAATAGCACAAACCAGTCTTCACCAAAATTTCAAGCTTACTAAAGAGGTTGATATTTGGCATGCCATCATATTTCAACTAAACTATAAGAGCTTGGAAAAAAAATAGGGTGGTCACTCAAGTGATACAAAAGTTGAATAAGACTAGTGAATATTAACATAGGTGACATCTTCTAAGTATAGAAAGCAGAATGAAAGCAATCTACAAAGTCATAGCTTGAATAAACAGTTTGGTTCAAAATTCCGAACCTACTGCTGTAATTTTGGAGATTGCCAGAGCATAAGATCACTGAAAAAAATCAGTACACAGGTTAGGCTTCGACAAAACCTCTTAGCAGACCTAACACAGAAATGAACACAATGTGAGAGTATCTAATTAAGAACACTGAAACATTCCACCGCTTGAGCACAAACATGAGGGTTTCAAACTCCAATGGCCTTATAGTTAAAAAATAGCAAATGAGAGTTCAACCCCTAGGTCAGGTAGTGTGGAATAGTCATATACACTGGTCAGGTGAACAAAACAGACAAGCAAAGCAACTCAAAGTTTATTAACAGATACTAGATATTACAGAAGCATAGAAAATACATAAAAAGAACAATGTACCTATGAATTGAATAGATTGCAAGAGTAACAAAGACTGTAGTGTAAATGGGCATGGTTAAATGTAATTGACCAAGTTCTCAAACAATAAGAGGAAGAAAAACAAGGTGAAATGATATACATTTGTGTGTGTGTCTCAAATGCAACTATAAGACTATAATACGGAAAAAAAAAAGTTCACAAAAAATGAATAGTGTTCATACATAAAAGGGATGCTGTCAAGTGATTCTAGACTTCAAGGCAAGAAAGAACAAAAAAATGTGTTGATAAAACCAAGAATTGTCCCTTTTTTTATGCATGCTTTGATAGAATTTGTCTATTAAATTGTGGAGGTCTTAGTAATCATTTCACAGTGATTGTAACCAACAGATATCTAAAAGAAACCAGAGTGTACAATGACCAAAATGCTATGATTATAACAACCAAGATGATTTTACAAGAGCCTGAATGGAAAGGCAGATAATACTTATTTTTTTCAAGAAAGTCTTAGTTTCCCCAAATTATATCTAAATGTTTATGCCATTCATCTAGATAAAATATTTAGATAATATTTTCTTTAGTCCTTTCATGACCACATTTTATGATTTTCATCAGTTAAAGGAATGGTAACCAATGACAAACTCCTACAATAAAAAGTCATAGGACCAAATTTTTTTTCATAGTAATGTTTTAATTTGTACGAAAGGGTGTTCCGTGATCTATTTTCAGCAGCTGCTAATTGCTATAAATACAATTCCAGTATCAATGTGAAAACTGTCAAAGCTTCAGTGGTATGAATTTCTACATGTCACCAGAACATAACTCTACAAATTTGTAATCTTTCAATTCTTTAAGTAGGTAGTGTCATCTTGGTCAGGTTATTACCCCAAAGAATATACAAGGACATGGCTTCTTAGTGGAAAATGAAAAGAAGAAACAACATACAGAAGAGGAACTGGCAGGAAGAAAAAAAATAAGAGAAATTGAAAAGAAAAATAAATAAATAGCATTACAGAAAATTCTGTCATGTACACTAACAGGATTCACTTAATAAGTAGAAATTTAAGTTATGTAAAGAGTATATTTGACACATTATATAGTGTACTGATCATTGTACATATAGCAAGATAATGTAATTCATAACTTATTATTCTCAAATTTATGAATAATCTGACATTACTTTTTTTTCTTTTACACTTATTTTTATTGGACAGAGTTACTGATAAATGTTTATGCAATCTTCATACTCAGTGCATATAAGTTCAAAATGAAGTTTACCATACGAAAAAATCTCATGAAGTTTACCATACGAAAAAATCTCATGAAGTTTACCATACGAAAAAATCTCATGAAGTTTACCATACGAAAAAATCTCATGAAGTTTACCATACGAAAAAATCTCATGAAGTTTACCATACGAAAAAATCTCATGAAGTTTACCATACGAAAAAATCTCATGAAGTTTACCATACGAAAAAATCTCATGAAGTTTACCATACGAAAAAATCTCATGAAGTTTACCATACGAAAAAATCTCATGAAGTTTACCATACGAAAAAATCTCATGAAGTTTACCATACGAAAAAATCTCATGAAGTTTACCATACGAAAAAATCTCATGAAGTTTACCATACGAAAAAATCTCGAAGTTAGAGAGGATTATAGCAACAACCTCCTTTGCCTCCTCAGCCTCACAGACCAAAGCATACAATTAGTTCCTAAAATAAATTCCCATCACCATTTACTTTTTAACACATCTCAACCTTGCATTTACTATTTCCATAAAATATTAGAAAATTAGACTGTTTATTGCTTAATGCAGTCAATTTTATCATTTTAGAAAATGCCAAAGACAATTATTATCAGGTATGACTAATTAAATATTGAATCCAATTTTGAGAAAAATCTGATATTCTCTTAAAATACCCAACTTTCTTCAGAGTTAAAATAAACATCTTGAAAATTTTCATATATTTTATTTACAACAAAAGCAAACTTTAATAACTTGTATTACATTTTTTTTTTAAAAAAGACATTATAAAATGTGTGGGTGTGGCTTGGCTATTTTCATGAGCAGAGAATCTGCATGAAGTGTTTGCTTTAGCTTTAAATAAAAACTACTGGAAGAAGCATTTGGTGATAATTCTATGAACGGAAGCAAAATCTGTAGAAGAGTATTTATCAAAAACACTATTCTGGATGACCAACAGGAATGGCAGTGATAAACACAAGACTGTAGAAATCTTATGTTTGCGAGTCGAATGCATTTTGACTGACATTTTCATCATGAGATACATTGCTGTAAAATTTGTGCTTAAATTGCAGAGTAATGACAGAAAGAAACATTACTTTAGTGTCCACATGGAACTTGAGAAAAAAAAATCAGATGAACCACCACTTTAACATTAAAACTGGTAATGAATCAAGGATTTATGTTTATGAACCTGAAATAAAACAGTAAAGCAGCAATCATTGCATTGCAGCTTAAATCATCAAACTATCATAGTCAAGTTTGTAGCAAGATCATTTTTTTTTTTTTTTTTTTTTTTTTTTTAAATATCTAAGGCACTGTCCACAAGGAAAAAAACTCTAAATAGCAGTTTTTTCCGGTAAGATTTTAATGAAGCAAAAGGAGAGCATCTAGCACAAACCAAGTGAAAGAACAATGACCGAGCTCTACCATGACAATACATTTATCCATACAAAAGCACAATCATTACTCCTTATCCTTACTTACGTCTGGTTTGTTGATGTTGATGTGACTATACATCCACATGAATGAGAAATGCTGGGAATTTAAAATTTAGAAAAAAAATTTTTTTTTTTTTTTTTTAAATGTGTTTTGGGTACATAAATTTAACAAATTTCATTTAGATTCTTTTTCTTTCCATCATCTTTGTTATTAGATATACCACTTTGTGATAACAGAAGATCTGCCAAGAATGGTGAAACATTGTAAGAACCTGGATGCAAATTTAATGTGGATGATCTAACAATTAAAATGTTTAGAAAGTACTTTAATAGCTAGTTCATCCACAATTTGTATCCACGTTCTTACATTCCACCTTTCTTGGCAGTGCACATTATAATAAAGACAAAAGAATGTTCTTCTAAACACACACACATATATATATATATATATATATATATATATATATATATATATATATACACACACACACGAGTGTGTGTGGCTGAGTGGTTAGAATGTTCACTTTCAGTCCATGAGACCTGTATTTGACTCTCAACACAGTGAATTTGTAAGGAAATTGACTTATTGTTATCCATCTGGAGAAACAATCCCAGAGTTCTGTACAATTGGAAAATGCCTGAAAACCAATCCATAGATTGATCCAAGCCTTATAAGTAAAATTGGGTAGACAGAACTGTTTGGAAGCTGCTGATGTTTGTGCTATCATGAAGTCATGAATTATCATGTCATCTTTTCCAGAAACTGTAACTAAATGACTGTTCAGTATAGCTTGTAGTAAAAACCTCAGGTGGGCTTTGTGGGTGCTGAATGAATACAAATCAACTTGAACAGGTGTCTGCAACAAAAATTGGTTAGCTACTTTAAGAGGTGCATAGAGTCAGAAAATGAGAGTAGCCAGCCAATATATACAGGTGTAATGGCTAAATTGTCTAAATTACGCAAAAAAAAAAAAAAAAAAAAAAAAAAAGGATATATTTACCAAAATTACACAAAAATATTTTGAAATACTAAAGAGTAAATTTATTCAATAAAATCACCATTAGTTTCAACCACAACCAGCAGACGATTACAGAATCTCCTGCAACTCTTCTGGACAGCTTCCTTGTTTAAGTTGGTGAATGCTGCCAAAATCCTTGCCTTTAGTTCATCTTTGATGCTACAAGGAGTTTTGTTGGTCTTTTGCTCAACTGTGCCCTACACATGATAATCAAGGGGGATTGCAGTCTGAGAAGTTAGGTAACCAGATGTAAGGGCTGATGTGGTCATAGAAATTGTTTGACAGCCATGACTGGGTTCTCCTGCTTGTGTGGCATGGTGCAGAATCCTATTGCCAGACAGAATCTTCAGCAGCGACCCTCTTGACCGAGGGCAACACCTCATCCCTAATTGATTTAGAGGGATTGTTGTCAATCATGGCCTGGAGCTCACCTACAAATTCAGTAGTTCTTATCAGAAAGACCAGAGTGAGATTTCCAAGCTGCCCTACACCTTCGTAATTACCATTAGACTCATCCAAATCTTTCTGAATCTTCTGCACTTTCCTCAGATTGACACCAAAACACTCTGAAATGTTCCAGTACAAATTCTAAACAGTACAGCATGCAGTTTCCAAATTTCTGGCAGCGTAAATTGTGTTATGGTGCTCTTTTTCTTACAGATGGTGCCCAACTGACCCTAATATACTGTGCAGTCAACAAAATCCAAAACAAACAGCATGTATGTGCAAAATTAAAAAGATAAAATGGTGAAAATTTACCCATCATACCCTGTATATAATTTTGTCACAACTGCAACTGAAAAGATCTTGACATTGGTCAAACGTATATATGAATGACCTGAAGATTGCATTCAAGCAATATATATATATATATATATATATATATATATATATATAAATAAATAAATAAAAGAAAACCTCTAATTATCTATTTAATAAAATATCACTAGCTGGTAACAGGAGTCACATGGCATATGATGTAAAATATATCACTATATTTTAAATCATAGCAATTTGATTTAAAGTCAGATGTATAGCTGCAAATTCATTATCATTTTTATTTACTCAGAAAATATTTCAGTTATAACTCAATTATTTTGATTATATAGAATAATCATGTCATACTTGAAAATTACAACTTTTTAAAGCTAAATAAATAAGCAATATACTTATTTCTTTTTGTTTACTGAAGAAAGTTTTTATGAGGATCTAAATTTTAAAAGACATTTTTTTCACCTTTGGATAATTAGACATGTAAAATCATTTAAAGTTATTTTAAGAATATAAGAAAGTGTGTAGCAGACAGCAATAAAGAGTATTTTAAGAGTCACTGAAATGTCAGCTGTTGTAGATAATGTCATAAACATTGAATATAGTGCCTTTAAAAAGTAGGTGATTATTAATGTTGAAGGACTAGTAGATCATGTCATGTGTGGAATCCAAGATGTTTTACAGATAGCATAGCAAAACTTACAAGTATTACAAAATGTAAGTAGTTACTAACAAACATACCCTGAACATTAGTAAGTGAAGAATGGTTTCAATTACAGAATCTAAACAAATGGCTTTAGGAAAGTTCTCTTTAGCTGACCACCACCTGAGATATCATCAATGACAAATCAGGAAAGAAAACTCATTAAATCTGCTTTAAAAAAATTATTAAAGAACATACTGACCACATAACTAGGTGGTTGTAGTGCAAGTGAAAAATGAAAATGCCAAGGTTCTGACCATTCTACAAGGTATATTTTAACAGATGCTGTCTTAAACATATTACAGAGGACAAAATATTAGTAGTTCACAATCAAAGTCAATTGCTTTTGGCTTATTTAAAATGTATTCAGATATGTTTTCAAAATTTTTATAATTGTATTTAGATACTGAACTGGAAAGCAGCAATTTGAAGATCTTTAGTGATATAGCATCAAATTAACAATGGCCAAGTCAATGTTAATATATTTTTCTAATTTATCTTAAAGAAAAAAAATGGATTTAAAGAACAAATAATGATTTCATTTACTGATAAATATTTGAAAAATTTCAGCAATGAAAATCTAAGATCAATTTATATACATATATATATATATATATATATATATATATATATATATATATATAATATATATAATATATATATATATATATATATATATATATATATATAAAAACAGAACCAAATCTTACAATGATAAAGACAAAAGATATAATCTATGCCTTGTAGAAAAATTAACTATTTTTAAAAATTTAAATAACCCTAATTTATTAAGCAAGAGAATTAAATTAATGGTCACATGTTGGCATAAAAAAATACTTGTTGAAATATGTTGAACCAGACTAATTTCACTTGAAGACTATACCTTCCTTTTTTAATTCATTTTGTTACTTATAGTTGAATGTTTATTATTTTCTTTTATGAGTATATAATCACTAGCTTGAATTACTTTATATTTGCTTGAATATCAGTGTAGGATTTTTTTTTTTTTTTTTTTAATATCTTTTCATATCTAATATTTATATTAGATACCTTTAGTCCTAATATTTATTTCATGCATTGTGCCACTTCTATCATATAAGTACTATGTGTATGTTTGCGCATGTGGATTTATATTTGTCTTGCATGTGTATATAAGTACATATGTGATGTTATGCTTATGAGATGCACCTACAATTTATATATATTCTTTAGATATATGGGGAGCTATAATCATAAGCATATTTATCTTTACATCTGTATATGAATATTCATAAATAGATGTAAAGATAAATATGCTTATAATTATATCTGTGTGTGTGTATGTATATATATATATATATATATATATATGTTTTTTTTTCATGCAAATATTTTATCGAACATGATGATATATAGAGAGATACAATCTAATATTTTTTGTAAATGTGGTTATTCATATATGTGTGTGTGTGTGTGTGTGTATGCGTGTGTACATATGTAGATATGGCATGATATTTGTGTGTACCTTTGTATTACTTGTATGATTACTTGTATGATTACTTACATTTTTATATTTAACTTATATTTCTACCTTTGTAGCTTGAAGTATATAAGTTGTGTGGATTTTTTTCCTTTAAAACAATCCCTGTAAATAATCCCTGTAAATAATATGAACTGCTCCATTATTATGATAGTCCAATGTGTGTGTGTGTATATATAAAATTTAAATTATGTAATAGTCAGTCTTAACTCAGCAACTGAACATTGTGTTGTGCACAAAACTCAGTGAGAAAAAAAAAATATTTCATACTAAAGGATATAGATATTTAAAAAAGAATAGAAAAAATGGGTTCAATAATATTGTTTTCTTAAGTTGCAAGTGACAGTGAAGAGAAGCAAAATAATTAGAAAATTTAATTGTTCTACTTTAATGGAAAACGGTGTCAAGAAAAATCCTAATATAAATTAAAACAAAATTTTTGATACTCATTTCAAAATTTCTGAATTCAGATAAACAAATTTTTATTGAATTTACTTGAGGCACACATAACATTCAAATTAAAATGCCCCTCAAACATGAGATTTTAAATTTATCTCCCTCAGATTTCAAATATGGTTAAACCTGTGCAACCAAACTATTCTGACATTTGAACTTTCATTTCTAAATGTTACTTTTCTTTAAGAGTTGAGTTGCAAAACATGCAAAGTGTCATCACTTATATATATATATATATATATATATATTAGGTTGGTGCAAAAATAATGACGTAATAATGTCATTTTTTTGACGTTACGTCAGAAAACAACATTATTACGTCATTATTTTTGCACCAACCTAATAGAAAAAAATTAGTAAATGGGCTGTTAGACTCCTGGTGAAAAACATTGAAATAGTTGTCTGCATTCTTTCTAACTGTCTAATAGATATTTATATCTACTCTAAAATAAAGCCTGGTGAGATTACATCTAATGCAAAAAGTATAAACGAACAAACAAATAAGAAGTGATTGGTTGGTCAGTCAGTCCACTCTTGACGACATCCTATCAACAATTTTAAAGCCTAATTCTTCATGCAAGAAAGTGCTTGACAATATGTTTACATAATCACCTAGCAACTAGAGCCAAATTAAAAATCACATTCAATATCATGTATTGTCTAAACACAAACATTCCAATAATATAAAATTATATCAGTCGTGAAGAAAATTTATTGTTTTACATAAAATAGTTATTCTTATCAAGCAAGTTTATACAAATTAGAATTGTTTGGCTCAAGAATTCAAGAACAACTTTGTATTCACAGTAAAATTAAACTTATTTACTGTTCTAATTCCTGAGTTTTCAATAATAAGTTACCAATAATACAACTAATTCTAAAAACCATCATAATTAAGTACTTTTAAGGATTCATTTTTGGAGTGTGTAACAAATTTTAGTGTGGTAGGATTTAATATTCTGGTTTCACAAGCCATCAACAATGTGTGATTCTTACTGAGGAATCTAGGAATGAAGTCATGCATTGGCCTATTTAAATTAATAACAAACACCATTGTCTTTATTCTATGCTACATTGAATAGTTAAGGGTTTGTTTACTTCAACTTTATTGACCAACATATTTACCATTTTCTTGGACTGTTTTCAAGCAACTTCAGAAATCTCAACATTTTCTCAGGAAAGAACTACTCTTGATATCGTTTGCAGATTTTGAGGAATTTAGAGAATTTTTAAAGATTGAAATAAATGTCGTCTGAAGGTGCAATATCTGTTCAACTGCCAAGTCAAGCTGGGATGCTATTTGCCTGATCAAAGAAACATGCAGTCTAGCATTATTCTGATGGAACATTATGCCTTTTACTATTTTTTTAATGTTATTGCTACAAAATGCACATAAAAATTTGAGCAAGCTGTAGACATTTAAAATTTAGTTTTAATATTTGATAAGAGAGAAAACAAATGGATATATACACAAAATATATATATATATATATCTCATAATTAAGTAACTCATCAAGTCTAGAAGAAATCTCAACAGAATGCACTGGACGGCCATTTCATCCTATATTTGGAACTCATCAGCAGTGCACATCCACTACTGAGAATTGAACCCGGACTGTTATGAGATGATATAAATATCATACCAACTGTACCAACGAGCCTTGTTGACGAAGAGGTAATGAATCACACTTGATATAGTGCTGCTCTTCACAAAGTCTGTGGTGTAACTCATCGAAGTTTCCTTTACCCATAGGACTGTACCCCCATGAGCCATGACTATGCTCCATCCAGAGCATTTGAAGCTAGTTCAAGCAAGGATATACAAGTGATAGAAGTTATTAAGAGGATTTCAGGTAATCATAATTAATTTATCGAGTCTAGAAGAAACCTCAAAAGAATGCAGAAAGTACTGGATGGCCCTTTCATTCTATATTTGGGACTCATTGATAGTGTGTATACACTACCGAGAATTGAAACTGGACTGCTATGATACAACATCATATATATATATATATATAAAATGTTGTATCGTAGCAGTCCAGGTTCAATTCTCGGTTGTATATATATATATATATATATATATATATATATATATATATATATATATATATATATAACCTACAGGTAATATTATTTTACTATGTTGATATACATCATTCAAATGTTCATTCATTAAAAGCAAAAAAACTCTGATGTTTGGACATTTGATGAAAATTTTGGAAAATCAGTGGTAAACTTTTCAGCATCCCTGTAGGTAATCATTATAGAAACCATTTCCAGCATTTTCTAGCAGTAAATTTTGGTCAAAGTCAATTTTTCATATCTAACAACCCAATTCTTTCATTAACATTTTAATTCCTGATCACAGACAATTCTTTTTTTCCATATCAAACTTTGTTCTACTACTGTTTGTTATTAGAGTGAATGAAAATTTTGAGGTATCTATTTAATTATACTTGTCATATAACAGGTTACATAAACAGTAATAAAATAGTTTGCAAAAATTTCCCTGTAAATCAGATTTAATATTTAGTAGCACTCAGTTTTGTTATGAGCACAGATAGAAGTTATTATAGACTTTTGCTATTTTAATATATATAAGACTGAAAAATAGTAAAATTTGATCTTTATTATAAGAAACAAAATTCTACTAAGCATGAAATGGATTGTGTTTATACTAAATCAATTTGTTATAAAGTGTACTTCCTTTTCTTAAATAGCTTCTTCAATTAGATATTTTATAGAAACTAAAATTCTAAAATATTATCACCAGCACACTTTAAACTCCACTTAAAGCATACTCAGGATTCTATATAGAAGGAAATTAATGATTAAATAAATAAAACCCAAAGTGGTATTTAAGTTGCATGTTTTGAGCAGACATCATTGTGACCACACAAAGTAAAGAGTAAAACCTATTATCTTAGCCCTTATTGATGTGAGTTCAATGTTTTGACAAGTGCAGTTATAGCTGAATAAATTGTTTAGTTGCCAAGATACTTAAAGGTAAAGTCTCCAGTAAAATGTGTGTTCATTACTTTTAATAGATCTCTAAAATTTGAAGACTGGCTAAGAGTAATGCAAATAGAATCCTCAACCCTTTACAGTTTACTCAGGTTATCTACCAGATAGCATAGAACCTCTAAAACTATAGTAGAATACAGAATTGACTACCAAAAGGGCTTATTCCATGGATCAATTTCATTAAGATTATTACTACACTGAGCAGAAGGAAATTACAATGCATGATCTTTTCTTGTTGTTTCAAAATTGTAAAGTCTATAATATCCAACTATTTTTTTTCTTCATTTATTGATGTAGTATTCTTGTTCTGTGAATACTGATTATGATTTTGCATCACTTTCTCAGATAAAAAGGGAAAAACCAAGTGTTTCTTCTTCAGGTGTGTAAACATATGTGCATTTGTTTTTGGATTTATGCCTTTTGTATGAATATTATTTTGTTTGCTATTTTCCTTATTGCTTATAGTGAATTACTTTCTCTGGTTAATTGTTTTTATATACAAGACAAAATTTTTTAAAAAAATTTTTGGGGGAAAAGTTTTCCAAATTGCCATTATGTACAGAGTAAGGCAAAAGTTGCGCATCATAGGCATAGCTTATTAAAAGTATAATTATGCATGAAAATTTTATTTACTAGTTATCTAATTGTTATATGTGCTCTTCAAAATGTTCTCTTTTTTTTCAAAACACATTTCAGTTCTGTATCTGCATGATTTATTAACACATCAGAAAGTTCCCTATCATTTTACTGCATTAATATTTAATTATTTCTTTAAGTTCTTCAAGATTTCTTGGGTGTGTCTGATAAACAACTGATTTCAAATGGCCCTACAAAAAAATTTAAAAAATCCAAGAGTGTGAGGTCTGGTGACCTCGGTGACCACTCAACAAGACCTATCAAAATAAATTAGGCATTTAAAATAATTAATTAATTAACCCCTATGGTGTGCAACTTTTGCCTCGCACACACACACACACACACACACATATGTATGTTTATTTAAGTCAGTATCACACAATGCAAGGCAGTAAAGCCACTAAGACACAAGGGGTTACAGGGTGTGGAAGAATTAGGAACAGAAACATTAATAATGTGTGGAAAGAGGACAGTAGATAGTGATTGACATTGCATTTAACTTTTTGCAGATTAAAGTTGGTTAGAAAGCATAGAGTCTAGTATTGCACTTAAATAAAAAAAAAAAAAAAAAAAAAAAAAGTCTAGGTACCATAGGGAAGAGCTCATCCAAAAAAAATACCATGAAAGTATTTATAGAAAAAGTGCAGAGAAGTGGTGGGAATGTGACTGAAGCCAAGCTGCCAGATCAGGACCAATAATATTGCTGATTCTTCTTTGGATTTTATCAACGAGCTCAAGGTAAATAGCAGGAGCACCGGACCATATGTGGCAGCAATATTCTAAGTATAGACGAATGGTAGACATAGATAGATTCTGGAGAGAAAAATTGTCTCACAGTGAACCAATTTCATATATAAAATATCATTCTGTCATATTTTCAACCCTATTTAAATTGTGTGCGTCTTTATTCTCTAGTTGTACCAAACAGAAAAGAACTTTGAGTTACATGAACCATAACTCCAGTTCACTATGTGTCACAATGAATGATTTGCCATCTCTTTACAATTTGCTTTAACCTCCACTCCAGAATGAGGAGCTCAAATAAGTGGTAGGAAGTGATGCCATAATACAGTGTTTCTCAACCTTTTTGAGCAACAGCACACCTCAGAGCAAATGAAAATATCATGACACATTTAGCAAAGTTTTAAAGGGAATACATTCAAAAATTTTGAATTAAAACAAAGAATATTGCATACAATTATATGAAAAAAAAATGTTAATATTCATTTATTCAAATAAAAGGTAAATTTAAAAAAGTCAAATTAAAAAAATAAAATACTTTTTAAAAAATGAATATTAAAACAAAGTATTTAAAATAACATAATTGAAGATTAGTATAAAGAATTATTTGAAAAAAACATGATTAATACTTATTCATTTATTCAAATACTAGCGTTGTACCATTACTACTCCACCCCCCAACACAATGTATGCTGTGACAATATTCTGTGGCACACTTAAGAGGATCGCACAGCACACCAGTGTCCCCCGGCACCGTGGTTGAAAACCACTGCCATAATAGTAATGAGACTATTCAACAGCTATCCTATTTTAGATTACACTTCTTTTAAATATCCAACACATTTGCATAAATTATCTCAAATAGTAGATGATGGAAAATATGTCATTTGACAGTTGGAATCAATATTTAAGTTAGTCCATTAATGCCTCCATATTCTTATCAATGAGCCAGAGATAACTACAATGATGTTTTTTGTTTTTTTACAAATCCAGACAGTATTAAAATTATTTAATAAAATTTCATGTACAAAACCTTTTTAAATAATAGTAATAACAACCATTTGAATGAATTTAGAGAAAGAAAATGAATTTTGTACAAAAGAACAAAAAAAAAAAAAAAAAAAAATTTCTTTCCTCTAACACTATAAGAAAAATAGTTGCATATAATTCTTTGCAGAAGATTTTTCTAAATAGTTCAGATAGATGTCCATCAGTTTTGTTTCAAGAAAAGTTACTTTTTTTTCCTAAATGAAATATCAAAATTTAATAGACTTTTTCAAATAAGAAAATATATAAATTTCAGTGCACTCAAGAAAAACATTTCATCTAACGATATATATACACACAAAATTGAGCACAGTTAAATGAAGCTATTTAAAAATGCAACTGTAAACCCAAATCTTAAATATTTGAAGTGTTCAAACTTAAAATATCAAGGATTCTTTTAGTAATTAGAAATAACCAATATCCTGCTAAAATTGAATGGAACCCATGTCTAAATACACAAATTCATATTTTATTTTTTTTTTTATATAAAGTCTTGAATTTGAATTATGAATTGGACAAACTAAAATCAAGTATAAAAATTTAAGTAACTTGGTAACAGAGGACTGGAAATGTGATGCTAAAATCCAAAAGTGCATTGGAATAGTGAAAGTGCCTTTCAAAAGATAGCTATTAAGAAACCAGAAAATTATGTAATATCAGTCCTCCTATATGACAGTAAATACTGGATAAATGTGGTTCTACAGGAGGATGTTGAGAATACCATAGACTGAACATATGAGCAACAATAGAGTTTAAAGGAAAACAGAAAAAAAATGGACACTTATAATCAACGCGAGAAATAGGCAGTTGAAATTTCTAGGGCACATAATGAGAAAAGAGGGCTTGGAAAATTTAATACTCACAGAACATAAGGGACAGAGGAAAGCAGAGAATAACCTACCTAATGAACTTGTTTAAATAATTGAAAGAACAAAGATTAGGAGGGATAGCAAAACGACAAAACTTATTCAGAGCTACAAAAGACAGGAAGTTGTGAAGAGACATGATCACCAATATCCTGAAGGGACAGCACATCAAAGAAGAATGTTCAGCAACTTTTAGGTTTAGCTGTAAACTATATTTTCACATTAGCCTAAAAGCAGCACTATCGAGCAGCATTTAAGCTAGCTTCTGCAGAGGGCTCTTGATTGGACCTTTATTACAATTTTTTTTTAATTTTTTTTTTTTATACAGAATTTCGATAATAATGAAGATCTGCTTTAGACCAGGATGGTGTCAATTGCTTTAGCAAATAACTGCAGAAGCTTGTGGAAATAAGGCCTCTCAATCTCTTCATGCATTTAACATTCATCATAGGGAATCACGGAGAATGGTGCCATGAGAAAGAATACCAAAAGCGATTTTGCCAAAGAGTTAAAAGCCAATGTAGAAAAGTTATCAGCAGAAGCTTTACAAAACACCACCCATGTGGTAGATGGAGGCCATCTTCTACAGTGTGCTCTGGCCACCAAGCTGCACTTACATGGATAATTCTGACAACTATATCTGTTAGGTCATCAATAACTATGGATCTAATTCTGTTGAGTGCTTTGATGGATACCCTGATTTCAGTATGTCAACAAAGGCGGCTGAACATAGTCACCGTGCTCAATGCCAGAATGTATCCTAAGACATTCTATTTGAACTGAGCTTGCAAGTAACCAGTAACCAATAGTCAATTTTAGCAAATCGTCAAAATAAGACAAGGCTCATTGGTAAATTAATTATGGTACTTACTGCTGCAGGTATAGCATGCCACCAGAGTACAGCAGATGCAGACTTTCTGATATGTAGCACTGCAATTAAAATTGCTGGTAGCACTCAAAATCCAGTTATAGACATTGAGAGAGACACAGACTTACTCGACATGATAAAGCTCTCCCAAATCTATATATGCAATATGCCAGATATGCTATCTATAGCATAGACAGTATCAAAAAAGCACTACAGCCATGAGCAAGGGATCACCTGCTTGTTGCACATGTAATTACTAGGTGTGACTCAGTATCCACACTCTACAATATCAGGAAAAGAAAATGTGCTTGTTGGAGAGGACGGGCAGATACTTAACATCTTCAAAAGGCCAGATTTGATATATGATGACATTGCTAGAGCTAGTGAGATGTTTCTTCTCAAGATGTATTGTGCAAATGCTCATTCAACAACTCTAGACAAGCTGAGTTTTATCTTGTATTTGAAAAAGATGAATATGTCACTTTCAACATTTGACCTTGCCAGCCTTCCTCCAACATCCTCAGCAGCCAAATTCCATGCATATTGTGCTTACTTTGCAGTTCAGGAGTGGCTAGGGAACCCAGGACAATTGGAACCACTCAAGTCATATTTAATGACAAAGACCCAGCTCCTCCTCATATCTTACACATGATTTCATGTGAATGTAAGACAGGACTTGATAAAAGATGCATATGCAGAAAATCAGGACTAAACTGCATGGAAATGTGTTCCAACTCTATCAGGTTAAATTGTACAAATACTTCCCCTGTTCATGATAATGAAGATAATTTGAAATGACAGAACAACCACATGCACAAGATTTAACTGTTTGCACAATTTCAGCAGCACTCATGAAACTCAAATTCAACAAGATCGCAGCATAGCAGCCGCTGCACCTTGTTTGTATAGATTCATCAGACACTGCAGCATAGATTGTCTTCTACCTATAGTAAAATGGCTTATTCTCTATACTGATTAGGTTAGTAATCTATTTTTAGGTCAGGTTGTCCTTATATCTTAAAAATAAGGTCATCGTTGGATTTCTCATCATCAAATTAGCTAGAAAAGAAGTATTATACAGGTTTGTAAGCTAAATGATTAAAAAGTTATGTGTCGCATCGGCAGAGGTGGCCATCTTGGATTTTTGGCTCTCAAATATTTAGCTCACTAGGGATTTTTGGGAACTTTATGAAGTTTGAATCAGTAAGCCATAGTGTAGCATCTCTGGGGGAAAAAAAAAAAAAAAAAAGAATCAGCTTTCTACATTTTTTCCTCCATGTTGCTGTATTAATCTTGCTAATGCTCCTGGTCTACTTCTCACAGTTTGTAAACATTTTGATGAATATGAAAAGTAAAAAAAAGCCATTCCATTTTCAAAAGATAGACAAGCCATACCAAACCAAATCACTATTTTGTTCCTTTATACCCTGTAAATAAAATCACGATCAGTGTTGAATAATATTGATTTCTTTACAGAGAACAAAAGGTAATAAATGATTAATTTGTGCTTCATTAATTTTTAGATTTTCTAATTGTAGCTGGCAAAAATCTGAAGTACCCTTTCCCAAGCTGTCTATTCAGAATCTCTTAATGGATTTTAGTCTTAATAATTATCTTCACATGTCACGTGTTCATAATGGTTAAAGTGGAAGTAACATATCAGGTTTCTTCAAAAGTTTAGCCTATCTTTGCTGGATCTGTATATCAGGCATCATCATGCTACTAAAATTACGAAGTGTAGTCTTGAAAAAAGTAGATAGTTATGTGATAGTTATTTTTAATTGGCCTTCAACAAGAAAATCTGTGTAATGTGTCAGTATTTTTTTTCCTGTTATTTAGACCGTTTTACCTCAATACCAAGAAGGAATACATCACATTGTGCCTGAGACCAACTGTTAGACAACAAGTACACCAACTAAAGCATTATAATGTCAACAAATATTATGATGTCTGTTTGAAACTAATCGAATAATAGCAACACTTCATCTCTGAATTTTACACAAAACTCATTTAGATTATGGCATAAAAAATAGTTTTCGCAAATTAATTTTAACTATTTATTCTGATATGCATGAGCCAATAAAACAAGTTCTTTGATATGCAAATATTCCAACTAAAAATGCTCATGCCTAAAGAATTTAACATCTTTACTAATTGGTGACTATAAGGTTAAAATATTTACCAGAGAAAGCACACAGATTGAGATTTGTGGCACAGTTTCATCATCAGCTGGACTATTGCATTCAATTGAAAGAAGTATTTATAACACTTTCTCTTCAAATCACTTCCTCCTTGTAGCTAACTACCTACAAGCATTCACTGGTGTCCAAGTTGTCATAGATGTAAAAAAAAAAAAAAAAAAAAAAAAGATGAGGTGCACTTTGTCAATAAAAGTAATTTTTTTTACCTGTCCTAAAGTTATTAGACAGCAATAGACCTGCACAATACTTATTAAATTTTTTTTTTCTATCCTCTAAAATTAACTATATTACTATATTAAAAAGTGTACATGTACTTTATAGAAAGATACCTTAACTAAATACAACTATATTATGCAGATATACCATAAAATTTTGCATTAAAGAAAAAAAAACAAAAGGCAGTAAAATATAACACATAAAAACAGAAAATATAAGAATAAACCTGTGGCAATAGGAAAAAAAGAAAAAGAAATCCAATTGTCTTAAATCTCAAGGCATATGAATTGCTATATCCTCAAAGAAATAAAGTGACCAAAAACAGATAAATATATTTCTTAAGACTGAAATATTTTTCTTATATCTGTATACCATAAAAGGAGGCCTTCAGTATGTTTATTTTTCAAGTATTTTAGTTTCACTATTTATTATAATAGCGATTCACTATTAACCTGAAAGTATACACAGCAAGTATGCTACACAAAGAAAAATCCCTTTTTGGACATACTGTTTTCAAAATTAATCATATTTATTCTTCTAGGTTTTAGAGTAATTATAACAAGATCAGTGGTTTTTACTAAGCTAATATTTGAACGAAAAGGAAAATGATATCTTCTATTGCTAAATGTCAATAACATTGTGTGCCTTGCAATGTTTGTTAAAATAGTCCTGATGAAAGCTTCTTTGGTATCTTTGCATGAATGGCAGATATAGAACTTGATAGATCAAATAGAAAATAAAATCCAAGGACACATCATGAAAATCATAACTAAATACATTTGCTAACAAGAATCTGCACTACCATATTATTGAACTGGCAAAATCTGGATAAAGACATGAAAATAAATATAAATTAAAAATTAATAAAAATCTGTCTATATTTCAGATATGAGATATTGTAATTAATACACTATACATTATCCTCATCTTTGTTGTCATATTCATGATGTTTCAGCCATTTTATGCTCCAACCTTCTTCAGGTGATTGGAATTTTGAACTAAACCCTTTAAAGTACAGTAAAGAGATGGCTAAGTACAGTGAATGGCAATCCTAGAGAAAAAGGAAAAGCTAACATGAGTGACAGCTCCACAGTGAAAGGCCAAACAAGTGGATGCTCTCATTGTAACTTATAGAAGAATCACTTATACAATTGTGATAGTCTTCAGATAAACTATGCACCAACCATATGCAAATATGAGTTTTCAAAATGTCAAAAGTTTCTACGAAATAAAATAGTGTGGTTCCTGCTCAAGAGCTTCTTGAACTCTGCAACAGACAGCACTCAGAGAACAGCAGTTCTTCTCCAATGATGGCAAAGTGAAAGGAGGCAACTCACAAATAGCTAAGAAAGCAGATAAGAACAGGGATTACTTTTTGATTAACCTTTTTACAAAAGCATCTTTATTTACTTTTATGGAAAGAAAACTATCTAACTGTGAACTCTACTGAAAGGAAAACATTTCAAAATAATGCAGCTAACTTCTTTCTTGACTCCAACAACTGCTTGTGGATACTTGAAGTTGGTTTAAGATTTTACAAATACAAGAATGAGTACAGTACATCAAAATTAGTTTCTTTGTCATAAAATTTATTTGTTACAGATTTACCAATTATTGTTATAAAAGAGTTCCATACAGATAAGTATGATTTTTAAATCTGGATTTTACTTGAAAAATTGAAAACTTATTTACATGATTTATATGTAGACTATTGTCCTAGTCTTTGCTTTATCATAATATTTTGGTTGTTGTTCTCTCTCGCTTTCATCTGGTGTATGCTGATCCAGGTAACCTACAGGGAATTTTGAACTGAATCCATTATTTAATCTACAAGTAAACCTTGTCTAGTTCTTATTTTAGTAAAGCCCAGTTATTGCTTGCACTATTTTCACTGAGTCCATAGCATTCTATATTAGACTACCAATTCATAATGTAGAGAAGTGACAGAAGTGGAAGCCAGTTTTAAATGTTCCTTGATACAATGAGAGCAGTGGGGCATTTTAGTTTCAGTTTGAGCTAGCTACTCCAGTGGTGTTGGGTTAAGAAATTTTGGAAATAATATTAACAAGAACAAATTTAAGGGTCAATTTTTTCTTTTTTTTTTTTTTATTAAATTTTGGAGTTTTACAAAGCATGATTATTAAGTACCTTATAAGATTTCATTAGTATTACAATTTGTTTTATTATTTAATTATTATTTGTTTTATTATAAAAAAAATAAAAAAAAAACATTTGTCATTGCTTTTCTAACTTAATCATTTTTAACAAAAATCCTAACCCTTGCACAGTAATTGAGACAAGTAAAAAGGCCGTTAACTAAGTAAGCTTCCGTGCATGGTGGTTCTGCAGCAAATGTATGCAAACATCAGTAATGGCTGCTGTGCTCTAGCCACAAATGAGTTTGAACTCTAAGTGTTGATAACTCCAAAACAGTAGATTTTATCAAAATTTCTTTGTTATTTTCAAAATAAGCATGTACATTTTACACCTAAATGTAACTATTACAAACTGGGCACGGGTCCTAAACTGCAAATTAAATTTTTTCCTTACACTTGGAATATCATTTATCTTATTTAATTGAAGTAAGTAAGTATAAGATTTATTTATTTCAAGTTGTTATATTAATTTTTTATGTACATTGTAAAAAAAAAAAAAAAAAAAAAAAATTTACATCTGTAATTCACTACACAAAAATGGTATTTAGAAATCTCGTTACTTTGAATTTTAAGCTTCTTATTTAACATTTTTAAGTTAAAGTTTATTAAATATTTTCCACTTCAAGTTTAAGGTTCTTTTCAAAAAAAAAAAAAAAAAAAAAATTCCAAAAACTTTTTTTTTTTTTTTTTCTTTTCTTACATGCTTCTGTTAATACTGCAAAATTTATTTATGTAGAATTAAAAAGAAATTAAATTATATTTCACTATTTTTCTTTGATATTGTTATTCATAAAAATTATCTATTGATAAAATTTAATTCTTTTATGGAGCAATTTGTGTTTTTATTTTAAATATTTAGACTATATTTTTTTTTAAATATTTAAACTATATTTTTCATTTTTAGTTTAAATCTACCATTTCAAACTTAAAATAGGAGCCAATGTAATATTTTTAGTTGTTACAGTTTACTAAATGAATAAAAAAATATTTAAGAATATTTTTACATAAATTTACTGATATACAAAGTTAGCTTTATTTTTCCGTTAAAAGTTTATTATTCAATATCTTTCTGTTAAAATTCAGTGTTCTTGGGGTAAAAAAAGCAAACAGTTACACTTCAAAAACGAATTCTCTTTATGCCTTGTATATTTGCTTCTCAAAATTAAAAGTGTGATTCTTTTTTACCATATTTTCTTTTTGTTATTGAGTGAACTGTAATGATTTAAT
This sequence comes from Acanthosepion lycidas, assembly GCA_963932145.1. NCBI lineage: Eukaryota > Metazoa > Mollusca > Cephalopoda > Sepiida > Sepiidae > Acanthosepion > Acanthosepion lycidas. Next base: position 22,831,503 of record OZ010582.1, read on the forward strand.
TATTAAAATTAGAGAAAAAAAATGAAATTAATTAATAATAGTTAATGTCTAGTTTTTAACAAACATGTCTTTTTGACAATGTTTTTCTACATTTGTTTTTATTTTATACTTTGAAATTTATTAAAAATAAATTCTCTTTTATTATTTCACAAGGTTACTTTTAATATTTTTTCTCTAATATTGTTATACATGAAGAACAAATGCATTCATAGAATTGTTTTTTATTAAATGTGTTTTTTCTTTAAGGTAAAATAAAATAAACAAACATTTAATGTTTAATTTTAAAAATTTTCCATTAAAGCGTAAAATAAAACAAAATGTCATTCTTATTATAAAATTAACGAAAAAGCCATTTAAGAATGTTTTTACGTAAATTTAATGTCATAAAATTCATTTAATTCAATATTCCAAAAACGCGATGAACGAAATATTAACCATGCTGCTGCTTGCTGCTCAGTCATTTGTCCAGGTTCTTCTAAAGTATTTATTTATTTACTCAGTCAACTGAGCACAAAACTAATTTTTGACACAAGAAAGTAGAGATTAAAGTGCACTGCTGTGGATTGACCCTCCATGAGGAACGGGCTCAAAAATAACCAGAGTCCTCTCCTCTTAGCATTCCTCTCGTGGGGAACCTCAGGCACTGGAGAACCCCCCCCCCCCAGTCCTCACCTTCAAATTGAGAGGGAAGTATTGCCTGGAGAAGCAGTATTCTGGGAGAGAGTGCCAGGCAATATCTTGACAAGTGCCGAAATTTAGATACTTAATTAACTTGATAATTAATTAAAAGATTATGTAATATTTCGCAAACCTTTGTCAACAATATACCCCAAAACCAATATTAATAAAAAAAAAAAAAAAAAAAAAAAAAAAAAATATATTTAAAAAGTGGATTATCAGGTTTAAGGCAAAACTCTAAAATTTCTATTTTTAACTTATTGGTACAGGAAGAGGTAAAAGTTGGGATTAAGAGTATAATTAATTTGGCTTGAAAAGTTATCTGTAAATTGAAATTGTAAGAGAAATTTATTTTGAAATATCTAAACCAACAGCCTGAGTTTCACCACTGTTATCTAAAGCTTGACAGACTTTCAGCAATAACCATCAACACATTGATGGTTAAGCAAAAACCATATTGTTGGTCTAAAAGAAGATCCTGTGAGGTGAGTAGCTCAACCAATTTGAAGTTGATCAGAGCCTCTAATACTTTGTCAAAAAGAGGTAAAATTAATAAGTCAATAATTTGAAGGATCAAACAGTTCACCAGAGTTCTTAAAACAGGAACTACAAAAGAGGATTTCCAACAAGCTGGAAAGCAGGATGTAGCAAAGTATCTAGTGGAGAGCTTGGAGAGACTAGGAGTCAATTCAAGAGCATATTACTTAAGGACAATTGCAGTGATACAATCAAGTTCTCATGCTTTATGGGTGTCAATTTGGAGATGATAGCAGAAACCATTGATGGAATTATATACATATCACACCACAAAGACTCAGTTCTAAGTGGAAAGTCAAACAAAGATAATACAGTTGAAAGTAGAATTGGAAGGGAATTTATGAGCAAAGAATTCTGCTTTATCAGAAGATAGTCACACTTCAAATTGATTGAAGAGAGTAAAATAAAGTCAAATCACACTAAAAGCATCTTGTTTGCATACATTAATGTAATTTTGTACTAAAGAAGAAAAAAAAAAGTAAAATTTTCTTCTTTTTTTTTTTTTTTTTGAACAAAAACACACTTAGAATTGATTAACTAAGTGTTATTATATTCTGTTAAATGTAATGTCTCATATCAGCAACTAATCCAATATAGCAACATTTATTTTTTGTATGAAAAATACAAAAAATATGGCACAGGGCCAAAAAAACTTTGAGGAAGGTGAATGGGTTGGACTTCACTAACATTAATTTAGCTCGTTGCATTTACTGACCCAACCATTCTTTGTTCTTTTCACCAGAACATCACATTGATTCTCAATATCATCATTAGTACTATGAATGGGTGTGATCATAAGGTCACTGTGCAGCTGAAAACCTAACCAGTTCTCTCCTTATAATGAGGTAGAAAATCAGAAATCTTCATGTACAGTGTACCTTCAGCAAGTATTTGGAAAACATTGCATAGTATTTTGTGAGATTGTTGAGATTGGAGATGTCTATCGATGGTAAATACTGATTCAGCATCATTCAACTTGTATCTTGAGAATGTTTAGGCATTTTCACTTAAAATGTTAAGGATTTTCTAATGACTAAGATCTGCAACATATATCAAAATGAACAAAATCCATTTTTTGGGGGTTACACAGTTTGGTTGAATTAATATGGTATGACCCATTATTATGTGTCTCCAAACATAAGTAGTAGAAAAATGATGTAGGGAAAATGTAAAAAAAAAAAAAAAAAAAAATGAAGGAAAGCAAGGTAAACATAAGCAAAATATTCCTACATCTGGCGAAAATCGCACTGTCATCTAACCAAGGGAGGTAGGGGGTGGGAGGAAAATAAAAAAGAAATAAAAATAAAAGGAATCAATATTTTCTGCCTAAGTCAAAGTAGCTTGGCAAAAGAAAAACAAAAACTATTTATTTTCTCCTGGGATAGACTGAAAAGTCATTTTCAGAAATACATCATCTTTTTCTTAATCAATTACCACAAGATGTCATTGCAAGTTAACCCCTCTCATATAACGTGATTGTGCATAATTCACTAAACTTTTGTCAGAGTCTACTAATGTCAGTCAGTCAGTCTTTTATATATATATATATATATATATATATATATATATCACACACACACACACACACACAGCAACCAGATGGTGGGAGGAAAGAGACAAATTGCTTTGGACTGCAGAAACAATTTCTTATTGTGAAATGAGGCCACATTATTACAAACAACTGCATTCTAGTGAACCAACCTGATCTGCCATGAAAGGTTATTGCTCAATCCAGAGTACACTTCAAATCACCAGACAGGTGAGTGTGGTCTTGTCATTGAGGTATGTATGGGCTTTCAAGGTTATAATGAGTGTTATTACCCTCTTGTTACACCAAGCTCCTCAATCAGATCATCATCATCATATAACCCCCACACCCACTTGATTTATATTTCAAATGCCTTTCTCAACAACAGCCAAGTTTCCAAGGAGAGTCATCCCTTGAGTGAAGATTCTCAGAGGGTGTCAGTAATTGTGATAGAACACTAAATTCAAGGTAAACAGTAAACCTCCCCACTTAAAAAATGGAAAGCCTTTCTTGGTATCTTTCCAGAATTTGCCATTATCATCTTACTGACATTTGGTCTAAAAAAAATCTCATTGTTAATTGTAAAGAATACTGATGAATCTCAATATTCAACATCCTTAGATTGCTTTTTGAAAACAGACAACATATTTCATGATGCCCCCTGGGAGCCATGTGACTCCAAAGGTGTTTAAACAAGGCTCTCTCTAGTTCAGTTAGCATGATGAACACATATCAGTACAGATACAAAAAAGGTCTTGGATCATGTGTGGACAAGTGTTTCAACACCAGTTACATCCAGGTTTTTCACATTAGCAGCAGGACAGTTTGGCATGTCTAGATACAGGCCTCTCTGCAACTAGTCAAGATCTGGGTCTTTTTAAGATGCCTCATGTCAATAAAGGCAGGGGGAAAACCAACAGTCAGCAGTTGGCAAGTTTTATCACGCATCTACCCTCTCATCCTGATTATCAGTATTTCCACTCTCATGTACCAAACTAACTGTTGTAATGTACAGCAAGAGTGTGTTGAGGTTGGAGGAAACCACCTAACTGATTGCTTTCCCAGCAAGTACAGGAGTAATAGGCAGAGAAAGAGAGGAATAAGACAGGAGGTAAAAAAAAAAAAATAACACTGCCTCGGAAACAACAGCATACACTTTAGTTCTTTCATGGTCAAAGATAACCAAACTGTGGCTTTAACCTTTTCTAGTACCTCTGGCCAATTCTCCATCATCCCAATCACAAGCAAACATGGTTAAGTTCTGTTCCTATTATGGTCTCACACTATCCAATTTCTTTGCTGATCTCCTTAATCTCTACATTACTTATTACAAGCACAGGGATGTTGGCACAGAGAGTATGACCAAGTTGCTAACAATGCAATTCAATATTGGGCTAGATTCGTCTTTAATTACACAGAAAAGGTTCTAATGCATTGCAAGTGCAGCATGAGTGAAAATGACAACTAGAGCTGAATAACATGAAAGATTTCAATCTTACTCAATTCATGTCCACCAATATTTCAAATCACATACAACAAGTGAATCTAAGAGTGAAAGTTTGGCTTGAAGACAAGAAAGCATCCAGGAAATGATAGTCAGCCCTGTTGAACAAACAGCACTGGTCTAAATTGACAAGCATAGTTGGATCATCAAATTTCTCTAGGATAATACAGAGTAAATGTAAGCTACCTTGGATAGTTCTACTGTTCACAGGAAAGTTTTATTGGGAGCCATCAGAAAAGTCAACACAGCCTCTAATTGGTTTGTTAAAATCTTTTTTTTAACATAATTAAGAGTTAAAAATTACTAACTGCATCTCTATCATGTTTGTTCTTTCAACCTCACTGGTGAAGTGGAGGGGAATATTCTCTTATTTCATAGTCATTCAAAATTAATGTCAAGAATAAGAAACATGCAACAGACTCAAGTACAATTTGTAAGGAAGAAATCACTCAATGGAATCATGGCTGTCTGTCCTGACCTTCTTCAACACTTCCAGAATCTCATGTGTCATGGGAGACACAATTTCCATGACTGAGTCAAAGTCAAATTGAACAGAACTCAGAATAGGCTCCTAATCAAATAAGAATAATGAAAAAGTGTTAAAAAAATCCAATGTTATATTACAAGATGAAGATCTTTGGTCTTCATTGTTTATCTTGTGATATAACATTGGTGATATGCTGATCTGTAACATCCTGAAGTTCTGCATGCAATTCTGTAGCCATATTTGTTACCTAAGTAGATTATTTTTAAGTTTGATCCTTCTTTAGCAAAAGGAGTCAGCTCTCACTATTTTACAGTTATTTGTACAGTTAATGCCTAGGTGGAGTGAGAGAGAAGTGGCGATATATGAGAGAGAGACCATAATGCTTCCTCTCATTTTCTCTCTCGCATATTGCCACCTCTCATTTTCACATCAAACAATTTATATATTAACAAGAATTGTTGCTGAAAAAAATCTTGGCTGTCCAAAAGGATTGACCTGGAAACATGAACTATGTTATTTCACATTCACTGTATTTGGCATATCTTTTTAATTTATTTATTTTAAAAAAGTTATTTTTATATATAAATTGAAAGTTGGCTGGTAATCAAAATTTAATTGGAGGAAAAGGATTTATTAAAAAAAAAAATAATAATATTCTAATGATTTTTCAGTTGTATCACTTTTGAGGGTAATGTAAAATGTGAATGAATCAATTTGCTAGGTGGGAATATTAACCAAATATAAATATAAAAGGTGAACTAACAGTTGAAAAGTTCAGGACTGTTGACAAGCAGTTCCGCTGGCAGGTGTTATGAGAAATCATCCTAGCTCAAAGTTTAGAAAGTTGCTTGGAAACCTTTTGATAGAATGGATTTTTTTTCAAGATCATGAATGCAGTCAAATTGGAATGTTTAATTATTTCTTCTTTTTTCAACTTTAATTTTCTGCTGGCAATTCACCATGCAGTATTTGATCAACCAGTGGAAAAAATTATTTAATAAAGGACCAATCAAAGAAGCCTGAATAAGATTATCTCCCCCAACCAAAATAATACCAGGTGAAGGAACAGGGAGAGATTGTGTCAGGGAGTGTGGATAGGAGAGACAGTAGTGCCAACCACAATCAGCCAAAGCTCAGAGACCATTCTTCCTTATTTATTTACTCTATTTACAAATTGACTATTGTATTCATTTTGTTGTTGCTATCACAACTTTTCAGACATTATGGTCTCTGGGTTTAATCAGGTATATATCAGAGTCATTCTTTTAATCTATGGGGGTACATTGTTCTTATTCCACTGCCTATATCTAGGGATACTCTGTCAAGTTCATATTTTTAGGACTGCTCAGTTATTGCTTGCTCCACTCAGTTCAAGTCCAATAATCAGCACAGAGATTGAGCTTACCATTTAGTTACCAAATTAACCAATCAATATTTTAATTCAATTTGGCTAGTGTTCTGTAAGACACTTCTCTGTGGAAAACTTGGAGCATTAAACCTAACCTATCTGCTGATGAGTGCTTCTGTTTGTCAACACTGACTGAATCTTTTTCATTTTTGTTACAGCTGATGCTGTTGAAGACTTGTTGTCATTTGTCTGTCTTTATTAACAACTCCCATATCATTTATTTACTTCCATACATGATCAGCCATACCCATCTCACTCCAGCTTTTTGACATTCCTCCAGCCTTACTTTTGGAAATTGGTTTCTTTCACCACAACTGCAAGGAATGGAGTACACAGTTCTTGATCATCCTTTCCCCATAGTCTTTATTTTGCAGAGATTTCTCCTTAGAGTGGTGCTGCTTTTGAATATTGTCCTGATGTTGTATGGATCGTAGATCTTTTGAATCTTTTCTGATAAGCCCTTTACCTCATGCAGACAGATCATGGCAATTTTCTTGGCTTCCTCTGTTACTCTTCTATTTCTATCTGCAGATGCTGATGCTATGTTTTCAGAGTAGTTATTATGCTGAAGGTACCCTTCAAAATAACAGTTAATAACAGATTGATACTGATCATTTGTTGGTATGTGTCTGGGTTGCCACTTACAATTTTTGCCCACTGTTGTAGGCATCAGACTAACCCTTTCTTCACATTGTAGGGATGATGGGAATTAAGGTACTGTCTGGTGAAAGGTAGCATATGATATACAGAGGTCTTAAACATATTTTTTGTGTGAGTTATTAGTGCAGCCAGATTATGAATAAGTCATCTGTACCTCAGCCATACTTTTGGCTTTAGTGATGCCATTCTTAAAGCCATTTCCGCAAAGTATTCCATGTTTATGTTTGCCATCACTGGTGAGAGCAGTAAACCCATAGCTATCTTCTTGCTGGTACATATCAGAAAAATATTTTGGAAGAATGTCTGTATACACAATGTTGATATTTCCATCAGGTTATTTACTGAAATGTCCGCCCATTGAGAGGTGTAATTCCAAAGTTCTGGTTTTCATTTGTAAAATGTATTTTACACCTTAGATATTGATTTTTTTTTAATTATTTACATATATAGCTAAAAAAATTTAAAAAAAAAAATAAAATAAAAAGAAAGGTTTAAGATACATTTTAAAAATGAAAAATTTTTCTTGAAGATTTTAGTTTTAATATTTCCAAAAAATAAAATACTTTGCTATATTTCAAACCAAATTTAAATCAATTGTAATTTTTTTTTATTATCTGTAAAATTGCCCATACTGAGAAATCTGTCAACACAGAACAATTCTCTTTATTAAAAAATTTGAAAAAAATAAAACACACTTTTCTGAAACTTTATTTGAAGATAATTAGTGGATTTAAAGTTTAATTAATTTGAAATAAATATGTTTAGTTTAAAAATATTGCACAAGAGCATTTTTAACATGGAGGTGAGTGTTTTTATAAGGTGTTAACAATTCTCTCAGTAGACTTATGTTTTAATTTTTTTCTAAGGAGGACATAATTGTAGCAATTACTTGACAAATATAACCTAAATGCCTTTTTGTTTATGCTTTTTAAATACCTCATAATTTTAGGAAATTAAAATATTTTAAGCATCTTAATATTTTATTAAAAATTTCAGGTACCTTACCTTTATAGTTTTATTTATGAAGATGCTTGTTGAGGAAATGTTAGAAAATTACCAATAAATTTTAAATTTACTATAGTTACTGCTCTTATTTTCTGATTATGTCATGTATGAACATCCATATTTACAAAAATTGGCATGTTTATACATATACAAAAAATTTAAAACCCTTTTTTAAAATGCTGTGGGGTGAGGTTACTGAAGCTTTTCCATTAGTTTTAATTTAATAAAAATATCACTTGATCGATCGATACAATACAGAATTTTAAAAGACTTAAATATTTATAATTAAATTTTTGTAAAAATTCATTATTCATTGAAAAAAAAAAAAAAAAAAAAAAAATTAAGACAGTTGTGTTCATAATATTCATAAAAAACAAAAGCTTTTCTAATTAGCTTTATTACATTTGTTATTTTACAATTCAGAATGGATTTTCTGTACATGTTTGATAGAAAAAAAATTGATGATTTAAATTCTCCTATAACTAATATAAACATTAAGTGCTATAAAAATTCTCAAAATTTCATAAAATATGTGGAGGTAACAAATGTAAAAAAAGAAAAATTTTTTACCAAGATTTTCTAAAAGAAAAAAAAAATTAATTTCATTCATTTTTGATTAAGTCCTAAAAGTTTAATTAAATTCTGACAATTATCTGATTTTTGTAAGAATTTCCAAATCATTGAGTTTTTCACTGCAAAAAGATGCTTAAATTCCCCATACAAATTTATGGTCCTCCCTTGCACCAGAAATTTTTAACCAAAATTCTGAAAGTTCTAAAAAGGATTGAGAACAATTTTCTATCAAAAATTGTTTGATTTTTCCTCTTAATCAAGATTTTGATAAAACTTTATTAAGTTCTGTTCATATTTTTTATCATGTATGTTCATATTTTAGAAAATCTTTGAAGTTATATATATATATATATATATATATATATATATATATATTAGATGCACACACGTTTGATCATTGGACAACTAATGAATTGTTGTTAACTGGGTTGGCCCAAGAACTTTTCAGCATCCTTTGATACATAGGTTTTTATCATTATATAAAATAAATTTTAATATAAAAGCTTGTAGAAATATTTTACAAGATTATTATAATAATAAATGTCTTTTTCAGTATGTAATTAACATTAGTATTGCACACCTTACCATGGTGTAATAGTAAGCAAACTACATTAGTAGACCTTTATGAAGTTCAATCTTCTCTAAATAACCGTCACACACACAAACTTGTGTCAAATTAAGCTAAGCTTAATAAATACGGATTTATTAACTTTACAGTTGTAAAAGGATTAACTCATTCAGTTAAATGAAAATACATTAAAATTTTCATTTTTTTTTTTTAAATATTTGCAGATTCAGAAATAAATGAGGCAATAAGGATTAACAAAAAATTCAGAAAACATTAACACATATCTTAACAGCTACCAAAATAACCTGTTCAATAAATGAAAATATCCTTGATATCTCCCACAAGAGAAAAAAATCTAAACAACAAAAAAAAAAATGTTACATGCCCTTCTCCACTATTTTTTGTAGAATCCCAAGTTGCAAGTGGATACACATACCAATAGCTATGGAATGCAAGGCACATCCCTTGCTAATAAGCAGAACAAAACAGTCCAGATTTCACCTGCGATAATAGTACAGACAATTAAGTCTTTATATTTCAAGGCTCTTCTTGACTGAAATAACAATAGTACTACACAAAAACATGACTGAATGAGAAAAACAATGACAGTAATACGAATGTTTGGGAACAAAACTGGCAAATTGTCAAAAAAACTAGTTATGAGTATAAAGTAGACAACCATGTATTAACAGCATGTGACAAGACATTAACAATGTTTTGTTTGTATATTTATTTCTTGGCTACTTGAGCCAAAGAAATAAGATCAAATGCATCAAAAACAACTTTTACTTAAGGAATCTCAAGTGAGGTCACTACCTGTAATTTTGCATAAACAGAAATAAAAATAATAAGTTAACTTGGATCAAATCATGTCAAATTAATTGAAATTATTATTTTTATTGATGACTTTTGAGAAGAGGTAAGATCATAGTATGCTATACTATTTCATGGAAGGAGTTCTAATTACAACCAAATTTGTAAGGTAAGCAGTCAATCAAAAAAAAAAAAAGAATAAAAAAAAAGAATTAAAAAAAAGTCGTAGTAGTGTAAATAAATACTTAAATGACCTATGATAAGGAGAACATGATTTTTATAGTTTTGCATCAGAATTTAATTCATGAAGTTTAAAACCTTGAAGAGATTGGTGATTTAGTATGCAGGTGGTTTTATATATCAAGTGATTTTATAATGAAAGTCTTTTGAGATGCAAGTGATAAGTGCTACTGTCCTTACAAAATGAGAACACTATTAATACATTAATGAATGCATTTATATAAACAGCAGAGAGTTGATATGCTTATGTCTTTCCTCAGGGGAATTGAGCCTAACAATGAGCCAGGACTGAAAGACTGGAACTGCTGTTAACGCACACAAAATCCATTTTGTTCATCCAGGCATTGAGATGAAATCATTGAAAGGTCAAGATAATTCACAAATTTTCGCTTTTTACTTAAAATGATCAATATTTTTTATTATTATCTTCATATTTCCTCCTTTACCATTTGAGAGAATGACGAAAAAGCTTTTTAATTTTACACTTTCAGAACTCCAGAGCAATGCCCATGAATAACACAGATTTTTTAAATAAATAAATTGTTGAGAGGACTATCAAGAAAATTAGAAGCCAGCTACATTATTTATGTAATAAATCAAACCCTATGATATGACTATCTATTCAAATACTGATGTTAATCATTTCATGCCAAGCAGCTTCTCATATAAACTAATACAGTACCAGCATTGATAAAGCACACTATCCTGTCATTTTTCATTCAATTCTTTGGATGGTATCCCACCCCACATACATACAAAAAAATTTTTGATTAGATTTCTCTTCTAAATGCTCTTGTATAATATCCTATGCAGTGATTCTCAAATGGGAAATACTTGGATCTAAAAGAGGAATTTTAAATCTATAAGGAGAAATTTCAGTCAGCTATATCGATGAAAAAAAAAAAAAAAAAAATTGCTAGATGACAATTCAAAATTAAACTTTTTTTTTTTTTATACTAATTTTCATCCGGTACAAGATTCAAGAGCCACTTAAGGTAGAGGATTATTTTGTGGTATAAGAAGTGAATTTTATGGGGTTATGCAGGAAAGATAACAGTTAACCCTAGGTTTGAAGAAGTCAAGATTTTAGTGATTAAGAAAACATCCTGCCAAGAGTGTTCGACAATGCAACAGCTCTTGGGAAGAACCTGTCTGAATGGAACTTACTTCTTACTAATGGAATACAAAGGGAATGGGGGATGATTCACACTTGTGCATGTGGCATGGCGGGTTCCAGTTGTAGAGATCAGGGATGGTGGGAATGTAGTTTGTCAGAACACATACTATGGAAATAGTAACTTTAACGGTGAGAGGTTTGCAATGTTTTGTCTGGGGGAAAGGGGTTAGGAAGGAAAATAATTCATTGTCCATATATTTGAACTATCAAGACAGGCAAGTGAAGTCTCATTTCTATTGAAGCAATACTCGATTTTTGGTCTGCTGGCTCTTGTAAAGAGCAGCAATTTTATTTTTTATAAGTATCAGAACAAAATTATATCATTAATATGATTAGAGCTCAAAATTTTGTTCAGACGATTATTACCAGAATACATCCTTCAGCTTTTTTCTTATTCATATAAAGAAAAGAAAGAAAAAAAACAGGAAATAATATTTTTCAGAGAATGATTAAAAAAAAAAAAAAATAAATAAATAGCAAAGGAAAAAAAAAAAATGCCCCTGAACGTACGTGTTATTGTTAGTGACTCCTCTCAAAGTTGTAAAAATTATATGAAGTGCTAATGTTTAGCCCTGGGAAAGGTATAAATCCATATTTCCTCCCCACGGCTATTGGTAAATAGCAGGACAGACTAGGCCTTGGTTGGCAAGCAGTCTAGAAGTACAAGTCTAAATTCAAACCAGCCTCAAGAAGGTTGGGCTGTGTCAGGCTATCTTGCCCAAGACACACTACTGTTGCTATGGTTGCAGTACATGTGATGTCCATATGACTCTAATGTGTTATGGGACTCATGATTGTGAATGTTTACAAATAAATGAATGTTATTTCCTACACTTTAGATAGTTAAAACATTTAAAAATAAATCAAATCCAAATTTATACTTGATATTAGTGAAGGAATTTGATATTAACCAGAAATTATTTACAGTTGGACTAATGTTCCCATGCTTAGAGCCATATAGTGTTGAAACACCAGTTCCCTATACAATAACCAAAGTTAAACAATCTAATCCACCTTTCTTCCCACCAGTTATGGGTTAAATAGTAAAACCTGTATTATTAAACATAATTATCTAAAAAGAAAAAGAAATTCTTACAATCTAAAAATATTTTCTGGCTTTAAATAACCTGCAAAGTGTTGATAAGCCATACAAAACGAATCAATCAAAGTTCTCATCTTTGCTGTCGCATTTTAGCAGTTGTCCTTTTTCAGGTGTGTGTTGATCCAAGTAGCCTTCAGGGAATTTTAAACTAAACTGTACATTTAATCTGTAGTGGGTAAATCGTTCTCATTCCACTGTCAGTGTCTAGGGATATCTTGTTTTATTTGTTTTAGTACTGCATTGTATACCCTGTTTCCACTGCATTCAATTCTGTACTGCCTAACCAAGAACAGAACTTATAATCACCATGCCACTAAATTTCACTGAACTATTGTCTCATGGGACAATCCTGAACTTAGAACATGAAGCCTTAAAACTATCATTATCATCTGACTTCTTAATTCCTGTTCTTTTATTGTTCTCTCTATTTATTGTTTCTTTCTTGTATTCTCTAACACTCAGTAACCCCTTGCGTCTTAGTGGCTTTATTGCTTTGCTTGAGATGAAATGATTTTTTAAAAAGTTATAAAGCATGGTACAAAACATATGACAAACACACAATCAGTGAATTACTCAATTTGAATAATTAATATTGTTCCTCAGTGATAGAACATAATACTGGCAAGAAGAATAGACTTGAAAAATAGGGAAGAATGATTAAATAAGAAATGTTAATATGCTTATTTCTTTTGTTATGAAAGTCAGAATGCCCCAGCCCCACCATTAGACATGATTCAGAGTAATTATGAGTGCACTGAATTTATATGGCAGCTATAATTACACAAATATATCCACACATATAAAAGTGTAAGATCATATGAAGACTTTTTAGAAATTGTGAAATGATAAAGACGTTTCCTTGCATATATAAATATATATGAATAGATAAATATATATTTACAGACTTATAATACATACACACAAAGAAAGATATATACATGCTTGCTTATAGATAAATAGATTTTAATGTATATATGTGGCAATATACATGAGGGGTACTGAAGTGGGTTGGAACAAACAATCTTTCGCAACCCCACATGCACAAATATGTTTAGATGTTATAACTAACTGCTGGCATGAATGTAATCTGAAAAATAATGAAATCAGATAAAAAAAAAAAAAAAAAAAACTGGGGAAAAAAGTAGCAAATTAAGGCATGAAAATGTTAAACTTGAAATTTATGATGAATCATAGATGATGAATGTTACAATATCAGAATCCAAATAAATGCAAAATGTAACCTTATATCTTAAAGAATTAAAGCTAGGTATTCAAAGACACCAAAAGTATACAGAGAAATAGTGATACAAAACAGAGATGATTATAGTTTGAAAATATATTGGCCATTTTTGTCAAAACACATTGTTAAAGCTTAATGTAGAATTAAGATGAATAAATATACAATATCAAAAGCAAATACTAATGGAAATTTTAAAAGAACAGAAAACAATTTTCATGAAACAACAAATCCCTATTTTTCAATACAATATTCTGTTCTGAAAATTTAAGGGATCATAAAAAGATTCTTGGGTTCTAAATTTTGCCTTTGAACAGCTTAAGATTTAATTAGATAATACCAGTAAATGATCAGTGAAATATATTTCTAATGTAAGAAAAACAAAATCATTAAGTTATACATATATATGTACATTGAATTTCTTTTTATTAACAAAGGGGAGTGGGAGTTACATTGCTTGTCAGTTCCACTCCACCAACCACACTGAAATAATTTTGAAAAACTAATAAGAATATTTTTCATTTAATGACAACTCTTACAGTGTTTTTACTGCTTCTGAACTACTTTTCTTAAAGCTATTACAGGATCCCAGTCAGGACTTACAAAAGGTTCTTCACCAGAATCATGGAATAATTAGGTTGATTCTTTATTTTTGAACCAGGTATATATAAAAACCTGATGTATGTTTGTAAATGCATGCACAATTTCATAACAAAATATCTTATGTTTTAAAAGTTTCTTGTTTGAGAAGATAAGCTTGAAATACCAGTTAATCTGAGCAAAGATAGCAACAAAAATGTATCTTGTTTTCTTGGAATTGTGAGTTTTACCCTTAGGTAAGATATTGCAGAAAAATGAAAGTTTGGTTCAGTGGAATAAACAGACAAGCAACACAAAAGGTGAATGGACTGGAGTGATACAAGATATCCTCTAAATATGGTAAGGGGGAATGAGAATAATCTACTCTCACAAATTGAATAAAGAGTTAAGTTCAAAACTCTTAGTATGACAAACACCTAAAGAAGGCCAGTTGGTATAATGGTTAAATCATTGTGCATATAACAACAAAGATGAACAAGTGCAAATGCAAAACAAACTTGCTAAGTGTCTTATGGTAGGTGCCTGAATAGTCACTTCTGGTACTGTCAAGGAAACAACCATGAAGTGTATAGAATTGTTTCCCATGAATCATACAGTTGACAGGATGCTTTGCTAAGTTTTTCAAACAATCAATTTGCCACCAGTTTAATATAAGATATCACTAAAAAACCTGTCTCAAATTAAATACAAAGAAAATGGTTTTCATTATTATTTTTTTAATCATTTCACCCCAAGCAAGGCAATAAAGCTACTAAGACACAAGGGGTTACTGAATATGAGAAAAAGAAAACATTATTAAGGAGAGAGAACAATAAAAGAACAGGAATTAAGAAGTTACAAGATAACAATTGACATTGCATTTAAACTTTTGAAGATGAAAATTAACTGGAAAGCAAGAAGCCAAAAAAGAATTCCATGAGCAAGAAGTGCAAGGGAGAAAACTATTAGCATAGAACAGTTACATCAAGCCATTTCAACTGTAAGATGATGAAACCTTGCCACCAATCTCGTAGTAATCTTTAATTAATAAAATCTAGGTACCAAAGAGAAAAGCTCATCCGAACAACGACTACGAAAGTATTTATAGAAAACACACAGAGAAGTTACATTATACCAGTGGGAAAGTGACTGAAGCCAAGATATCAAGTCAAGACCAATAATGTTGCAGATTCTTTGCAGATCAGATGTGGCAACAATATTCAATGTATGGATAAATAGTAAACTAAATATAAATATGTAAGACAGATTCTGGCTAGAAAAATGATGTAGCATGTGACAGTAAACGTACATTTACAGCAGCAGCAGCAGCAGGACGTAGTGACTGATTCAATATAACCTTCCCACTTTATGTCAGTGGAAAACATTAGCCCAAGAAGCCACAAAGAGTCATTTTCCTGGAGATTGGCACCATCCATGAAAGGCAAAAACGCTTCTCTCAGACAATTACAAGAGAGGAGTTTTGTTTTGGGGATATTTAAATTAACAAGCTATTTCTAACCCCAGTTAACAACAGATTGTAGGTCATTTCTTTTTTTTTTTTTTTTTTTTTTTTTTTTTTTTTTTTTTGATCAGCTGTCATTTTTACCTTATCAAACTGATCAGATTTACCATTAAGACAGGAGTAAATAGTTGTGACATCAGCATAGATACAGTATTGAGAACTGATGATGCCAGGAAAGTCATTGATGAAAATTAGGAACAATATAGATCCAAGGATAGAGCCTTCGGGGACACCTGCATTAATGCAAAAAGATCTAGAAGAGTGGCTGTTCAAGCCAACTTTCATTTTGTGATTTGATAAGATTGAATCAGATCAAAAATTTGTCCAGAAATACCATAACCTTTCAACTTGCGAAGAAGACCAGTATGCCAAACCCTTCAAATGTCTTCAAGATATCTAAAGTAACAGCCCGAGCTTCACCATTCTTACCTAAGGCTTGATAAACTCTTTCAGCAATAACCATTAATACATCAGCAGTATTGCTTATCTGAAAGAAGACCTCATGAGCTGAGATGCTTAACAAATTCAGAGTTTTTAAGTTTAAAAATAATTATTTTTAACCTTATATAACACAAGTTTGGAAAACACAGGCTTTTATGTATGTACCTCCACAGATTCATGATACCTGTGGTTTAAAATGGGTTTTTAAAAATGAAAAATCCTGAACCTTTTATTTAGTTTTAATTTCAAGCTAATAGATTAAATTTAATTTTTCCAATAAGCAAAATATTATACTGTATTTTGAAACTAATTAAAATTGATTGGAAGTTGTTTTAATTTTGAAATTTCTAAAATTTTTGAATTTAGCACTATTTTTTTTACAAACCATTATAAAAATGTAATTCTCTTTATTAAAAAATCTTTGAAAAGTAAAATGTATTCTTCTAAAAACCCTATTTGAGGAATATTAGATGATTTAAAGTATAATTAATTTCATTTGAAGCACATTATTTACTTTCAGCTTAAAATATCACAGAAATTCATATTGTTAACAGACAGGTTGTTGACAGTGTGAGGACAGATTTTTATCTGTTGTCTACAG
>OZ010582.1:22853162-23004283 GCA_963932145.1 Acanthosepion lycidas
AGTTCTAAACCGCGTAGTCTTGTACTTGGGAAAAATGTAGATTTAAATACCAATTTTACAAATACAAGACTTTGTAAGTAATTTAAAAAAAAAAAAAAAAAAAAAAAAAAAAACAAACAAGTTATTTTTCATGCTTTCTTCGTCTAACTAAAAAATATTTCGTTCATTTATTGACGGTGTAGCAAATCGGCACCTGGCCTATTAGACGAAAGAGAAAATATGTTATCAATGAATGCATTTATGACGTTTAGGCTTTACTTTTTAACTAACACCATATGAAATCAACATTAGTAGTTTCGTAGGAATAGTAACAACAACAGTAAAAAAAAAAAAAAAATTACAACACACGAATGTGCGATTCGTAATAAAATTATAGTAAGAAGCCACGAGGTAAAATGTATTTTTTTTTAGTTTTTAATTAATATTTTTATTTTATGAAATGATTTTTTTTTTTTTGTTTTTTTTAGCGCAACACTAAGTTTCTTTACCTCACCCACCAGTTACTTTTTAAAAACAATGTTGTGCGTAAAATGGTGATGACGAGGAAGTTAATTAAAAAAAATATGTCTGGTTATGAACTTTGTTATCAAAGATTGTTTATCTGGCCTAAAAACAAAAAAAAAACAAAAAAAAAAAAAACCCAGAAAGGTGGATGGATTGGAATGTTTTCATTTTTTAATGACAGGTGAGGAAGATGGGGAACACCTGACTTGTTTTTGTTGAAGAGACGAGTTAGAGTTAGGAGGGGCTGAATTGTTTGTTTATGTGCATATCGGTATGAATGTCGTCATCACTAAGGAAGAGAATGAGAAAAAAATTGTACAGAACAAACAAAAAATCGTAATAATGACAATATGATAGTTAAGTAGTTCATGGAAATAAATAATTTATGTTTTTGTGTTTTTTTTAGATTAAAGACCACTCGATACTCAGCCAAAGTGTTAAGATTAAGAAGCTTCTGTTTACCATCTTGAAAAGGCGGAGGGGGTTATCATCAACCTCATCCTTAAAGACTAAAAAGAGAATCTAAAATTGATTTTTTTTATAGACACCCTACCTCTTGATAAAATATGTTACTTATCAGATCTTTTCAGATTTTTTTTTTCGAATCAATTTGAATATCAACAATGGAATCAATCACAAACAAAATATTTTTTCAAATGATTATTTACATTTTTGCTCATTAAAAACCAGTTGCACTTTTTTTATTCAATCAATTTTAAAATTAAGTGAGAAAGGTATTCTAAAAAGCAGAGTCCGTTTTTAAAATAGTTTTCTTTTTTGTGATATAAAATTTTAAAGCATAAACAAAAGTTACAAAACCCGAGGACTTTCCTCGGGACGTGGACAAAAAGTGTTTTAGTTTCTTTTCTTTCTGTCTATAAACAGCGGGTGTTTATTGGGAATATTTTTAGAAGCCATATAAAAAATGCATTCAAGGAAAGAGTAAGAATAAGAATAAGATTAAAAACAACAATAATAAAAAAAAAATAACGGAATAAATCATCATCATCATTATTATTACTTACCTTGTTGATTATCATCGTTATTATTATTACTACAAATAACATTTCCTTCATCTTCAGAAAGATGAATACAATCAGATGATGATACAATTCTTTTGGGTGGCTGTTCTGGGCAGGTGGTTTCTCCTGGCTGGGTATCTTCTTTTCTTCCTCCAGCATCTTTATTGGCCACAATAGACGATGATGTCGCCGTGTCTGGTTCATTTTCTATTTCTTCACCAACTGTACAACAGCCTGAAGAATAAGGATTTTTTACTTCGGGAACATTACAACCAACCTGTGAATCTTGTACTGGTACGGGACCATGTTGTTGGGAATCAGCTTTACTTTTTTTGTCTACTCTTTTTTCAACATCAGCAACAATACTAGTCATTTTAACATCTGTATTATTATTATTATTATTAGAAATAGTTGCTATCGTTGGAGAACTAACACTGCTTTCTCTGTTACTACCAACAGTAAGATCATTATTTTTTATTTCTCCATCATTCGAAATATCCTTGCCTTTCATTTGTTGTTGATCTGGTTGTAAACTACACAACAGGGAGGAAGAAATTTCCGATTTGTTGACATTATTCTTATCAGATTCGTCTAATACTTTTTCAGTACAACTATCAAAAGCCCCGTTGTTGACTGTTTTTGAACTGCTAGTAGTATCGTAAGTAGTACTACTAACAGAAATGCTAGAAATATTATCGTCTTCACTGCATGTTGTTGTTATGCTCTGGTCATTCATGGCTGTAGTGGTATTTGTAATAGAAGTAGACATTTCTACTTTATTTTGGATTTTCTTATCATCATCATCCTTTCTTGTTATGGTGGTGAGTTGTAAGGTTGTTGTTGTTGTGGAAATACCACAAGTTGTATCTGATTCTCCTAAAGACACGACTGGGGGTTTCTCGTCCTGTAAATCATTATTATTGACCGCAGCTGCATTTCCAACATTGGAATCACCACCGACTGTTGTTTTTGTATTACATGAAGAAGAAGAAGAAGCAATACTAGATTCCTCTTCTTTTTTTATTTCTTCTTTCGGGACGGCGACAGAAGTAGTAGCCGGGGGACAAGAACTGTCCTCCTGAGCAGTTTTGCTCGTTGAGTGGTTCTTATTCGCCTCATCAACCTTGTCTATTTGACGGTCCATTTCTTAAACTTTTTTTCACCTTAACACTCTTTTTAATAACACCAACGAGTCTGTTGCTGTGACTTTTTCCTTCCCTCCCTACACACAACTCGCTGCTGTTCGTGTCAGAACATGACGACAGCCATTATACGATCTCTCTCTATCGCTCTCCTCCCCTCTCATGTCTCTCTAATACTCTCTTTTTTTCCGCTTTCTCTCTCAGAGCAAACCACGCGAGATTTTCGGCTGAGATTACAAGACATGGTCGGAGGAGGAGGCAAGAAGCAGCAGTAGCAACAACAATCTCAGTGTTGGAGGAGAGGGCGCAGAGACAAAACATACATGACATCATTGCCCCTCCAGTCGGCTCTAAAATAATAATAACAACAACCATCATCATTATTATTAATAATAACAACCTCAATAATTGAGGTAGTTAACAGTAGCAACCATATGAATCTGATTGCAGACAAATAATATTAAAATTTTGCTTCTTTAAATTGTTTACGTTTTCTCCCCGCAATAATAATCAGATTTTTAAAAAATAGTTTTTCATCATCATCATCATCATCATCATCATTATCATCATCAACAACAACATCATTATCATCATCATCATAAAGTTTTCTGTTCATAAAGAACACTTTGATCTTTTGAAGCATGTTGAAGTTGACAAATAAAATGAGAAAAAGTAAAAAAGAACATCCCTTACCTGTCTAATGTCTTTCTACAAAATGTTCTATTCATAAATATCAAGTAACACTTTGATTTGGAACTTTTGGGAACAATTAAGAAGAGCAGGCTTTATTGGTAATGTTGTCATTGTTGATTTTGTTTCTTTTTTCTTTTTCTCCTGATTATTTATTTATTTATGTATAATATCAATAATGAAATTAATAAAAAACCCGACAAATTGGAGTTCTAGTTAAACCCAACTCAAACTGATGGTTGCATAGCTTAAGAACATGATAAACAATTTTCATATTAATAGTCATTTAATTTTTTAACAGGCTTTACCTTTGCTGTTCTTAAAATGAGAAATTGGAAAGCTGAATTTGAATTCTAGTCGAGTTCTTTACAAATGTGCAAATACCATTGGAAAAGGTATGAATCCATACCCCAGCTAAGGGTGAAAATAGTAGGACTTGTATCAGGAAAAATCATTTTATTCTCAAAAAATTGTTAATTCACTTGTAAAAAAAGAATTATTCTTACAATTCAAAATATGTTTTGGCTTTAATTAACCCACAAAGAGTTGATAACTGTCTATATTTCTGAGATGAGGTATTATGTACACTATTTACATTGTCATCCTCATCTTTGTTGCCATATTTATCACAACGTTTTAAGGCGGTGGAGAACTTGGAGAGGAGAATTAGTAGGAGATAACTGATAATTGACATCCATTAGACATGGCATGTGGAACTAGAACAGTCTAACCTAGCGAGCGAAATAAAGGGTTCAATTCGACATTCCAACCACCTGAAGAAGGCTGAAGCATACAACAGCCGAAATGTTGTGATAACTATGGCAACAAAGATGAGGATGATAGTTCAAACAATGTAATGGGTTGATAAGTCATAAAAAAAACAAATCACTCAATCAGCCAACATTATCTTTGTTGTAGTTTTTCACAAATTTTCTGACAAAGACTATTATTGTTGCTAATTATTGTTATTATTTTTATTACTTTTACATAATCATTTATTTTATTTATTTCACTAACATTTTTTAAAATGTTGTGTCCTTTCAAGATATAAATGGTTATGGCTCTCCACAGATTCCTTTTCTTTATTATACAACCTCTGATAAAAATATAATTAACTAACTTAGAGGATGTTCACCTTGTTTATTTAGCAGTAAATAAACTAATAACAGATAAGATGTAAAACATTCTTATTTAATAGTTGGGCATTCTGACATCATAAAATTTAACTTAAGTAAACTAGAGTAAATTATTTAAATTATTAAAGTATAATTTTTTCCAAGTTATATAAAGGAAAACATGGAATATTGAGGAAAAATAATGAAATACCCCAGCATTTTAGAAAATTAGAATTAATACTGAGAAATTTTATGACAGCTTTAATTTTTATGACAGCCTTAATTTTTATGACAACCTTAATTTTTTTTAGGCATGGATTTCACTAAGTTAAAGCAATATTCTTTACCCAAGTGGTTCCAACTTTTATGAATGGTAGTTAACAAATCTTCTTTGGTGGATGGAGCTTTTTTAAAAATTTTTACCACAAATTTGTAAATTGGTTTTAAGTCCAGACTTCTCACTAGTTATATCTTTGATTTTATATATTTTACTGAAGAAACACTTTAACCTCCTTTGCTCTGTTACAAGATGCATTATCATCCTGAAAAAATAACTTCATCATCAATTTCCAATCAATAGAATAAGAAAATTATCCAAGATTTCAATGTACACATGTGCTTTAATTGTTTAAGTAATGGTTGCCATTACCCCTAGGCCTTTAAATGACATGGGACCTCATATCATGTATGACATAGGAAATGTATTTGTTTCTTTCATGTAGTCATCTTTGTTTCATTTGAATGACACCAGACAAAAATTTCATCATTGCCTTGACCAATGCATCTTCTTGATTCATCTCTGAACATCACTTTCATCCAATCGTCCAATGGCAATGATATTTTCTGTTTAGCTCACTAATCATTTTCTCCTATTTGTGTTTAAATGCTGGTTTTTGTTGAGATTTACATACAGAAAAAAAAAACAATTTCATTCAGCTCATTTCTTACCGTTCTTTCACAAACATTGACTCGGGTTTCAACTAATTTGTTTTTCATTTGTTATGCTAGACATTTTCTATTTTCAAAACATATTGCTTCGATTTTCCTCTCCTAATGCTTTGATGTCTTTCCTGATCTACAATTATCTTTTCCTTTTTTAGGCATTCCTTTTCTTTTATATTTGCACCAAATTTTAGACAGCTGAATAGGAACAGCCAATATCTTTTATAGGAAAATATTGAAGTGACACAGCTAAATTGGAACAACCAATGTCTTTCATAGGAAAATATTGAAGTGACACAGCTAAATTGGAACAACCAATGTCTTTCATAGGAAAATATTGAAGTGACACAGCTAAATTGGAACAACCAATGTCTTTCATAGGAAAATATTGAAGTGACACAGCTAAATTGGAACAACCAATGTCTTTCATAGGAAAATATTGAAGTGACACAGCTAAATTGGAACAACCAATGTCTTTCATAGGAAAATATTGAAGTGACACAGCTAAATTGGAACAACCAATGTCTTTCATAGGAAAATATTGAAGTGACACAGCTAAATTGGAACAACCAATGTCTTTCATAGGAAAATATTGAAGTGACACAGCTAAATTGGAACAACCAATGTCTTTCATCCCATTCCACTGTAGATTGCATCTCTGAATGGTTTTACAATCCTTTCTATTGTTCCAGTTGACAGTTCTTTTGTTGGTGTCATGTTTCCTTTCAATTAGCTATGCCTAAATGCTTAGGTCTGCAAGAACTCTTTTACCTCTAGACTGATTTGCATATCTATGCATCTGCTGGTATTTGTTTTTACAAGATTATTCCATAATTTTTTCCTCAACTTTGAATTATCCTATCATATTTTTCCTTCAAAATGGCTTGGGAAAAATTATACTATTAATTTACATAATTTAATCTAATTTACTTAAGTTATTTTTTACGAAGCCAGAATGCTCAACTATTAAATAAAAAATGTTTTGCTTTTTATATTATCAATTTATTCATTGCTAAATAAAATACCAAAGTGAACATCCTCTAAACATGTTAATTCCATAATTTCTACCAGGTGATTTATGTGAATTTCCATGCCTTCTTGGGTGTGGTTACTTGCAACTTTCTCCATGGAATTTGGAGTTTTCCTCTTAGACAAGTTGCTATCCAAAGCTAGAAAGTGCCATTTACCTTATTATCTATCACTTCTTCCCTCATAGCTGGGGGAAGAAGTGATAGGTCTGTTCCTTTTCTGAGGGTATTAGTGCAATATGTTACCTGTCATTCAGTAATAAAAATTATTTTTTTAAAATATAAGCAATTGTATTATCATTTATACGAATCAATAACGGGGATTTAAATGCATATTCTATATTATTCAAATTTCCTAACATTTTTTTATAAACTTTAATTTTGTTAGTAGTACATTGTGTATTGGTATAGTATGTATTGGGCCAGAGTGTATTACTCACAAAACCCCCAGGGGATTCAAGTCTGATTGGGGCCTCAGACAGTGATTTGTGATCCTCACTATATTATCAACAATTTTTTTTTACCTACATTTATATTCATTACAAAGACAAGTTAAACACAATTGACTACTACAGGATAAAAATTTTTGTGGATTTAGACATCATTCTGGGGTCTTTTTTCTTTGTTCAAATCTGTGATTTTGTTTTGTTCATGCTAAATCTTAGAAAAAAACACTATATAAAATTTGATAGTTTTTATCCATAATGTTGAATGTGTTAAAATTATTTAACTTTCAAACAAGAAAAATCTCAAGTTGATGTCAAAAAATGCCACTAAACATTGTTGATTTATTTAAGATGGAATCATCTATTATGACATTCTTTAACTTGTATTTAGATAGTGTAAGTATTTCCAATTTTTCTAGTTGAATTATTCACCTGTATTGCATAGGATCCATTATTATACATAATACAGGTTACAATAAAATTTGTATTTTATATGAATACTACCTTATGAAAATTGAAATGAAGTAGAGTGGTGATGGTGGGGGTTACATTATAGATTTGGTGGGAGGCATCTCCTAGATTACGGGTGAGGCTGTAAGACCCTTGCACCAGCTCTGAGTATGTATATGGCATATAGTATTATATGCCAATATGGACTACTATGTGTGTCTGTGTGTGTGCACATAGAAAGAGAAAACTTAGAGATATGAGATAAATATACACACTTATGAGATTGAGGTATAAAAAGAAAATTAGAGAGAAAATGATCAAATAAAGATTTTATTGGGTGGGAAATAATTATTTACAAAACTTTGTATAGTCTGACACAAAACAACATCCTTGGAGCACTAAAATATTATGCTTCCAGCTTGTGGAGAGAGAAAGAGAGACAAATATTGAGCATAAACTTGAGCTTTCATTGAAGATCTGTAGTGAATGTGAAATGATAATAACTCCCTTCAAAGTTGAAGGACTGAGGAAGAAGAAGAAAAGGAATTTGCAAGCCTAAGTGAAATTATTTTTGGACCAATGAAAACCTTGCCTTCACAAAAATTAACCAAGTCAGATAAAAAGAAGAAGGAAAGGAATTTGTGAGCCTATGTGAAATTATTTTTGATATAAAATGAGGAGAAAAATTAAATTAATCAGAGAAGAGAGTGTGACGTCATGTGAAAGTTTTTGTGTCAGTTCCTCAAAACCAGCATTGAAGTTCTTGCCAGTGTAAAACTACTCACCAATTATATTATTGAGCTCCAGCCAGCATATGGTACTTCAAAGAATTTTCTCTCAACAGTCCAAGAAAAACTATCTCTCTTCATCTATTTTTGAATGTATGCAAACTTATATCCTTTCGGTGAGCGACAAACTCTCTTACTTTTGTTTTAAACATTTTTTATATTATTTTGTGTCAGATCATTTCTGTTTTATGAACATTTCCTCTTCATGACAATTTGTTAAAAAACTATGGACTTCTGATTTATTTTCTTTGAATGTGCTACTGACACTACATCAGTCGTGTAAATCCATGAATAAATTCCTTGTTTTGTTAAAATTACCCTTGTGTTTCCTTGTCATTATCATCCCTTCATTAATCTTCATAGTATGAGTAAAATCAACAGTTCATTTTAACACCTCTAAGCTCCATGCCACTATATATCCTCAAAAGTTCAACAGCTTTTTGGAACCACATAGCTTTCTAGAATGTTTATATAGCACAAAAATCTCTTTTTGAATTGAAAATTAATATTGAAATTATCACCTTTTCTTGTTTGCATAGAAAAAAAATACACCTTACTTGTGGAATCCAAATAAACATGTGAAACCCAAATAAATAAGCAAGAGAGAAAAATCAAATTGTTATTCTTTAAGATATAAATTTGTTAACAATGTTAACTGTTCTTGCTTTTTTTTTATCACCTGAATCTCAAGAACTTAAAAAGTCATAGTTACACTTACGCAACAAAACTCGTAAAGAATCATGATAAAATATTTCCAAGATCTTCATTATTGATTTTTATTTGTCCAAGTCGGCTGAGACACAAGAGTCGTGTAAAATTAGCAATGAGTCTAAATATAGACGAAAGTTCACTTATAAATATCTTGGTTTCGATTTAAAAGACCATTGCTCTCGTATGTGTTCTTCTCTGTGTCTTGAAGTGCGTGTGTATGTGTTACTGTTGAAGTGTTGTTCTTCTCTCGGTCGCATCATTCATACGTTTTTACACTTTACTACAAGTAGTAGTTTGTTCTGGGGCTCCCGCTCCATTCATAAATTTGTACTACTATGCAATAGTGAACGAATAAAAAAGGGAAGTCAAAAAATAGAAGGGATTTTTAAAGAAACAGAGACGGCGGACGTCGTCAGAAATCGCTTAGGAAAGAGTATGAGTTTTAAAAAGAAAAGAGTAGAAAAAAATACGTAAAGAAAGTGAAACAGATTTTTTAAAATTTAATGAAAATGAAGCTGTTGGAAAAAATTTAGTTATTAATTCGGTGACATGTAATAATGCGTAATGACAATGTAGAGACAAATATTATTGTTCTTCAAACTGACATAAGAAAATTTAATTTAAAAATAAAATTAAAAACAGGAGAATAAAAAAACAAAAAACAATGACAAGCTCTAGCTTCCGACGAACACAGTCGTAATCTTTTGTCTTTTTTTTTTTTTTTTTTGACGAATGACGATCCACCCCCGCCCCACCCGCAAGGAACTTATAAGCGAGTGTACTCTTTAAAAAAAAAAAAAAAAAAAAAAATCAGACTTTTTAAAATATTTCTTTAATAAACACGAATAATATATACACACACACACACACACAGAGCAATATCATCAATCATATGGATGAGACACACAAAAATACACACGTGAAACAGTACGCAACTAATTTTCATATGGTGATCACTGATAGTAATGCTAATACATGTGCAAGAAAACATTTGATATTCATTGACAGAGCAACTAGTATTGCTTTCACTTTAAAATTTATAAAATCTTTCTCTTAAAATAATTTTTCAGGAAAATAGGTTTTTCAAGTCCAGTAGCTGTTATTTCTCTTTCCAGTATTGATGGGGGTTTCCTTCCTAACCTATTATTTGAGTAGTATGAAATGTCAAAATCTTGATTATAACATTATTTTATCTTCGAGTTACATATGCTATCCATTTTAGTTGTTGTTGATGTTGGTAGTCCTTAAATGAGGTGATTTTTGTTATTTGGTACGGTTCTTTGTGAATTTGTAGTGCCAGTCCACAATATTCAAAGAAGAATGATCTTTGCCAAGACTCACAAGTTTCACTCACTTAAAGCTATTTTTCACCATTAATCTTAGAAAGTGGTTGTATACAGCTAACAGCTTAGATATTTCTGAATGAGATTGGTGCCATGCATGACATCCATATGAAAGTCTTGATCTGACGAGTCTATTTAAGTACATGACTAGAGTTTTCAGGTTGATGTTTTGGTTTTCTAGTAATTTGTGGTGTTGAGTAAAACTATCTCTGGCACAACCATTCTATGTTCAATTTCCTTATCTCCAATACTTAATTTGTTATAATTGATCCATACACTGAGGTATTTGAAGTGTTTAGTATTTACTAATTTCACATCTTGAATTTTTATGATGGAATCAGGATGACATTGCTTTCATTCCAATTCTAGATCATAGTTTCTGTTTTGGTAAGTTTTATCTTGAGTCCTATTTTATGGAAACCTTTGTAGAGGATGTGGACTTTCTGTTTATGATCAATCTTATCCCAACTATGAATACCTTTGTCATCAGTATAGCCCCCTTCACCATCAGTTCATTGGTCTCAGGAGGGAAAGCAGTTTGTAGATTCATTTGGGATGTGGTATGGAATGTTTAAATGGTCAGTGCCCATCTCATTTGTGTTTGTAAATAGGCGGGGCATAGTCTAGGAAAAGATCAAATAGGATCTCATTTTATCTTTGTTTTACATCGAATGAGGTTTGAAATGTTTCTGTATTGTGGTCCTCGCCAGACATGTAAGATTCTGTAGAATGATACAGTTCCTGTATTAGATTGATGTATTCAGTGGATTCAAAGCTTGAAAGGTAGTTTCTAATGGAGGAGACCAGGATGTCTTTATTCATGTAGTCATATGCTGCTGTGAGGTCGACAAAGC
Organism: Acanthosepion lycidas; assembly: GCA_963932145.1. Classification (NCBI taxonomy): domain Eukaryota; kingdom Metazoa; phylum Mollusca; class Cephalopoda; order Sepiida; family Sepiidae; genus Acanthosepion; species Acanthosepion lycidas. Next base: position 22,864,198 of record OZ010582.1, read on the forward strand.
AGGTATACACTTTTATATTAGAGAGGTAAGCAATTTCTTGGAGTTCTTTGACAATATATATGCCATCATTGCATCCCTTACCAGAATAAAAATCAAACTGGTTTGTGAGGAGTTGACATTCATAAAATGATGAGAACCTAGTTAATATAGTGTTCATTAATATTTTCACCATGATGGATCTAAGATACCTCTGTAAGCTTGAGGGTCTTGAGAGCTATGTTTGTTTCCATAATGCATGATAAATCCCACTTTTTGGGAATATATTTCTGATTCCAGACTTCTTTCATAAAATAGAGAAAGTAATTGAGAAAGTAAGCTATTTTCAGGGAGAAAGTAAGCTATTTTCAGAGAAAAAGTAATCTATTTTCAAAAGTTCAGCCTCAATGTTCAGTGATGATTCCTTATTTTTTTAATAGCTTTCTTAATTTCCCTCATCAGTAGGTTCATTATTTTTTATGTTTCATGACAGACTTTGTAATGATTGGTGTTTTATATCTCTGTCTATAAAAGGCAGGATGTGTGTGTGTGTAACGAATGCACGGCCGCAATTTTTGACAGATTTGCACCAAAATTTACATGCACATGCTCCAAGTTAGCAGAAAGGCCAAGACTGACTGACTGCATTTCCTAACTCCCATCGATAGTGGAAATAATCAATTTTTTCATGCTTCTACGGCAGTTTTCATGTAGTTTGTGGCCATTTTCTACTGGCCAGAGTGAGAGCCTATAGCTGGCTGCCACGAATAGGCAGGAAGATTCTATTGGCCAGTGTGAGAGCCAACAGTTGACTGACATGAATGTTAACTAGCATGCCGGCAGGCAAAAAAAATCGATAGCTGCATTCGTCACAAGTGGGAAAAATTTAAATCTGCATGGCACTTTGCTCCAATTGGCTCATTCACTTGCTTAAACTCAACTTTGATCCTGATTCCATGGAACTGGATGTGAAAAAGTATTTGTTGTTAACATTCTTTTTTCATTCAGTTTTTCCAATTACGAGTCCTTTTTTAAAGCTGATCGTTTTGTGTTCATTTTGTTTAGTTCTTTTTTTCATAACAGATTTAATGTTTAGTATAGAGCTTAGAAAAAATTTGCAGTGTGAGATAGGCAAGAAGTAAGGCATGTAGCAACATCATCACAGCAAAGGGCATTCCTTTAAAGGCAAGGAAGGGCAAAAATATTTTAAGTCAAGTGATAGCGATTGCTGTATGAGTTGTATGATTTTTGAATCAAGCACGGGCAATGCCGGGCCATGCTGCTAGTACGTTCTATTTCTGTGGGCATCTTAAGTTTAGTCTCGTCAGAGTTGAAATATGATACAAAATGTTTTTTGAGATTAGGAAATTTCTTCTGAGGCATTTTTTATTGTATATTATTGTGATTTTTCACTTTTTTCCACATTTTAAGACATTGTCTATGCTGCTTGGTTTCATTAATTTCTTTTCCAATTTTTCACAATTACTGGTTTCTTAAAGAATTAACTATTTTTTTTTCCATTTCATTTGTTGTTTAGTATTTTATCTTCCATTTTTTTTCCTCTTCTGTTTCTTTCTTGTATCAATTATTTCAACTCAGGATTGTTGTCTCTTTTTCCTTCTAGCTATCCTTGGAATGAACTCATGTGCTTCAGCTAATGACGATATGATAATATTATTTGATGCTTCTATGTTTTGATCAAGAGTTACTATCATCAGTTTGAACTTATTACTAAATTCTTAATTTACCCTTTCATTTTTAAGGGCTTGGGTTTTATAAATCAGTATTTTTCTTGGTTTATGTGTACAGAAGCAAGTATTAGGTTGGTGCAAAAATAATGACGTAATAATGCCATTTTTTGACGTTAAAAAATACGTCAAAAAACAACATTATTACGTCATTATTTTTGCACCAACCTAATAATTTTGTTGGCTGGTGTTGCCAGTTTAGTTACAAGTAGTCTGTGAATAGGTTCAAAGTAGGAGTTGTATACTCTAACATCTGTCACAAACTGCCTAATCCAAGAGTCTGAAGTTAATAATCTTTTTTGTTACATTATCTGGGTTAAGCCATGTGATTTCATGGGATGATTAAACCATGTGTTAAGGACAGAGTGTCTTTTTGAGTAACAAAATTTAGCAAGAGTTCTCCATTGCTGTCTGAGGCTTCTGTTTCAAAGGGAGATGTCTTCTTACCATTAAAAGAGCAGTGACATTCGAAATCCTTGAGGTAGCATTAAAATCCCCATTAATACACAGTTTCCTGTTTTTTGTCTAATATACAAATTTTACTCAATCTTGTGTAGAATTTATCTTTTTCCAAGACAGCGCTTTTTTCAGTTGTGGTATAAGCTGATATAACTTGGACCTTACAACCATGAATAACAACAGTGGCAGCCATCAGTCTTTCTGAGTTGTATATGATATTTTCTATTACAATATCTGGTGATTAGCATATTGTAATTCCAACTCCATGTTGTCTTATTTCCTTGTGGCCAGTCCCAAATAAATTTTATCACAAATGTGTAATGGAGTCAGTACCAAGTCGACACACCCCTTATATCAAAGTTTGCTTTCTTGCATTCTTCTAAAAGAAAGTGTACCCTGAAATCATCTGATCCTGACTGGACATTGATTTGTACTATTTTCCATTTGAAGAACATTTTAAGTTTGAATTTTTTATTCAGTTGCTTAGGTGGTGCTGATAGAGGAGGTGGCTGATACACCTTTCCTACCAGGAGCAGATTTTTTGACCTTGGCCTGGTGTGTCACCAAAGAATGTGTCTCTTGGTAACTTGCATGTGGGAATGTTAAAGATAAAGTATTGGTAAGTGTCTGTCTGACTTATATTGTATACTTAAACATTTATAACTGATAATAACTTATTTTTAAAATTAAATGTTCATATTGAAATTGGTTTTCCCCTCTCCTGTTCTTACTCTCTCTCTCTCTCTCTCTCTCTCTCACACTCACATCCTCTGTAAAAACAATTAGGCATTAGCTGAGCTTTTGTACCAGTACTCATATGACTATGATGGATACACACATGCTGACAGGGAATGTTAACTCATAAACAAACATTTTTAGGTATTTATTTTGGATAATCTGTGGCAGACACAAAATTATATTAGGGCCTCAAAATAAACATTTTAAAAATATATATAAATATACACAACCATATATAAAATGAAGAGGAAGGAACAAGGATAAGAAAAAAAATTCTTCCCCATAAATCAAAAAATATAACAACTAAAAAGGGCTAACAGATTATTGCTCCTTGCTCTTCAGAGTCAGTTGAAGACAAAGTATATTAAAAAGGGGGTGAAAAAATTATACCAGAGACTCAACAGTATAAATCACAGACAGATTACATTTCAACCTAGTTGTCATTCCTTTTACTTATAGAGGGAAGGCTGCTTAGACAATATAGATGGTCTCAAGCACTCTCAAATGGTAATCCTAGCAAGGCAATTCTGAGAGAATTGGGATTCAGCATTGACGGCCACAATCTTAACAACATAAGACAAGCTGATGGCCCAGTACTGATAGCAGACATGGGAAAAAAATTACAAAACCTCCTACAGAAGGTAGCAAAGGAGAGCAAGAAGAAGGGACTAAGCATAAACTACAAGAAGACAGAATTCATGGTCATCAGTAAAAGGGTGAGCCTGAAATGTGATTTGCAGGTTGGGGAGACTAAAATCAAGCAGGTGCGGAAGTTTAAATATCTGGAAAGTGTTTTGACAGAGGATGGTAAGTGTGACGCCAAGATAAGTAGACATATTGGGATGTCCAAGGACGCATTCCAAAAGATAAGCCAAGTATTGTGAGACAGGATGATTTCTTTGGTAACAAAGAAAAGAGTACTGAGCTGTTATATGACATCTGTCCTCCTTTACAGCAGCAAATGTTGGATAGTCTCCTCAAAGATGAAGAAGAGACTCGAGGCGACAGAGATGTGGTTCTACAGAAGGACTCTGAGCATATCATGGACTGAGCATGTGAGCAACGATGAGGTCTTAGAGATGATGCAAACAAGGGGGAGGCTTATACTTAACATCAGGAAGAGGCAGCTGAAATTTCTGGGACATATAATGAGGGAGGAGGGCCTGGAGAATCTGATACTCACAGGTCGGATAGAGGGAAAGAGAGACAAGAGAAAACAATGCATAACATACCTAGTAGGCTCAAGCAAGTGGATGACAGAATGTGGTCTGGGGGAGATGGCAGAGGGACAGAACTTGTTGAGAGATGCAAGGGATAGAAGGAAGTGGAGAGCCATGATCGCCTACGTCCTGAAAGGACATGGTACATAAAAAGAAAGAAAGAAATGTGCTCTGCTGATTACTATGACAAAATCTCTGGTAACTGACAAAGCACAAGTGAAATTGTTTATTAACTGGTAGTATTAACAAGTGCATGCAAATTTTCATACTGCTCTTGATGGATCTTAGCTGGTTCATGCAGAGCAATCCTAGTAATCCTATCCTCCTCCATCTTCTATTTATTTTGAAAATTTAAAAGAAAAAGATATTTTCTTGGATTTAAAAATATATTTTTGCAGTGTGTGGCAAGATACATGTAGACACAGAATTGTGCTGTAAAAGTTTTTCAAAAGAAAAATTTTGCATCCAGTGAAAAAAAATTATCATTATTCATCTAATATTTGTTTAAAGTGAGAGACAGCCAGTGAGTGTTAAATTAACTCAACATGGTTAATTATTCTATTAAAAAATTAGTTTACACTATTTAAATTGTTTGGACTATTGTGCTCATCTTTATTGGAATGTCGAATTGAACCCTTTATTTCACTCACTGGGGTAGACTGTTCTAGTTCCACGTGCCATGTCTAGCATTAGTTAGAAAAGTAAAATTTATATTTAATAAGATACTTATTAGATATCTATATTTAAGAAAATATATAATGTACATTTTTTTAGAAAGTGGGTAAGATATTAAAGGGATCAAAAATAACATTAGAAATAAAGAAAAGACTGCTATGTGATGTCTCTCCTCTTATATAGCACAGAACTCTAGGCAATTTCATTTCAAATGACAAGATAACTTAAAATGACCAAAATTTGGTTCTACTGACAAATGTTGAGAATATCATGAACCAGGCATTGGAGCACATCAGGAGGAAAGAATACTTAGAGAATGTAACACTTATAGGACACACTTAAGCAAGAGAGACAGTGGAAATAACAAGTAGCAGACTTAACAAGTTTGAGAAAATGGATGGAGGTGCAGACACCAAAAGACAAAGCTGATAAAGAAGCATTCATTGGTGAGAGTAAGAAAAGGGAAAAAGCTGTGGAGAACCTTGATCAAATATGTACTGAAATAACATAGCACACAGAGATACAATGTATTATTTCATAAGATTAAGCCATCAATATTATTTTATGTAAAAAAGTAAGTGAATTGACATTCTTTGACCATAACGAAATTGCTGTATTTTTTGCTGTATAAGAGACAACTATTACCCTAAAATTTTATGTCAAAACCTTCTTGCATTCTATATGCAAAAGGTATGAATAACATATATACATACATACATACATATATATATATATATATATATAGTAAATTGTTGCCATTTTATATTTTTAATACCGGCATGTGTTGTTTGTTTTTGATTTTATTGATTGCACTGTATAGCAGTGTCAGCTGGGTAGCATCTGTGAGAAAAACTGACCCATGATGCAATTCACTCTGCCAGAAATTTGAAAACGGCATGCTGTACTGCTTAGAATTTGTGCCAGACACTTCAATATGAACATTTCAGAGTATTTGGGTATCAATCTGAGCACAGTGCTGAAGATTCAGAAAGAGTTGAATGAGGCTAATGGTTATTATGAAGGTACGGCGACTCAAAATGTTTGGATAAGAAAAGAACTCTTAAATTTGTTAGTGAGGGCCTCAAACACAACACAAAGGCCTACATCATGTGCCTTGAGGAGGTAGTGCTGCCCAGGGTCAAGAGGCTGGCTGCTGGAAGACCCTATTTCTGGCAACAGAACTCTGCACCATGCCACACAAGCAAGAGAAGCCAATTATGGCTATCATACAATTTCTGTGACCACATCACCCCTTACATCTGGCCATTTAACTCCCCAGACTGCAACCTCTTGATTATTATGTGTGGGGTGCAGTTGAGCGAGAGATCAACAAAACTCTTTGTAACACCAAAGATGAACTGAAGGTAAGGATTATGGCAGCATTTACCAACTTAAACAAGGAGACGGTCCAGAAGAGTTGCAAGAGATTCCAAAGTCATCTAGAGGCCATAGTTGAAGCCAATGGGGATTTTATTGAATAAATTTACTCTTTAGTATTTCAAGATATTTTTTGTATAATTTTGTCAGTAATTCCCTAATCAGTATTTCAATTTTCATTTGATATTTAGTAATCTGTCATGTGTTTACTGTCAAATTGGATGCATCATCAAAGTACTATATCTTAGGTTCAGGAAGCAAAATAGATTGTTTCTTCATTTTTCACACTTTATGATGTCTAAAGAAAAGAGACTCTCATACAAAGCTAATTTCAAATTAAGTATGATTAATTATGCAAAAGTGCACATGGTTGAAGAATTCATGAGAACAAATAAGAAGTGATGTAGGGATTAAGTCATTTAAGAAATGTATTTTTGCATTTAGAACAATATATACTAGTTTTTAAAGTATCAAATTGAATTTTTCTTCAATAAAAATGTTTTAAATATGACTATCTTTTTTTTCTAAAATGTTGTCTTCAAAATGTGTTATATGCCAGTGTGTCTTATATTCTGAAAAATATGGTAAGTGATGAATTTATTATCTTTGAAAATCATGTTCTTTCTTGTTTGTCATTATTTTAAAGATAATAAACTACTAATGGTGATTTTTAATACAAATCCCACACTCAGAAAAGCATTCATGTCGATCTTTGCATTAATATAGTATATTTTTCAAAACAAATCTTTATTAAATGATGTATATGACATAAAAAACAGGTTCATGAAATAATGATAATAACTATTAGATAACAAAATCACTCCATCTGTAAAAGCCTGTCTGCTACTTTGTACTACAAAATATTTCACAAAGAGCGTAGACCAGAAAACTATTTTACATTTTGCCTACATAACTCCAAAATATATCCACATAAAATAGTATAATTTATGGTGCTTTTATTAGGTAATTGAATGACAAAATGGAAAAAATTCCTATGTTATGCATCTCATCCTTTGAAAGGAATTCTTAAGACTAATAACATTTTTGCCAATGGAGTCTTATATGGTGTGGGGGAGAATAGTGTTTATCTCAGATAGATACCCAAAACATTACAAACTGTAACAATGATTAGAGGCCATGTTATAAAAATTTTAAAGTATGTTACAGCGAATTGAGCAGATTTGAAGTTTTAATTTTGGTTTTAATTGCAAGAAAATAACAGTGATAAAAAAAGCTAGGGATAAAAAAATAAAAGTTATTTTTGTGTACTTAAAGCAGGTTTCAAACTGTTTTTAATATCAATTTTTGTCATTCAAAATTATCTTTGATTATGTCATGATTGATGTCTACTGATAGAACAATTAAAACTCTGTAATTAAAAATCTTACAGAAATTTTAGAAATATAAGATTCAAAGAAAATCTGTTAATTAAATAATTATTCAACTGGGCTTCGAATAAATATTACTTTTTACTGAAAATATACTTGTGTACAGTCTCTTTTTGTTACCTGTCAAATCACTTAAAGGTTTTTCAAAGTGACTATTGTATCACCTTCTTATTTCATATGTGATGAAAGCTTGCTTAAATATGGGACAGATGAAGTGTAGATAATAAAAGTGACACAATCTAATATTGCCCATAATGGTTAAAGTATATTCTTAACATTAAAACACAGCCACATGACAAGTAGTAACAACACTTCAGTAATATTTAAAGATAGCTTTTTTCTATTTTTGAAATTAAATATGTTCAATTAAAATATTTAAATCACAGGTGAGTAGCTTTGTCATTTAATTGATAAATAGTTTGGTTTGTTAAATTTTTGTAATCATACTTATTATAAAACCCAGGTTGTGTGTGTGTGTGTGTCTGTACGTTTATATATTGGATCGGATTTCCTACATTTTTCAACCGATTTCAACAAAACTTCACAGGACTACATAAAATTACCTTGCGGTGGTTCTGAAAGTGCTGAAAATTGGAAAAACACAATTGTTTTTGCACAAAATCAATTTGAAAATGATTAAGAGGCATCACAAGAATGAAAGGGGAACAACTCATATCGAGTTATACTTATTATAAAACCCAGGTTGTGTATGTATGTGTTCGTTTATATATGGGATTGGATTTCCTACATTTTTCAACCGATTTCAACAAAACTTCACTTTTTTTTTTTGGCAGGTAGTGTTTCTTATTGTCTTGCACACTTTTTTCTTTATTTTTACATTCAGAATGCTTTAAAAATTCCATTTACAAAACAATTGTTTATAATAAAATTCTATTCAATCAGTAGACTCATAACAATTGAAAACAATGTTTTTGTTTGAGTTTGGGTTTGACCAATTCGTAAAAAAAAAAAAAAAACTAATTAAGACATGCGTGTTCGTCAACCTTAAACAATAATCTTTGTCAATTTTATTTTTCAGTCTTTATGATACTTGATCTATCTCTTACTGTTACATCCCTGGGCAACGCCGGGCTCTACTGCTAGTTAATTATAAATAAAGTCTAACTATTCTAAATGGAAATGTTTTGGAAAAACTTGTTTTTGACTTTCATAAAAATAATAATTTTTGAGGATAGCAACTGAAATTTCTATTTAGTTTAAGCATTTACTTTCTGTTAATCATCTTAAACAACTTTGCATTTATTAATATTTTATTCTAAAATGTTAAAGTATTTTAAAAATTTCTGTAATATAAAACACAATATGAATCATGAGATATTCCATTGTTACAATAACTGGAAACATTAGTCAATACCAAGTAAAATAATAGCAAAATATCTTAGTCATAAATATGAACAATTAGATTGTTAATTCATTGATTTTTATTTCATTTGTTTTGTGTTTGCTTTCTTTGGATATTTTTACTTTTAATGAATCAGAATAGTTTCTTATATACAACAGAATTTATTGTGCAGATAAACAATCTGAGATTAATTAGGATGTAGTGATACAGAAGGTTCTTATCTCCCTTTGGTGGAGATAAGTCACATGGGTCACGTGATGGACCACTTAGTGACATCACTCCATACAGTGACGAAAGTAGCAGTGAAATTCAGTTTTGTTTTACAGCAGCCTAAACATAAGGTTGCTTTCTGTATCTTGAACTCCGCATGGCCCTGGCTGAGGCTAAATCTGCTTCTCCTAACAGCTTACAACTCCATGTTGCTGTTTCCCTTTGGGAATATATCTTTAACAGATATAGAATGAAACTCCAGCTCACAGTCTTCAACCTGGGAGAACTCAAGACTCATTGTTTCCCATTTATAGAATATGTCCTCACCAGCCCATTTGTATTTGGAATCCTAAACATGGCTTCTCCAGACACAGGAGTATCTCCATATTATATTTAAGACCCATCCTTTTTGTTTCTCCTTACACTTTGCTTTCAGTGTGGGACACATGTGTATATATGTATATATAGTTTTATACATGTCTTAGTAGTATAAAAGTCTTTCTGAGAACAAAGCATGTTTGTCATTTTTTTCCTTTCAGCCATTCTGTTCCATCTGTGAAATACATTGTTATTATATCATGGATATAATAATGCCCATAATAGGGGAAATACAAATGGGAGAATAAATCTTTCTACCACAGCTGTTTCTTGTTACAAGGAGTAAAATATAACCATTGCAACTGAAAAATGATTTAAATATTGCAGTCTTTTTTACAATACATATAAACTAGTTTTAAAATATTTTCTGACCAATCAGCTTTAGATGCTTTGCGTTATTTCCTGTGACCCATTTTTCTACTTTAAAAGACAATTCTGAAATCAAATTGAGGAATTGTTTTTAATAGTGTAATTCATTTTGAGGATTTTTATGAAGATTTTAAAAAAAAATATTTTATTTGATAAGTATTAAAATTCAATAAATTTAGTAGATTTTTTATTTAATTACAATATATTTCATTAGATTGCTGAGATAATATTACTTGTAGCTGTGTGAAATTTTACTATTTAAGTAAAATACATTTACACTTATATAGCTGTTCATAATATGAATATCTATGCATTTACTATTAAAGTGTTGATCATTACAAATAAATAAATTCAAATAATAAAAAAAAAATGAAAAATTATTATATAAAATAATTAAAGGGTAAATAGCACAATAGACTATGTTTTAAAGAGTAAATAATGCAATAGACTAGGTTTTAAAGGGTAAATAGTACAATAGACTAAGTTTTAAAGGGTAGATAATGCAATAGACTAGGTTTTAAAGAGTAAATAAAGCAACAGACTAGTTTTTAAAGGGTAAACAGCACAATAGACTAGGTTTTAAAGGGTAAATAATGCAATAGACTAGTTTTTAAAGGGTAAATAGCACAATAGACTAGGTTTTAAAGAGTAAATAATGCAATAGATTAGGTTTTAAAGGGTAAATAGTACAATAGACTAGGTTTTAAAGGGTAAATAATGCAATAGACTAGGTTTTAAATGGTAAATAATGCAATAGACTAGGTTTTAAAGGGTAAATAGCACAATAGACTAGGTTTTAAATGGTAAATAATGCAATAGACTAGGTTTTAAATAGTAAATAATGCAATAGACTAGGTTTTAAATGGTAAATAATGCAATAGACTAGGTTTTAATGGGTAAATAGCACAATAGACTGTATTTTACACTTTCTTTTGAGAGGAGTGTTTTACAAAAACATTTATTAATGAAAATAAGTTAGTAAAACATATTCTTTAAATAAAAAAAAAACTGCTAAAATGAAGCCAGATGGTTACAAAAATATAGCTTGAATAAAATTTTGTGTGTAAGACTCTATATATGAGGCTCAGATTGATGTAAAAATACTGCTGAAATGAAGCCTGAACATAAAATGGATGTATATATAAAATGTTTTTAAAAAATTTGTAAACTAAGTAGTTCCAGTCTGAAATTCTCAAAACATGTTTTCAAAGAGGTAAAGTCAATATTTACTGATAGAATGAAACACTGTATAGCCTCTCACAAGTTTGGTTCTAGAGATTACTGGTGGCTCTGCAAGAGTGCGTGGAACAAAAGCAAATCCTCAGTCCCTCCTCTCTTCAATTGATTTGAAATTTTGTCATTTATTGCAAATAAAGCAGAGTGCTTTACTTGGAAATTCTCTTCCAACTCCACTCACCACTCATCTGGATTATCTCTGCCTCATTTTCCCCCTAGAAAAGAATGATATGCACATAACTTCACCCATGGTTTCTGTTATAATTTCTAAACTAGATCTCAACTAGGCTTGTGGATTTGACAGTATCTTTGTAACTGTCTTAAAGAATTGTGCTCCTAAACTGGCCCCTGTTCTTGCCAAATTTTACAATAAATGTCTCACTACTACTTACTTTCCAACTTGTTGGAAGTCCTCCTCAGTAGTTCCTGTCTTTAAGAACTCTAGGGATCTATCTGACTTCTCAAATTATTACCCTATTAGTCTCTTAACTCTTTTTAGTAAAGTATTAGAGACTCTGACCAATGCTGATGTTAAGCATCTTACTACATATGACCTTACAAATAAACAATTCCATTTCTTCAGATCTACTGCCAATGTGTCAACAGCTATGTGTTATCTATCAAGCTTTAGATAAGAATAGTGACACTCAAGCTGTGGCACTATATATCTCAACAGCATTCTATAGGGTTTGGCATGCTGGCTTTCTTCACAAGCTGAAGAGTTATGGTGTCTTTGGACAAATATTTGGCTTAAACCAATCATTCCTAACAAATCTTGTAATGAAGGTTATGTTGAATGGACATGCTTCTAGCTAATTTCATATTAATGCAGGATCTCCCAGGTCTATATCCTCAAACCTATGTTGTTTCTGATCTTCATCAACAACCTTCCTGGTGTCATCAGTTCCCAATTAGCTATCAATGCAGGTGACACAACTATTTACTCATGTTTTAGTACTAAATTTGATAGAACCAACAAAGTAGAACTGGCAACTGCTCTTGAAATGCATCTCCAATCAGTGGTTAACTAAAGTAAGGAATGGCTTGTAAATTTTAATGCCTCCAAAACAAAAATGCTTTCATTTAATCACCACAGAGAACCTTTTCTGTCTGTCATCAGCATGGCTTATGATAAACTCCAGGAGAGCAACACACTACGCCTTCTTGGCCTCATGATTTCCGCTGACATGAAGTGGAGTGACTATATTGAATCAATTGTTTTGTCTACTACAAGGAAAGTTGGGTCAGTGTCATTCCAGAAAATTTTTCTTGTCTGAATCCATCTTGTACATTTAGAAATCTACCATTCGCCCTTGCATTGAATGATGGAAAGTAAAAGAAAAATATATCTGGTCTGGTGCACCTGCTGTACATCTCAAGGTTCCTGACAAAATCCAAGGAAGGATCTGAAATGTAATCATTCCTGACCAGGTATCTTGACTTCAGTCACTTTCTCACTGATGTGATGTGGTTTCCCTCTGTCTTTTCTACACATATTTTTGTTGCAACTGCTGTGATGAGCTGTCTTCCCTAAACCCGCAATCTTTGTGTGGATCTAGTCTAAAAATGATAACAGGAGACAGAAACAACTATTTACACCTGGCTTAGTAGCAAATCCTACAGAGTAGAATTAGAAACTTCTCTCAAAATGGATCCCAATATATGGTTACCTGGGGCAAGGAATGGCTTGTAAATTTTAATGCCTCCAAAACAAAAATGCTTTCATTTAATCACCACAGAGAAACTTTTCTGTCTGCCATCAACCTAGCTGAAGCTAAACTCCAGGAATGCAACACTTTGTGCCTTCTTGGAATCATGTTTTCCACTGACATGAAGTGAACTGATTATATTGCATCAATTGTTAGGTCTACTGCTAGGAAAGTTGGTTTGCTATGTGTCATATGAGAAGAAAATGAGTAATTACCAACACCGATGTTCGAGCATGACACTCCGGATTTATGAATATATGTTTTCCGCCAGGTGTATAAATAGCAGTATCAGGCAACTGATTAGGGTGATTATTGAGTGATTATTGAGTGATGATGGGCACATGGCTGAGTGGTTAGAACGTTTGCATTCTGAACATGAGACCCAGGTTTGAATCTCACCATGGTCGATTTGTCAGGAAGAAAACTTCCTGATGTTATCAAACTAGAGGGGTTGATCCCAGCATGTTGCACCTTTGGATAGTGCCTGAAAACCATACCCAAGGTTAACCCAAGCCTTGTGAGTGAAATTGGGTAGACAGAAGCCTTGGGGGTCATCGATAGCTGTTCTAGCACAAAATCACATGTCATCATGGCCGAGGGCTTGAGCATGCTGGCCTTGTTCAAATTGTTGATCACGCTAGATAACATGCTCTTTCCCATGAACTGTAACTAAGGTCTGCTCAGCATTGTTGCAGTATAAACCACAGGTGGGCTCTGTGGATGTTGAATAAACATAAATGTGCCTGAGCAAGTGTCTGCAATAGGGAATGGATAGCCGCCCTAGTAGACAGGTATCCTCATATACGAGTGGCCAGCTATACATACACTGAGTGACTGTTGAGTGGAACTATCCAGTCAAATTAGTGTGAATTATTGTGCGTTGATGATTTTGGTTTTGATTTAAGATTTACTGGATGTTAAGCCGAGCTATGCTACTAAAAAGGTATTTACTGAAATGGTTAATTATCTTTGGTTGACTTTTACTTCTTTGTTCTTGTTAAGTATTTATTTGTGGTTGTAATTAAATACTGTTTTATTTTAACATTGAAGTCTTAATTATTAACGGCCATGTACGTCACAAGGAATTCATGTTAAACTCACACAAAAAGAAAAAATACATCTTAACAGGATGTTCAGTGAATATTTACCACTTCAGAAAAGTGACGACATATGGAACTATGATTTTTGCAGAACTATAAATAAATAACCTGGTGAAGATATTCAACAATCAATTCAACAGACTACAGAAAAATAGAAGAATTAAAGTCTGTCATGTTTCAAATGTTGGAATAACAATTGTAATGACAACAACAACAGAAAGTTCTGGAATTATTATTACATAGAACTTCACTGGAAAAAACATCAGATTTATTCACTCCAGATGTTGTCGCCAATTCAATTAGTGAATTTTTATACAATCCAGATGAAGGAATAACAATTCCAGCATATTATAAAAGATACGAAGAAATCTTCAAAAAGGATTGTTTGCATTGGGATGATGGAAAAAAAAGTTCACTTATTATTAAGAAAACTGTCTTCTGCAGAACATGAAAAGTATGTGAATTTATTTTGCCAAAAAAAAACCAAAAAAACAAATGAGATTAATTCTGATGAAATTGTATTAATTCTGTCAGAAATTTTCAGTGATAGCTGTTCACTATTTAGCACACATTGGCATTGTCTTAATTTAGTAAAGGATGACAATGAAGATTTTGTCACTTATGCTGGAGTAGTGAACCCGGAATGTGAGAAATTTAAATTCAATGAACTAACACCGGATTTATTCAAATGCCTAATATTTGTACAGGGCTTAACTGCTAATAAAGATACTGAAATAAGAGCTAAGATACTGTCTAAATTAGACACACTGGCCAGGGGCTGTGTTTCTCCTCCTCCTTGTCTCCCTTCATCTGGGTTCAGCGAACAGTCACCGGGTTATATGGAAAGAGAGTGTAAAAATTAACTAGACCTGCAAAGTACTAAAAATCTCAAGAAAAATAAACTGATATGTGCTATAAAATATAAAAAGTATAAAAATGTTCACCAAGTGTATTCCAGCTAGGTTCATAATACAGAAAGATGTCATTAGGGTTATCATGAAACTAAATGAACTTAAATTGAAGGGTGTGTGGCAACAGAATGAAGAAAAGGTTAAGGTCATGAAGGCATAATGTCACCCCTTGGTCATGTGGACAGAGTAGCAAAAGGCTACAATATCCCTTATTGTGTTTGCCCTTGAAGGATTTGGTCATCTTGTTTGTGTCAATAATTTATTCTAGGTATTTCACTCTATTCATAAATATTTCGCACTTTTCTTCATTGAAGTTAAAACCATAGTCTTTAATTCTTGCTGCATGTATATCATCCAGACTCAAAAAACCTACTCTGTACACTTCGGTTATAATATTATGGAAGGTTTACCATTGGACCTGACCAGCAACCTCGCAATGCCAACACTGGACATTGGTTTTGACCAACAACTACACAACGCTGGTACTGGACATTTAAGTGGAATTTTCTTCTCCTTGATTATGTTGTCCAGACTTCAGATAACCTATTCCAAACACTGGTTAAAATACTACAGAAGGTTCACCAAACTTGACCTGCAACTACTTAATGCCAGCATTTTTGCAGGATATTTGAACTGAACTTTTGAACTGTGGGCTTACATGCCAGCTTAACTTACATGGACTCTACTTGTAACATTTAATCACAGATATAATATCTAGATCTTCTAGCCAGTCAGTATTCCTCAATTTACACAATTCCGTCTCCATTACCTTATTCTTCATTTGATCACTAATCACTACTTTTGTATCCAATGTAAATAAATTTTATATTAATTTTTAGTTGTCATTTTTTGTCCTTTTGTTGACATTTTAAAATGTTAGTAGGCCTCTTGTGACACCTATGCCTTATTGGGGTGCACAGGCCATCTTATATCATGCCCCACTCCAAGGGGTCCTCTACAGGGACATGCCCACTCCAACAAATGTATCAAAGTTATAAGCATTTTTAGGGTAAGCTAATTAATATCATACATATCAAACATGTATAAATTAACAGCACTCTTGAATAACTTGTTAAAGAAAGATGTGAAATGGGATTGGTCAGATAAATGTCAAAGTGCTTTCAAAGAGATCAAAAAAGTCCTAACATTGGACTTGTCGCTAGCTCATTTTGACCCTAAAATAGAGGTTGTGGTTACAGCAGATGAAACTTGTAGAAGTCAAGTGACTTACCTGCCAACATGGCTGCCTCCTTCTATTTCCTTGTAAAAGCTGATTTTACCTTATTTTATAGGAGAGCGCCTAATACACCAGTTGGGTTGGTCCATTTTGCTAGAATGGACCTTCCCAATACATTTGCATGAGGGGTCTTTGTTCAGCTATATATTTCTCCATAAATGACTCAAGTCAGTTTTGGCTTTGGCTACATTTGCCTACTTGTGTGCTAAACCTCTGGCAAACTAGCTAATATTCAACATGGCGCTGCGAACAGGATACGAAGACTGGCAAGAGCTACTTATCAAAATTGGCATTCCTACCGACTCTGCCAAAACCTATGCTGAATCGTTTGTGAAAGAGAATATTACTAAGGATAGCCTCTCTATCATAGACCGGGAAATCCTTAAAGAACTAGGTGTCACAACCATGGGACATGCCCTAGCTATCCTTAAGCTATCAAAGGAGCAACCTTTGACATCAGACAGCTATACGAAGGCCCCTGCAGCCAAACTCCCCCAGCTCCATTCAGAGATGACATCACAACAATTCCGAAAGTTCAGAATTGATTGGGAGGTATTTGTGCAAATGACAAACATGCCCCCTACACAGACCAACATCCATTTATACAACTGTGCTGATGAGACTGTGCAAACGTCGATCATCAATACATACCCCAAATTTTTCTCGGAAAAACCAAACAGACTCCTGAACATGTTGGAGGCATTAGTTACCCAAAAATCGAACCCTATGGTTCATAGATTGTCTTTCGCTTCGATTTCCCAGGGACCAGGCGAATCAATCCAGCAATTTGTTGTCCGCCTTAAGGGTACAGCACAGGATTGTGACTTCACATGTCCCATTTGCAGTCATGACCTATCTGACATCTATATCAAAGACCAGCTGGTCAGAGGTACAGCAAATGATGCTCTCCAAGCAGATTTACTAGCAAAGGCCAGCTCATTGAAGACCCTTGACCAAAACATCAACCATGCTGAGGCATTCGAGGCAGCACTGCGTGACCAAGCACGAATGGCAGGGTCAACTGAAATGTCAGCATTGCGTGCATCAACCTATCGCAAAGAAAAAACAACACAAGTGGAAAAAAATCCCCCTCAATCCAGAAGCCCCAAAAAACTGATTATAAAACAAAACAAGTTCCGCTGTAGTGGATGTGGTAGCCACAAGCATGGCATCCCAGGAACCAGCACCCGCCAACAGGCATGTCCTGTCTGGAATCAGACCTGTGACTTGTGTGGCATCCAAGGTCATTTTTCAAAAGTTTGCCGATCAAGAAATCGCTCTAGTGAAGTGAGAGGCTTCCAAGACGATGAAGCTAACATGGACAGTTTGATTGCACATGTAGAGTTTGACCAGGAGACAGGCTCATATGTGTCCTCTAACAAAAATAGTGTTGTTCAGATAGAAGCAACACTGGTCCCATTCTCTCCAAAGCCAGACCCCAGAAATCCTGAAGATATTCCAGGTAATCAAAGCACTCGTTTGAAAATCTTCCCAGATAGTGGGGCCACCATTTGCCTTGGAGGACCCAAGCACCTACATAGCATGGGTCTCAAGGAAAGTAACTTGATCCCATCAAAGAAAGTTATTCGTGCTGTGGGTGGCTCAACCCTTATAAGCCAGGGATGGTTGCCTATTCAATTTAGTGTTGGAGAAATGTCGACAAAGCAAGCATTGTACATCTGCAATAACATCGATAAGATATATTTTAGCAAGGCCGCCTGTATTGATGTTGGCATACTGTCTCCTCACTTCCCCACGCCTATGACTATGATTTCAGCTACCAGATCGCCCTGAAGAAACACCCTTTCCAGCAAACGAAGGAAATGTGGAGAACCTAAAAAAATGGTTACTGAAACAATTTGCTGATTCAGCATTTAATACTGATGGGCAATTCCCAGCCATGTCTGGTAAACCAGCACATATCCACCTGAAAGAGGGGGCAATCCCTAAGGCAAGACACAGACCAATACCAGTGCCATACCATTTAAAAGAACCAGTGAGGCAAGCCCTTATGCAAGATATAGAAAGAGGCATATTAGAACAAGTGCCCATTGGTACTCCAACAGATTGGTGTAGCACAATGGTCATTACAACAAAAAAGGATGGTCGACCGAGGCGTACCATCGATTATCAATATTTAAATTCGCAATGCAAGCGAGAAACCCACCACACTGCCTCACCTTTCCAGCTGGCAATGCAAGTGCCACCCAATACCAAGAAAACAGTACTGGATGCTGTCGATGGCTACCACTCTATTATATTAGATGAGGAGTCCCAACCGCTCACAACTTTTATCACAGAGTGGGGAAGGTTTATGTACCTTAGGATGCCTCAAGGCTACTTAGCATCTGGTGATGCATACACCCGTAGATATGATGAAGTCATAAAAGATATTCCCAGGAAAATCAAATTGGTTGATGATACTTTGCTCTACGACACCGGCATCAAAGAGGCATTCTATCATACCTTTGATTTTCTAATGAGATGTGCACAAAATGGGATTGTACTCAGCAAAGACAAATTCCAGTTTTGTAAGGACACTGTTCAGTTTGGTGGCCTTCAAATAACTTCATCGGGAGTATCTCCCTCTGAATCTATGCTTAATGCTATTTTAAATTTCCCTGTTCCGAAAACCATCACCGATGCAAGGTCTTGGTTTGGACTGGTAAACCAACTTGCCTGGGCATATTCATTAAGTCCCATTATGCTACCTTTTCGGGACCTTGTCAAAAAAAACTCAAAATTCACCTGGAACCAGACCCTTGAGAAAGCATTTCAGGAATCAAAGCGGGTCATTGTTGAACTAGTAAAGCGGGGCGTCTCAACATTTGACATCAACAGAATTACCTGCTTAGCTCCTGACTGGAGTAAAGACGGCATGGGATTTTTACTTCTTCAGAAACACTGCACATGTGCAATCGAACGAGCCCCTGTCTGTTGCCCTGAAGGCTGGCATCTTGTGTTTGCTGGAAGCAGATTCTGTACTGACGCTGAGCAAAGATATGCACCCATAGAAGGTGAAGCAGCAGCTATCAGCTGGGCACTTGAAAAGTGCCGCATGTTCATACTAGGTTGCCCAAACGTTATAGTCGTGACCGACCATGAACCACTCAAAGGACTTTTTGGTGATCGAGATCTCAGCAAAATTCACAACCCTCGCCTATTCCGACTCAAAGAGAAAAGCTTGAGATATCGTTTCACCATGCAACACTGCCCTGGAAAATGGCACAGAGCCTCTGATGCTATTTCCCGCAATCCAGTCACTACAGTACAAAGCCTACTTGATACATTCTCTATAGAACCCTCCCTTATAGAAATTGATGAATCAGATGAGACTTGTGCAACAATGAGATTGACAGCCCTCACATCAATATCTCAATTAGATGATAATCCTGCCATAACTTCCCCTGACCACATTCGTTTTGCTGGTCAAGAAGACACACAATACACCCTATTACGGAAAACCATAGACAATGGTTTTCCAAACAGTCGTCAAGCAACACCACCTACAATCCGGGAATACTGGGAAGTTCGTAACCGCCTAAGCAATGAAAATGGTCTAATACTACTTGACAGGAGAGTAGTGATACCAACCTCCCAGCGCAAGAACATATTAAAATGCCTACATTCAGCTCATCAAGGAGTAGTTGGCATGAAAGCGCGTGCCAATGACTCAGTTTACTGGCCTGGAATGAATGCCTCAATTCGCAATTACAGGTATAATTGCATTACATGTTCAAGGAATGCCCCAAGTCTACCACATGAACCAATCCAAATGACACCTACACCTGAATGGCCATTTCAACAGATTGTAATGGATTTGTTCTATGTTAAATCCTTCACATATCTTGCTTGTGCAGACAGGCTCACTGGATGGCTCATTCTGTACCGCATCAAGCCAGGGCAAGCGGTTGCTTCCAGGTTGATTTCCATCTGCAGAGAAATATTCCAAACATATGGTGCACCTGAGGAACTTAGTACAGATGGTGGACCGCCATTCTCAGCTTACTCATTCCAACAATTCCTAAAAACCTGGGCTGTTAAGCAAAGAATTTCATCAGTGGCCTATCCCCAGTCTAACGGACGTGCAGAATTGGCAGTCAAGACTGCAAAAAGACTCATAAAAGACTGCACAGGACACCAGGGTTCCTTGGACAATAACATGGCAGCACAAGCAATCTTGCAATATAGAAACACCCCTATCCAAGGCATTGGCTTATCACCAGCGCAACTCCTGCTTCATAGACGTCTTCGAGATTTTATCCCATCGCACCCACAGTTATATAAACCACACCCTGAATGGATAGCCGCAGCGAAAAAACGAGAACAGAGATTATCCAAACGCAATGCAGACCTCATCGAGAAGTACAACCGTACTGCACATGCACTATCCCCACTTTATAAAGGTGACACAGTCTCCATTCAAAACCCAAATAGCCGTCGATGGGACATAGCTGGGCGAATAGTAGAAACACTTCCCAACCGTCAATATAGAATTAGAGTTGCAGGATCAGGCAGAATAACCCTGCGGAACCGTAGGTTTCTAAGGAAACTTGAAGCACCCATAATCAAGACCCCCATACCAAGCGCCATGCCTGTGTCACCTGAGCCGACAATTACGGATACATGCAGACCACATCAATCTGCCAAAGACTTGGAAAATGGTGACATTACATTACAAAATAAACCAGCGTCCCAGGGCCCTACTCAATCACAGCCATCAAGAACGAGGATTCCCAGGGCGCTATCCCGACTACTCTCGTACAATCAGCCAGGCAATAGGGAATTAATTCCTCCCCAACGGCCAATATGCTTCCGCAATGGGGAGAGGAGGGAGATGTAGAAGTCAAGTGACTTACCTGCCAACATGGCTGCCTCCTTCTATTTCCTTGTAAAAGCTGATTTTACCTTATTTTATAGGAGAGCGCCTAATACACCAGTTGGGTTGGTCCATTTTGCTAGAATGGACCTTCCCAATACATTTGCATGAGGGGTCTTTGTTCAGCTATATATTTCTCCATAAATGACTCAAGTCAGTTTTGGCTTTGGCTACATTTGCCTACTTGTGTGCTAAACCTCTGGCAAACTAGCTAATATTCAACAAAACTGAGTTGGGTATTGGAGCAATGATACTACACAAATATGAGGATGGAACAACTAAACCAATATCACATGCTTCAAGATCGTTAATGGCAGCTGAAAAAAACTACAGCCAGAATGAAAAGGAAGCATTGGCTATCATATTTGCTACAAAAAAGTTTATTCATAGACAATTCACACTACAGACAGATCATTGTCCATTGTTGTCCATTTATGGATAAAAAAAGAGTGTTTCTATGCATACAGCAAATAGACTGCAGCGCTGGGGCACTATCTCATCAAACTACAATTATAAAATAGAGTTTCTACCATCCAAAAAATTGAGTCATGTGGATGCACTGTCTACATTAATAACAAAATTCTGCAGACCACTAAAGGACACAGTAATTGCAATGATAAGGGCTGAAAATGAAATTAAGAATGTATTATATAATACAGTGAAATAACTGCCTGTAACATTACAGGAAATAAGAGTTAAAGCAGAAAAAGATGACTTTATAATGAAAGTGAAGAAACAACTGAGATTTAAAGAAAAAGGAAAAATATTACTGGAAGCAATTCATTTTCAATATGTGACAATGTACTTATGTTACAGACAAGAGCACACAATTCACATTTAGTGAATTTGAGGGTTTCTGTAAATCATTAACAATAGAACACATTACAATGCCCCCTAACCACCCAAGAAGTAACAGACAAGCTGAACAGTTTAAAAGGGCACTAAAAAAGTGGGTGAAGACGAGGTAGATGAAAAAATGTTAAAACAATTTCTGAGCATTTTCACAATAATGCCAAACCTGAACACCATGTCTGGAATGTCACCGGCAGAATTGATGCTCACCAGGAAGATTAAGTCCATATTTAAAAAATTTAAATGCAATGTCAATTGCCATCTTTTGTCAGAGTATTTGACATCACTGTGTTCATTCCAATTCTAGATATATGAATTCCTCCAAAATTACCACTTAAACTTTATCATTCAACAGATGGGCACAATAATGGCTGTAGTTGTATGTACACATCCTCTGTTTTGATCAGTTACTTTAACCTAAACATTCACTGAACCAAGTCATCTGTTCTATACTATATAAGAAAAATTAATCAGTTTCCTACTGAACTCACCCTTCATCTGTTTCCTACTGAAGTCACCCTTCATCTATTTATAGTTTTCTTACAGTGTGGATGATGTGAAAAAATTCTTTGAATATGCTTTCTTCAGCTGAATAAAGAGACTTCACTGTGTTTCAAACAGAATTTTACATAGTTTAAGATAAGTATTTTCTTGAGAAGAATTATATATCAGTTATACTGGACTTTTGCCAAAAGCTGTGTAAGAAAAATTATTTCAATGATCTCCATGCACTACTTAGTATTAACTGAAGCAGGAATCATACTATTTATTCAAAGAAAGTACCTCCTGTCTTCAGTGCAAAATATATACAAAATGAATGTAAATCCCTGTAGTTACCTCAACTTGTAGTATTTCTCAGTAAAAATACTTGATTGATATGTAACTTAAAGCATTTTGGAAAAAAAAAAAGTTGATCAGAGTCACCACACTTGATGGTAAAATGTTCCCATCTATGTTGGCAAAGTACATGTACTAATCATCAAATTCCCAATATTAGCATAACATGCATTTTTATAAAATCTACATATATATATGAAATATATGTTCTCTTATTTGAAGTGTTCAAATGTAATGGTGTCACTATTTATATTGGGCAGGTCATTAAGTATACCTTTGAAGAATGTGGTCAAAAGGCAGTATTTAAGGTCAGAAACAGAGCAAAGCATATATGGGAGACTAAAAGTGATAAATTCAATTAGTTGGCAGCTGGTCTCTATAATTTATTAATGGTTGTATGCGTGTTTCAGTATGCAATATATCTGTCTAAAGTTATTATGCAATTCAGTAACTTGAATTTGCTGTGAAAAAATTTGTCAAATTTGAAATTATCAATTTAGATTGAGTTAGATTTTTAGGTAGTTTTTATGTTTTATTAAAGTTATTTGATAAAAACCACTGTCAGAAGTTATTATGCAAAACCAGAGAATTACTTATAGCTAGGTATTAAAATCATTTACCGTTGACCAACATCTAAAATGAAACAAATAGAATGATAGAACAAATAATGAACACATATGATAAGCCATTGGAACATTTATATGTTAATGGCATGATTCTTCTCAATCACAGTCAGCAATCTATTATCGTTAAGTTTTGAAATCATCAGGCTTAATTTCCAAAATAGTTATAGGAAACCTTAGATACATGAGAAGGAGCATTGTTTTGAAACTGCAAGGCTAGGACTTTTACTGTTCAAAGGAAGTCTTGTCCATGAAATCACAATAGTACTTATCGATTTCTCTTCTTCATCAACTTTGAATGGCCAAATCGTAGTTTGGTTGATAATTCCAAACCATTTTGTCACACTGCTTCCTCCTATTTTTTAAACTACAAGCACCTTTATATTAGATCAAATTATCCTTTGGACTGTCTGTTTGGTCCATTAAATATCACTTGAGGTTCTTCTTTGATAATTACATTAAAAAATTTGATTTTCATGTTGTAACAGGAGACAGCTATGGTAGAAAGATTTATTCTCCTATTTGAATTTCCCTCATTATGGGCATTATTATGTCTATGATATAATAGCACCATACAGACAGAACAGAATGGTTGAAAGAAAAAGCAAATATGCTTCTTTGCTCCTCTCAGAGATCCTTTTATATCACTAAAGAATACACAAATCTATACATATATACAAGTGTCCCTTGCGGAGAATAATATATCACATATATCTACACAGCAAAGTAGTGTGTAAAGAGAAACAAAAAGGATGAGATAATATGGAGATACTCCTGTGTCTGGAGAAGCTATGTTTAGGACTCCAGATTCAAATAGGCCAGATTCATCTATGTCCCAGGCAAGGACATATTCCATGAATGGGAAACAATGAATCTTGGGTTTTCCCAAATTGAGGACTGCAAGTTGGAGTTTCATTCTGTATCTTGAAAAGATATATTCTCAAAGGGAAATGGCACCATGGACTTATAAGATGTTGGAGCGGAATATTAAGCCTCCTTGGCTCAGGCTAAAAGAAAACAACCTCATGTGGTGGCTGCTGTAAACAACGTGAATTTGGCTGCCACTTTCGTCCCTGTATGGCATGACATCACTAAATGACTTATCTCCACCAAAGGGACATAAGTGCCTTCTGTATCCCTACAATGAAATTTTTGACCTAAGATAATTTAAGATATTTACTTTACCTGAGAGATTTCTTGACAGACCCTAATTTCTTTTTGTTCATTTTGACTCCCATAATTCCATCCTGTTCAAAGATCTGAGCACTAGTTAAAAGTGACTGTTTTACTAGAACTCATTTTAGTTTATATTACTCTCAATGAAACAAATTATTAAAACCTTTTCCTTTACATTTAGTTCTAAATTTATTTATATTTTCAACTGTTTTCTTTATAATTCACTGATCTCTGCAAAACTCAAAAATGGAAATTCTTTCACTCAATAACTTTGTTATTCCCAGCTTTTCTGCATTTGTTAGATATTTCCATTACCCATGTTTCAAAATATATATTCTGGAAAAAGAGAAAAACAATAAGTTTCAGAGGCTTTTAAGTAATATTATTTTAATCTGCATAATAACTTCAGACAGTCAATTTTCATAAATTCCAGATGTCTCAAATAATAGTCATTAAAAAGAGTTAAAAACATTAGTTAGAGATTTTACCAAGTGTGAAATGGAACAGTTTAAATTTGATAAAGATTGGTTCAGGTATTTTTGAGTTACTGGAATTTATACAATTTGTATAATAACTTCAGATAGACTGTACATCTACAGGTATATTAGTGTACATATTTAAATATAAACCTGTATATATATATATATATATATATATATATATATATGTTGAGATGTTGAGTGTTTCCGTGTGCGTGTATTGAAATAAGGACAAACACATACGTAGGGAAAAATACTGGTATATTCAAAGAGGTATTTACAACAGAGAGATTAGTAGTCAAACGAACGCAGGTTAGTCAGTAACAATCAAAAAGAGTATAAAGTCCAATTGTATCTTCTGGTAGAGAGACGGAAGTGTGATGGTCACCTGATCTCCCCAGAACTCTATAGAACTGTCCTATTAGTAGTAGAGAGATCAGTCCATTCTGATGAGAAGATGGGTGCGCCCCAACAATATATATGCATGTATTTCTGGAGTTTTCTTGTACACATGCATATATACATATATGCACATATAGCATCACTATTGACAGGTGTTGTATCATCAAGGTGAATGATACACAGAGAAGAATGAGTGCTTAATATATTTATTCAGCACCAGTATCTGGTGCTAATGGATACATAAATAAACACAAAACAATAAGTTACAAAATGATTAACAAGACAACTTATAAGGAATAGGCAAGGGTCAAATGCTGTATAGCCAAATGAAGTAAGATCAGTCTGAATATTAATCAGCTTAGTATTGTCGAAGTTAGCTCCTTCTTAACTCCTTAACCCTTTCACCAGGGGTCTCTCTCTCCCCTGGCTATAAATACTGGGTGACCCTTAGCCTCAATCTCTTCAGCCTTACCACCTCGCAGATGTGAACGCTCACAGATACAGCAATTCACAAATGCTGGGAACACGCTAAGAACAATACATGTACGTACAAACACCCACCACAACACACACACATAATATTCACCACATGCACTCTGTCCATGTAACTGTCCATGTAACTTATAACCTTTCTTATTAATACATATTTGTTTACATATATTTATCGGTCTTGTGTTTGTTTTTCTTTGCCTTCTTTGGACTTAATTAAAGTTCAACTTTCTCATGTAGTTGGACTGGCTAGCAAGAAAATTTTAACCCATGTGTATTCTTCTACTCAACATTGCTGACACGGTCCACTACAGTATCAACTTATTAATCAACTGTTGAAGTCCTCAATCATAGACTATTTAAGGCTATGAGCCAGGCTATCTGGTAGAGTGCTGAAGGGGTGCTAGCTACTCTACAACAACAAGTTACCTGCAATTGTTGAGAAAACACCTTAATTCCATTCTGACACCAAGTTCACAAGCAACAGAAGATCACACATGACCTAAACAAACCGTCTGATAGGAAAATTACTGTTCCTAAACATTTTAAAATTTACATTTTTTTCTAAAGCATCTTTCCTGACCAGTTATTGAAAGCTCATGTGGTTTTCATAGCAGCCATTTCTGAACCACTGACTCACTATAAATCCAATGCTGATTTCCCAACAAATGCAGATCTGACCAGGCTGGCATTAGTGATGGACCCACACAGCAGGCAAACTTAATCAGGCCGTCAACAACATCACCCAGCACTTTCATCAACAGTGATGTCTTTGGCCTGTGATGAAACCAGCAGCAGCAGAGACTAACTCTCGACTACTACAATGCGCTAATTCATGGAATATTTCTCTCACAAGTCTATCTCACTCAACTACAGGTCATCCTTAATAGGAATACTTCTCTCTCAGGATGGGTCTAGGTTTAATCTCTGACACCTGAGTTGTTCTCCAAAGGAAAGTGTTGAGGGAGCATGAGTAATATATGTGTGGGCCTCCATTGTAAACTTGACCTTTTGCCACATTTTGTCTGAGATGAGTATACAAATAATTACAAAACTGCATTTATTTAATATTATAGTTTTACATAATACTTACACATTCTTATCGAAAGGATCTGCTGCATAGGGAACTGACCAGTAGCAAGAGAGCATAAGCATGACTCTCATTTCAAAATTATCTACAAGAGGGACATGAAGTCATTGAGAGGTAAGAGGATATCAGCAATAATTTCTATCACTGGAGATGAGAACTATATATCAAGAGCTGAAGTGAGAAGAAGAGAAAGTAAGGATTACTGCTGAGGAAAAGCACACTCAACAGAAAGACAGCAACAAGGGCTGGAGTAGTGTGTAGTCACTGAAACTGAGACTATCACTACTGTATGGGTCTGTACAGCCACAATACATGCTGTGCTAGCACTTGAATCAAAACTCCCTGGGTGCAGATCTATGGTCTCTTGAGACAGATTGATACACATGAACATGTGCACAGAGACAACTAGATTTGCATATAATTAATTTTGTTTTGAGACACATACACAAACATTGAGAATTTTTATTAGGTGTTTATAATATAGATGTTAAATGCCATGGCCCTTGTCTCCACAGCTTTCTTTTCTCTAGCATGTGCAAATTGCTATGATTTCTTGGAAAAGATAGAGAATTGTTGTACTTCAATTGTTTAACTCAAATGGCTCATTTTGCTGCTCCTAGCTCATATAACAAAAACAGACCTTAATTTTGATTGTCTCTGTGTTCCCACTTCCAGAATACCATCCAAAATACCAAGGTCATAAAACATATTTCCTGACCAATCAGAAAAGGCCCATGCAGTTTTCACAGCAGCCATTTCTGAGCCACTGCCTTGGGTATAAAGCCAACACCATTTTCACCCACAAAGGCAGATCTGACTAGGTTGGGACAGACCCCATGACAAGCAAACTTAACCAGGTCATCAGTAGCAATACCAAAGTGGTTCCATAAACAGTGATGCCTTTAGCCAGTGACAAAATCCTTGACTTCTATAATGTACCATGTGATAATTTGGGGTTAAAGCATGTTGAACCAAGCAACAGTTTATCCTGCAAAGGGAAATGCAGGTTCAAATCCTGCTAGAAAGTCCATTTTATATTAATAAGTTTCTGGAATGTTCAGGCCAGTAGGCAAAATAAAATAGTGTTTAAAATAAATGGAGCATTTACTCAAATATGAGTATAACCTAAAAATGATGTTTAAAGTAATAAAACATATATAAAATATATAATAAGGTACAATAATACCACATAAAGTGTAAAAATGACTCCAACTATGAGAAGTATTAAGCATAAAGAACAATCAACCCGCCAGTAATATGTGTATGTGTATGTGTGTGTATGTGTGTACATATGTATGCGTGTGTGCATGTGTGTATGTAAAAATACGAGCTGCATGGATAAATGTATCAGCACCGGATGGCAACAGTTTCTTTCATGCTTAAATGCAATCATCATGATGATCTGATGACTGCACTTAAATATAAAACAAACTTTTATCATCCATTGCTACACTGCTTGTATTTATATGTGCTCTGTCTCTGATATTAAGCATTTTCCTATCAGAAATATACCTTACATTAAAACTATATTTTATCATTTTTTATCATTTCTATCTTGATCTATCGCAGACACTCACTCAGGCACATTTTGTGTTTGTTCAACACTCACAGAGCCCACCTGTGGTTTTTAATGCAACTATGCTGAGGAAAGACTGTAGTTACAATTTCTGGGAGTGAGTGTGTTATCTAGCATGATCAACAATATGAACAAGGCCAGCATGCTCAAGCGCTCAGCCATGATGACTTGTGGCTTCGTCCTAGCACAGCTACCGACGGCTCACAAGAATTCTGTCTACCCAATTTCACTCACAAGACTTGGGTCAAACTGTGGCATGGTTTTTCAGGCACTTTTCAAAGATGCTGCATGCTGGGATTGAACTTGATTCAGTCCAATAACATCAGGTAGTTACCTTCTCGATAACTCGACCATGGTGAGATTCGAACGTGGGTGTCATGGTCAGAAAGCAAATGTTCTAACGACTTGGCCACAAGCCTATATATATATATATATATATATATATATATATGCTAAGATATAGCTTTAAGATATGCTACATTTATAGGTTAAAGTGCTCAATATCTGGGATAGAGCATGTGTAAATACAAATGTGGACACTGGTGTCAAAATTGAGTAGTGACAGTCTGTTTCACACTTGGACGCAATCTTCAAACACTATATGTACATGTATATGTATGTATCTAAAGAATTAATGGGTTTTTTTTTAATCTAACATTGTTATTAATTCAAATGTTATATATATGTATATGTATAAATTTGCTATATTTATGAGGGAGAAATACTCAGTATAAGAAAGAGGGCATTTGCATATATGATCTGAAAATTGCTTGAAGCATAAAACTTACAGTCACCATACAATGTGGATTTCTGTGTCCACAATCTATCTATTTATCTATCTATCTATCTATCTATCTGAGCAGACTCCAGACTTCAATCAGAATTGTTTGTCGAAATAGCAACTTTTTACTGCTATTTCTGGGAGGGTAAAGTAATTATGGGTGAGTGATTTATCCAGATGCTCATTTTCTTCTTTATCAACCGCCCTAGTATATTAATGATAATAAATTTTGTCAAAGAATTTGTTAATGAGATAGATTAAAAGGGGAAATGGATTCATGCCTTTCATCAGAGGGATGTTAGATTAGTTTGTTGATTCTGATTTCCATGCTGACTATACTACGTTGAAGTCCATCTTATGATACAATACACCAAATATATTTGTATATTTTTATCTGAAATATCACCAATGCAAGGGAGATAACTAGAGTTATTTCTTGCACTGGTGGCACCAGGTGGCATTGTATTTGTAAATTTGTAATGACAATGACATACTGTTCGAAGTCAGGAGGTGAAAAGATGATCTCTGCCAAAGATTGGTACAATAATCATAATTGTAAAAATATTTTTGAAAACTCACTTGTGATAAATAGTAAATACAAGTTTCATATATTCTGTAATTTTCTTTATACCAAGGATAAATTATTCTATATGTAATTAGCATGTATGTAGATATTTGCTAAATTAAACTTAGTCTGAGATTAGGCCACAAATGTAGGTCAAGCTGTGTGTAATAAAGAAAGTTTATCTTTCTCTTATTTCTTTTTTTTAAATTTTATTTCATTCTACCTTTCTTTGCTTTTACCTTTTATTTTATTATTTTATTTTATGTTTTTTTTAAGAGAGGTGTAGGATTCATTTTTTTGATTTTCTCTATGTCCATGTATTTGTTGTTTTTTTTTTCCCCCAGAATCCTTTTCTTTAATATCTGGGAATTGCCATGTATTGTTATTTCATGTTCTGATACAAAAATCTAAGCAAAAGAGACATCAAAGCTGTAAACAATTTTCTTAAAGTGACTGGCCAAATTCTTCAGTGTTAAATTATGGAAAACACTCTTCTTTTCCTAAGAGTTTTAAAGGGGAAAAAATAAAACCAGAATTTTTAAATGTTTGAAGTTTATTTTTGATTACTTGTCATCCTGAAACAAGGAATGTTTTGCATAGTGAAAAATATTTTAATGCCTTAAAAAAACAAACCATTATTTTCTTTGTATTTGCATATCACAGCAAGTGAATAAATTAACATACCTTCATGTTGATACCATCCTGCAGAAATTAAATTCTATACTCAAAAGAATTTACAGCCAGAATGTGTGTGGATTCAGTACTACTTAGAGATATTTTTCTTGGTGAATGTTCCACTTCTGGGCTGTTATGTTTATGTATCATCTGCACATTAGGGGAAAGTGAATGGGACAAATGCATATGTGTGTATGACAAAGAATGTGTTTCCTGCTTATGAGTGTTCTGTGGCACTACCCGTTACAATGGCATCAAATGGAGTTGACCTCTCAGACTTTTGATATTAACCTAGTTCCACTAATCAGAAATAAATTACATCTACACTGTTTTTTTTTCCTTTCTTCTTTCTCTTTCTCATCACCTATTTCTTTCTCTCTCTCTCTTTTTGTTTTTCATTATTGTATCTTTATCTTTATTTTTTCTTTTTCACTTTTCCTTTTTTAGTTTTCTTTTCTCATTCATTTTTATTGTTTTTTTCACATTTTTATAAGTTTTCTTTTATCATTTATTTTATTGTTTATTGTTCACTCTCTTCCTTTTTTACTTTTCTTTTCTTGTTCATTTTTATTGTTTCCTTTATTTGTCTGTTTATTTCACCTTTGTTTATTCATTGTTTTTATATTTTTCATATTTCCTTCTTTTCTTCACATTTTCCTATTATTATACCTTCTTTAATTCTTACTTTCTTTCTTCCACTTTCAGTCCAGTTTGTTTTTTCATTAATCTTCATTTTTCATTTTTTGTTTATTTCTTTCAAATTTATTTACTTTTTTAAAAAAATTATTGTTTTTTTTAATTCATTTTGTTCTGTCCTTTTCTTCTTTCTATTGATTTTTCTTCATTATATAATTATATTTTATCTACTCAATTTTTTCCCTTTCCTGCTTGTTTCTTCATTTTTTTCTTGATTAATTATTTCTTCTAATTTTTTTCTCTTTTTCAACAATTTTTCTTATCTCATTCATAATATATTTTCTGCTTCATAATTTTTTTCTTACCTTCCTATTTTAATGACAAAAGAAGTTCTAAATAATAATTAATCAAACATGAATCAAACATTAATCAAACATGAATCAAACATTAATCAAATATTAATCAAACAATCTCATTTCAAGCAGTGGCATAGCTAGTGTTTTCGCCACCCCTACCCAGAAGGAATACAATATTGCTGTAGTAAAAAGAGAACCAGTGAATAAACTTATATCAAAGTTTTATTGTACTTACTCTGACTACTCGTCTACTGATGGATATTACAGGGTGCTTTTTATACCTCCTATATCTTAAGGTGAGGTAATTGATGATTTATCAGTATATTCTCCCCTACGTATTTTATTTGTAAGGTGTTCAGGCTCTTTACAGATTCCCTGTGAATGCTTGGGTAGTTCTTGTATTGGACTGTTCAGGCTGGAAGATCTCTCATTTTGAGCTTGCCCGTTAGTCCGGTAATGGAAGTATCTCATCCTTATTGATGCTCTGAGTTTGAATGTGGACCTTCCAGATCTGTTTCTGGATGTACCTGCTTCTACGGCATTGATCGCTTATCAGGATCGTCTGGAGTTGTCAGGGTCTCAGATGTTCATCCTTCTGAAATGTCTGATGGAGGCACAACAGAAGTTGTGTCATCATCTTGGGGTAATGTGTCAGGAGTGATTCCAGCATGGTGATCTCCTGATTGGTTTTCAGTGTTGAAGAGATCAGATCTCCTCACTAGGGTGGTTTTAGGATCTGATACATTTCTAGCAGGAGCCAGATCTCTAAGAGAGATGGTAGTTTGCCTTTCATCCAGGTGTCACACAAGTGCATATTGTGGGTTTACTTCTGTTAGTCCCACCTCGTCTACCGGGGGGGGGGTCATGTTTGGTATAGCGAATGTGGCGTCTCAGTAGACCTATACCTGGTTGAGAGAGCCAAGTGGGAAGTGAAGTCCCAGCTGAACTCCGTCATTGGAAGGGTAGAAATCTTTCATCTGAGGTGGCATTGGTGGTCATACATAGTAGCGATCTGATGGCATACAGGGCTACTGGAAGGAGATTTTTCCAATTATTTATTGAGCATTTGAAGCAGCCAATTGAATTGTTTTCCAAATTAAGCCTGCTTAATGTCCAAAGGATCATGAGGAAATGATCCAATGTTTCGCCAGATTCCTGTTGCTAGGTAGCAAGTGTATGTCAGGCAAATAGTTCAGTTTTGGGCTTAACGTGGGTTGTGTGTAATATTTCTATCACTTCTTTATAAGTTTTACAGTCTACAATGATATCGTTGATTGAATGAGACACATAGTCAGAAGAACACCCTTGTTAATAAGCCAATTCAGGTACTCAAAGACTAGAGTTTCAATGAAGTTTGTAATAGTTTTGAGCCAATGTGTCCAGTGTTTATCTGCTGCTTCACTTTCTGAGTCAATCATTCTGGCCGCATATAAAGTTCCATTGAAAGTGCAATAAATTGTAGTAAAAACAGAACTAGTGAATAAACTTATACCAAAGCTTTATTGCACTTTACTCTGACTACTTGTCTACTGATGGATATTACTAAGTGCTTTTTATACCTCCTAGATCTTAAGGGGAGGTAACTGATGATTTATCAGTACAATTACAATGCACATTAACCCTGTAAATTTTATATATCTATCTATCTATCTATCTATCTATCTATATATATATATATATATATATATATATATATATATATATATATATATACAGTCAACATCCAAATTATTTGTACACCAATCAATTTTTAATATTTTTATCCATTTCTCAGAATCTAATGCCCATATGATGCCAGTTTTCTTCTGTGTTTCTGTTAGCATGGTATTTATAACTCCTCACTGATAAATTATGAAATAAAAGTACAATTGTGCTTATTTATTTATCTTTTTTAAATAATTACTGGGTATATGTAAAAAAAAAACAAAGATGTTACTTCTTTTTTTCTAAATCGGGAAAACTTTAAAAACTTTTTTTTACAATATTAAAAAAGAAAGATAACTTGTTTTTGTTTTTGTTTATATATCCTCTGTTTTATTTAAAAAGAAAAACAAAAAACATGTTGTACTTTTAATTCATAATCTATTATTTTTTTAATATTTATTTCAATTCTAACAAGTGGGGAGTCATAAATCAAAAATGCCACATTAACACAGTTCATTTTTCTTTTAATAATGTAAAAAAGTGAAATGTCTTTTTGTTTTATGTCATTGAAGTTATTATTAGCAAAGTACTGTAGCTAACAATTAAAAAAGTGTGATAAAATTAATTTCACTTTTAAAAACTGAAATAAATGTTACCATAATTCTTTGGTCTATTTTGCTTAATAAAACTACAACTATCTAAACAAATAATAAAACATTGCATTGTTTTACTACCATGAAAACTGTAAATTGAAAAAAAATGTCCATTTTTGGACTTTAAATAAAGTTTCTGCACTTAAAAAAATTTATTAATTTTCAATTTTCGTTTAAATTTCTGTTCGATATTTCCAGAAAAAATTGGAATGCATGTGATATCCTTAAAGCATTGGTATTATTTCAACTTATTTATCTATCTATTTTATAATTTATGAAAAGTAATGATTTTATATCCGTATTAAAGCTAGACCTATGATACGATAAAAAAAAACAATTAATTTATTTAATTATTTTTCACTAACAGTTCACAGATATGAAAAATCAACTGACGCCAAAGTCTGAACTTCTCATGTAGGTGTGAAAAAACTGTGGATTCACTAAATTCACTTAATTCAACCCCACATCAAGCCCTTTAAAAATGTTCAAATTTTCTTCCCACTTTTGCTCATGTCTTGTAAGTGGGATTTATCCCCACCAGCTGACAGTGCATTTTGGAGACAATTTTTTTTATTGCTGGCTGGCTTTGAGCCAACCATATCAAAGACAAATTGGCTTCATTTAAACCCTATCTTCTTCCTTATTGCTGCTTTTTTTTTTGCAAAAATTATTGAAATTATGCTATTGTTTTATATTTTTTTGAAAACTCACTGCAGACCAAAAGTGCTGCCTGGGGCAGAACACCTCTCATCCTAGCTACACGACTGGTTTCAAGTCAAACTTAAAAGAAAAAGATAAGGAACTTTAAAAATAAACTTTAGATAAACAAAAAAATACATTTCTGTTAATTATTATATTCACTTGATTTTATTAATGGTTAAACATTTGTTTATTAATAGGAAGAGAAATTAAAGATCAGCCTTGAAGAAAACAAAGAATAAAGGAAATTTTGTTAAGGGGGAAAAACAATAACTGAAGAGTAAAAAAGGAAATAAGTTTCTGCTTGGTCAAATACCACATTTAGATTTATGGCAGTATAACAAAACTGATGTGAATTTCCGCAGTTCAGTTATGTCTGAATGAACCATATCCAGAAAGAAACATCTGAAAATAAAATCTCAAGGAAGTACTACTTATTGATCTTATTATGCAAAGTGCTTTTTTCTTTTTCTTTTGTTTTTTAAAGTTCAGACTGTGGTAATAGAGAAATAAATAATTGCCAGGCAAACAAAGCCATAGTTTGACCAACCAATTAGAAAACTTTCAGGATGTAAGAAAAGAAATAAACAAATAATAACAAGGAGACCAAAATTTATGTATGTAGAGGTATGAATTCATTTCCTCCGCCAACTATAGATTAAATAGTAGGACTTGTACCTCGAAAAGTTATTGTTATTCTCAAAAAATTGTTAATGCAATATTCACTTGTCAAAAATTAATTATTCTTACAATCCAAAATAATTTTTGGTTTTAAATAGCCCACAAAGGGTTGATAAGCTGTAAAAAATAAATCTATCTTTTTTGTTTGCTTAAAATCTTTAATTTGTTTCCACCTTTTATTTATCTATTTCTTTCAATTCTTTCTTTTTTTTCTTGCTTTTTCTCTTTCATTTTATTTTCTCTTTGTTTCTCTTACCCCCAACTCATTTTTTTTTATATTTGTTATTATTTTTGTTCTTCTTTTAGTCTAAGTTTTTCTTCCATTTGGTTTTACCATTTTTCTTTTGCCTCTTTCTTTTAGTCTTTTTATTTGTTTTAATATTTGGTCTTTTTTCTTCTCCACTCCCTACCTTTAGCTCTTTCTTTCTATTTTCACTTTTGTTTTGATCTAGTATTTATTTTGGAATTCATTTATTTGCTTCTTATTTTTCTTTCTTATCATGTTATTTATCTATACTGTTATATTGCTTGTTTGAATCATTATTTATTCAAAAGTTAAGATTAGAGTGTACAATTTGCCCAACCCTTATCTTTCTTAGGCTGAGAAGATGGGGAAGATTTCAAGGAGGAAAGGTGGAAGCTAAAAACGCTGGAGAAAAATGAAAAGAAAACCAGATGAAAGGAAAAAATAAATACATGCACAAAGAGAAGGAGGGGATGGATATGAAAGGAAATAGAATTTCTGGCTGCATATCAAGAGACAATAAGAGAATGTTTGAGAGGCAGATATAGATTGAAAAGAGAAATAATTGCAATACATTAACATCCACTATAGTGAAATGAAACAAAAGAAAGAAAAAAAGGAGGATCAATTGAAAGTGTTCATGCATTCTTTATTTCCTTTTCACAAGTGAAACTCATCCATGTTTGTATCAATAAAAACGTATAAAAATTAAAGAAAAAAAAAGAAAAAAGTAAACAGAAAATGACCTTTTGCCATCAATGAAAATCATCCAGAATTGTCAATCAGAAGTATATTGTTTTTCCTCAAGATAATGTACCTCATGTTTTTTGCAGATCTGGTAAAGATTGGTATAGGGTGACTGGTGAGTCCTACAAAACTTGCAGTACTTATCTGACCTTTCACCTTCAAATTACCACTTATTTTGATCCCTACAAAATTCTTTTAATAGGAAGAACTTCAATTTTCTGGAAGCCTGTAAAAACCACTTCATGCCCAGTTCTAGGAGCATGGAATTATTAAATAGCCTCAAAAATGGCAAAAGTTAGTGGAACAACATGGCACATATATAGTTGAATAAATCTATGTACAAATATTTAATGTTGCCTTTGAACTTCATTTAAAATCTTTTGTTCTGACACAGTAAAAGAAAAATTGTTCTGACACAATAAAATAAATCTCTCAAACAAAGCTGAGATGTCAAAGTTTGGAAACATGTGGTCCTATTCATAAAGAAAATGGGAAAATCCTATCTGAGGGAAAGCAATAAAATATCTATCTAAAATGTTCCTTTTGTAAGTTGAACTCTGATTTTTAACTTCTAACTAAACTTTTAATGCAAAGTCTTTTTTTTGTTATTGACTTAAACTACTATCTATTAAGAGATAATGAATAGAAAGAGTAATAGTAACAAATCAAATTTATTTCCTCTTTTTGATATATCATGTTCAGGTACCAGCTTAACCCATAAATTGCAGTAGAAATTCCTGTCATTCACAGTTGAACCAGAGAAATGTAATGGCAGACATACTTGTCACTTGCTTAGCTTAAAAAGGGAAGATTAGGAATTCAATACCTGTCTAGCAGTAGAAGACCATCATGTGCTGATGGTGCATATTCAAAACTGGATAATATCAATTCTCATCAAACCACTAAAAACCATTTCCTCTTTGGGCATGTGCTGAGTTCATAACAATAATAATAATGAAAATATGCAATGCCTGGCCAAATAAGTTAAATTATTCATTTGTTGTTAATTCTCATCAACATAAGGTTTGTTAAAGATAAATCTAATATAATAAAATGAAATGTCTGTCTCTTTGTTCACTATAGACTCAGAAACTACTGAATGAATTTCAATCAGATTTGGAGTGCAGGTAGGCTAAACCTGAAAGTTAAAAATAAGATAAAAGAAGTCATTTCCCATGAAAGTTATTTAAAAAATATAGTGGTAAGGGAGGTAAATCAATTTTGGATGTAAATTAATTTGTAGTTACTTTCTTTAGTCATTTGATTCATTCTATACAAAGAAAATGAAGTGTCTGTCTGTCTTTTTATTTTTACAAAATTTGTATTCATTCAGTATATATTTTTGCTTTGTTTAATCTGAGTGAAAAAAATATGCAAAAATCAATCCAGTCCTATATCTTAAATATTATCTATTAGAAGTTAAGTTGATTAATCATTAATTGTATGGAATGTATTGTTATATATCTTTGTGTTAGTTGATTCTGCTCCTACATCCACAAAAAATAGATAGCTAAAAGTTACTTGGATAGGTAACAATTCTGACTGTATTTGTTTGTGTTTGCAATGAATTCAAAATTTATGTTACTGAAATAAAAATATGATTTCCCAGTAGATAGTTTCTGAATTTAAAAACATTTTGAATAAAATCAGAATGAGTCAAAATGTTTTTATTTCAAATTTTAGCTTTGATTATAAATGGATTTGAACAAATTAATGTAACAGTATAGAGTTCCAACCCAAAAGTATTATATATATGAGGGTGTGTGTGTGTGTGTGTTTGAATTATTTTTAGATAAAGTGTATCTGTAAAGGAACAAAATGAATAAAAAGACAAGAGGGAAAACTATTCTTAGCTGACATGTTTTGTCCACTGTGGGACATTATCAATTCAACATGTAACAAAATAAATCCTACATTGCCTTGATAATGTCCTCCAGAGGACAAAATGCATCAGCTAAGAATAGTTTTTCCTCTTGTGTTGTTATTCATATATATATATATATATATATATATATATATATAAAATTTATTATTATTATTTATTACTATCATTATTTTATATTCTCACACAAACATTTAAGTATTTGTATATGCATTTTTATGTATATATACATTTATTTACATTCAGTGCTGGATTAACATATGGGCTAGTATAGGCTGCAGCCAAAGGCCTCTGGGTTCACAAAGGCCTGCTAGTCTTGGGCTCCTGAAAAAAATGAATACATAAAAACAGAGGAGATTTGTTTATTTTCTGATTTAATGGGGCTTCTTTGAAATAATTTGAAACAATTTAGACTATTTGCACCTCCTCCAGTTGGAGTGGATCTTTTAAATTTGATGGGAACCCTTGAAGGAGCCCCATTTAGATTTTATTCATCTTTTTTATATACATATAAGTTTTTGATTAAGCCTTTTTAGTTTTGCATAATTTTGTCTACTTTGCTCAATTTTGGCTCAATTTTACACTTCATTGAACACAGACATGTAATAATTACAAAATTGCTCAATATTGTACAAATTAGACAAAATAATGCAAAACAAGTTAAAAATTAAAAAAAGGAAAATTGTGAAACTAATTTTTTAAAAATATTATCTAAAATATTAAAACCTTTGTATTATTGATGAATTTTGTTTAAAAAAGTAAAAGATTTGAAGTCAATTTTAACAATAAATATAATTATATCTTTTTTTCAGGTGTGGTGATCTAGGATTGCAATGCTGTAGCAAGTCAGAATTTTCCTTCTCCATCATGTTTATGCTTTTTAGGATGTTTTACCAGTGAATTTGAATCTTAGAGTTCCAGTGTAATACAGGCCCTTTATTCTATATGCATTTTTGTAGGATGTAAACTTTGAATAAAAAATATCATGAAGTTGCTTATGAAATAAATTGGACGAGTTTCAAAAAGCATGAAAAATTTTAGTTAAAGTGTTTCATGTTTTACACCAATAAAGCACCAAAAGCAAAACATTTTTTTATCGACACATGGGCAGGGGGTTGAATATATGTAATGAAGAGGCTCCCAAATTCTCTCAACTCGGGGGTCTCTTAAGTCATAAATCTGGCTCTGTGTACTTTCTCTTCATCTCTTCTTTTACATTTAATTTTTTATATCACTCAGGCAAGTCCATTGATTTATTGGCATGATTAATTATTATTGTTAATTTATACTGAAATGTTCACCAATGTGAATCCCTTTTACCAATTTATTAAAAGCAAGAGTAAAAATCATATTGCAAGATCCTAGTCACGGTGGAGTAATGGATAGCAGCTTGGATTGAGGAATCAGAGAGTTGAGTTTGAATTCCAGTCAAATCCATTACATGCTAATACCCTTGGGAAAGGTATGAATCCTCTTCTTTTCCCCCCCAGCTATGGGTAAATAGTAGGACATACCAGGTTCTATAGCTTTGGATGGCAACTGGTCTACTGCAGAAAGAGATGGCAACCTACTGTGGGAAAAAGTCTGCCTCATCAGTCATGTATTGAAAGATACATGATCGCCTAAGCATGTATCACGCATGGCACAAAACTGACTGACCCTAGATGCCTTCAATGATGCTAAAAATTCCCTAGCAAATTAAGTAAGGAACCAGGCACACAACTTACACTCACAACAGATGGATTGTCAGAATCTGTTGTGGCTGTTGTATTTCAGACTAGAAAGTGTGAAGCTAAACCCATTTCCTTTTTTTCTGTCAAGCTGAATACAACAAAAAATACAGTACATTTTCAAGAGAACTTCTGGCCATCTACCTGTCACTAAAACACTTTCAGCATATCTTAGAAGGTTGACATTTTGCCATATACACTGACCACAAGTCACTCATATATGCCTTGCAGACAAATATTCAACACATGAGACGCATTAGAGTGACTATATTTCATAATTCACCTCAGACATTCGTTATATCACAGGCAATGAAAACATTGTAGCAAACACTCTTTCCACATCCACATTTGCAACAGTTGTTGCAAATGTGCTAAATTATGAGGGAACTGCCAAGGCACAGAAGAAAGATTCTACTCTATTAAATGTTCAGAATGATACATCACTTCAGTTATGTGAATTGCTGATTCCTTTCAGAGACAAAACTATTTTTTGTAATATGGTGAAAGGTCATCCCCAACCTTATATACCACTATCATTATGTAGGCAAATCTTCCATCACCTTCATGGTTTATCACACCCAGGAAGATGAGCTACTGCCAAACACATCAATGATTGTGTTGTTTGACCAAACATGTGCAGGGATATTCAGAAATGGACACAAAAATAAATGTCAGAAACACAAGACATGAAATCACAGCAGGGACATTTCATCAAACTCAATGGAAGATTTACTAACTTACATATTGACATTGTTGGACCCTTTCCCAATGCTAATGGATTCAGCTACTTGTTAACAATAGTGGATCATTTTAGTAGATGACCTGCCATGTTCTCAATCAAGGACACACTTCAGCAGAAACCATTGCCAGGACTATACTGAAGCAATGGATCACAACATATGTTGTAATTTTAGTCATTATAACTGGCAGAGGAACACAATTTCAATCTATGTTGTTCCAAGAATTTATGATCTTGTTGCGTGTTAAACACATCAAAACTGCTGTGTATCACCCATATGATAATGGTATTATAGAGTGTTTTCACAGACAACTAAATATAGCTGTTGCAACTAAAGTTGAATCATAAAACAGGGTTGATAATTTACCATTTATGTTGCTATTTATAAGAAATGTAATTAAAGAAGACTTAGCCTGTACCCTATCAGAAATGGTTTTTGATAATACCATGATTTTACCTGGCCAATATTTTGAAGCTTCAAGTTTTGTATAAGCTTTTAAAGATAGAATGAACAAGTTACCATTCATGCTAACAAGGTGTTGCAACAAACAATCATACATCCCAAAAGTCCTACAGACCTGTGAATACGTTTTTTCTTTGTAACGATCTGATAAAGATACTATTATTCCCAAATGACCCTGCCTTTTTTTGTACAGAACAACAACCCTAAGGAACATGATTTCCAGACAATACTACACCACAAACTACAAAATCTTCAACCAACCAACCAACCAACCAACTAGCTCCAACTAATAAGAACTCTATGAGAGATTCACAACAAACAGCAGATAATTCAACAGCTGAAAGAAACATTCAACACAGAGTGACCAAATCAGGTAGGAAGGTCACTAAATATTACAAAACATACATAACATATTAATAATATGCTCAGTAATATCTCTATCTCTCTCAACTCTCAGTCTGAGGTGGGTATTTGTTATGGTCCAATATCCTTGCACCACAGTTATGGTTCAAGGTTAGAACCAAGGAAGAACAACACGAACACAAGAGTAGAATAACAAAGATATATTACAACAGAAATATAGTACAAGAAGTTGAAGGTGTTAGTAATGACTGTCCGTCTGGTTTAGAGTGAACTAATATTGTCTCGACTCGTTACACCATTCATTCATTATACCTCTTGAGAGGTGCAGTATTTATAGTGTCAGGAAGAGTCCATTATCATTATAGGTAAGTTCCCATAACAGCATTTGTGGAGCGAAGATAGAAATAAACACCAAGACAGTCAAAAAATGGTTTCTGAGTCAGAGGATTGTGCATTTTTCCAGTTAAAAATTAATGCTTCAAAAATAAATATTTAACATTTTTCAACCAATGGGTTGCATTCCTGCCAACAATAAAAAAACATGGTTTGTGATAACTTTGATCAAGTTTCCAGACAGACAAACCAATAAAGAGAGACAACTGGTAAGAAATGGCAACCGGTCACAACATTTGACTTAAACAAAATTCCCTTACACTTTCACTCATCTTCCTCACCAAGCTACAGGACACTTACAATTTCCTCTTCACTTTCTTCCTCACCTCTTCTTTCTTGTACATACACACAAAGAAATCACATTTGATTTCATCTTGGAAAACAACTACAAGGAAAGGACTGTATTTTGATAAATATAAGAACTTTAACACTCACACACACTAAGAAAGATTTAATTGTAAAAAACATGAAAATATAAATATTTTATATTTTTATATTTAAATACCATTTTCACCTTTTTCTTTCTTGTGGGCTGATTCAAATCCCCAACAAGTCTACCATTCATCCATGCCTTAGTCTTCTTAATATTGACCTTCAGAACTCACACACTTTCCTCATTTGTTCCACTTTTCAAAACAATTTGCAAAGTCCTCTTTTGAAACGGCCATCAGCTGCCTTGTCACATATTCGTTAATCTGAAAATTTCTCCCTTTCAATGGGGTAAAAAGTCAGAAGTTGGATGAAACCAAATCTGGACTGCATGTTGTCTGAACTTGGGTCATGTGATGTTTTATCAAAAATACTTTACATACGGTATAAAAAAAATGAAATGTGAATGTGTTAATCACACAATAAACCCATTCAATAGTATTTCACTGCAGAGTGAGTAATCCCAGTAGAGAGTATCTGTTCATGTAGTAAGTTCAGTTCCATTTGGTCATCTAGATACATCAAGGATGTATAGCCATTTCTTGAGATATTCAAAATGGCTGGATAATCTACAGACGGACCTTGTAGAGTAAAAAGCATTTAGTGAGTATCAGAAATCTTGAAAGTTAGCTGTAATAAAACAATAAGCCATTTCATTATCACAAATTTTTCTGGTTAACCTTTTATTTTAATGTTGATATACAACAGTGAGAACACAGATGAAAGTTCCTTTTTTAATTTATTGACATTGTTAAAGAAGACAGCACATAGTTGAAAGAAAACATTTTTCCAGTTTCTGCAAAGAAAGCTTTGATATTATCAGAACAAAACTTGTAAAACCAGACCATCTGCAAATGGAACAAAAAGTGATTTATTTTCTCTTTCTGATCCCCTCAGCAATATATCCCAAACCCAACTAGCATAGTAGAGGGTGGCTGAAGATATAAACTGTTTATTTTTTCACAAAGATTAACATTAATGTACTAAATATTATTACTATCTTGAGACTAATTTTTTTTTTTACTTGAATGCCTTTTAGTATATTCTATGGAGCTAGATGCAGTTTATTTTATTAACACATATTTTGAGAACCCCCTTGAGGATTCCTACATATATATGTCAAACCAACATGTTATAAAAAAATTAGCAACAATATGATGAAGCAAAACTAGTAATAAAATGAAAATAGTTCATATAAAAAGCAGTAATAAGCTGGGGTAAAACTAGTTATAAAATAATACCAGGAAAAATGCTTTATCTAAAAATTTTGAAAATTTTTAATTGCAGCAGATGCCTGTAGATTCTGAATAATACTTGTAAATTTAAATAACAATCTTTACATAGGTGACTTTCTATGTAAGATATTAATGGTTGTTATGATTATGAGGAAAATTTATGAATTCACTAGTTAGACTCATCATGTTACAAATCACTGATAATATGTTTGAGCCTCATGGGATGGTATTTTTTGAGTAAATTAAAGCATATTTAATTGTAAAGATGAGTGTTTTGTTTTTCTCAAATGATTGACTTGTAGCATTTTATT
This sequence comes from Acanthosepion lycidas, assembly GCA_963932145.1. NCBI lineage: Eukaryota > Metazoa > Mollusca > Cephalopoda > Sepiida > Sepiidae > Acanthosepion > Acanthosepion lycidas. The sequence goes on from OZ010582.1 coordinate 22,907,921, forward strand.
CTGCTTTATTCAGGTCTTTGATTAATCAAATTCTGTGGAATTTCTAGGAAATCTTAGGAAATTGCCACATAAGCATTTTGGGAACTATTAAACAAGCTTATGATTTATGTGGGATCTGTGGAAAATTTATTGAATCTTGTTCAGATTAAACAGTTTCATCAGAAATATATCTTCATATAATGAGATGAGAAACTGAAAAACAAATTCCCATTGCAATGCAAGAAAATGTGTTGAATGGTAACAAAATCTACTCAGGAATGTAAACAGATTGATCGAACATGAAGACAGATGTTTGGTGCTAGCCAGCCATGTTTGTATTGGCCACTTTATTTTTAGAGTAGAGTTTTACAAAGGAGAAAATTCCAAATCATGACATCCCTCTTTCTGTCTGGAGTTTTGCATACTGTCTGTCTATAAGTTGTACTTGAGGTAAGAAGGGGGATCTTATGACACAACCTGACCTTGTGGTCAGAGTGTTTGGTCTCTGAGTATGTAAGTTGGTGTTGACTGGCTTCCAGGTTGAGCCTGTTGGAAATGACCTCTTGTGGGGAGCTGGGAGGGATCCTAGGTTGACTGCAATGTTGTTTCCATTCTGGGAACAGTCTTCCTTTAGGTTTCATTGGTTGTGGTGGATAACCTGTCCAATGGGAGTCTGTACAAAATAGGATCTTGGTTCCATGCATGTTCATTTTACAATTGCTGGGATCCATTTACCAGAGTCCTGGTTTTGCACACAGACAGGTAGTCCTGCATGGAGTATGGGAAGCTTCCTAGTGTTTTGGTCACGAATATAATTTTTGTGTTGATTACCTTTTATATAAGTGGTTTGCTATTTTGTCTTTCCTTGCCTGATGGTTTGTGCATTTGACTGGTATGTTGCTGGCAAGTTTTCAATTGTGCAAGAGCTCACCTGGTGAAAGAATAAAGTCATTTATCTGTGTAGCTCTATAAGGTATAGCAAAACCATGTTGATGTTGCAGTTGCACTGGGATGCTTTCTTCATGGCAGACTTTATAGATTGTATATACTGCACTGCTATCCCATTTGATTGTGGGTACCTTGGGGACGATGTGTGGTGTTCAAACTGCCACTCTTTCACAAAATCTTGGAACAGGCTGGAGCTGTAGTGGGGCCCATTATTGCTGATAACCCCTTTGGGTACTCCCTGTTCTCCAAATATTTGTTTGGTCCATTGACAACTACTTGACTGGAGAACACTCTCAGTCTACATATTAATGAGTATTTGGAGTTGTAGTTAACAATTAGTAGGTAGTTCTGGTCATGAAAGTGGAAGAGATCACTAGCTACAATTTGCCATGGTCTTACTGAGATCTCATGCTGTAGGAGTGTTTCGGTATGCTGTTGCTGCTCTTTTGATGCTCTTAGCAAATGCTGCATTGTTGAACATTTTTGGCAATGTTGTTGTTGATGCCATGCCAGAACACACAGCTTTTTGTTCTCAATCTGCATTTGTCTGTACCTTGATGAACATCGTGTATCTTTTGTATAATTTCTGGTTGCAGAGGTTTGGAAATTATTATTATGTCCAGTTCTAGTGCTTCCTTTACTCTCTTGTTTGGGAGCCATGATAGTCCATCTGTGAGAGTCATGTCCCTCCCTAGTCAATACATGATGACATGTCATACTCATGCAGGTGAAGTAGCATTCAATGAAGGCAGGTAGGTACTACAGTGATGTTATAGGGATGTTATATTCAGGGGGTTGTGATCACTCTCAATGATAAATGGGAGGCTATATATATATATATATATATATATATATATATATATATGTTTGGAATTTCTTGCATCCAAAAACCAGTGCTTATAGCTCCCATTCTATGTTGGCATAGCATTGCTCTATTTCTGTGAGGGATTTGGATGTAAATGTTATGGGTTTGGCTTCTTGTATGAGTGCAGCTCCAAGGCCTTTGCTCAAAGTGTCAACCTGAATCACTGCTGTCTTTAGTGGACCAATGTAAGTGAGTAACAATTCTGTGCTGATTATATCCTTTATTCGCTGCAGGGATTTTTGGTGGCTACTTGTCCATTTGTACTCTGAGTCTTTCTTTAGCTATTCTCTCAGGGTTTCTGTCAGATAAGGGATAAATGGTGCCATATATATATGATAATTTCCAGTACCTTCTGAAGTTCCGCTACATTATTACGACTGAGTAGTGATTTTATCTCATCCACCTTATGGGGATCTAGGTGGAGCCCATTTTTACTAAACACAGCTCCAAAGCAGTGTATTTCCTTCTAGTCCATGGCATATTTAGCACTGTTGAAACATAGACCTATAGGTCTGGCAACCTTCAGGAGGTTGTGAAGGTTTTGATCATGCTCCTCCTTGGTTGTCCATAAACCACTACATCGTCTATTAGTCCAGTTGTCTCTGGACATTGCTCCAGGTTCTTGTCCATTTTTTGTTGGAAGACATGCTAAGACATTACTAAGTCAAATGGCATTCTCCTGAAGCAGTATCACCCGAAGGGGGAATTAAATGTGGTTAGTGGTTGTGAGTCAGCATCCAACTTGATGGGCCAGTAGTCATTCTAGACATCTATTTTCTTGAAGTATTTAGCAGTTGCTAGTTTGTGGGAGACCTCCTCCAATGTAGGGGTGTTGTAGTGCCATCACTTGATGGCTTTATTCAGCATATTTGGGTCTAGGCATATCCTAAGTTTTCCACTGGTTTTGTGCACAAACACAATGCTGCTGACCCAGTCAGTAGGTTTATCTATCTTTCTAATAATGGTACAATATATGGTTACTAGTTTTAACTCTCTGAGGGAAGGAAGTCTCAATATGGCTGGGCCTTCCAAACTAGCTACATAGAATATGATACTTCTCCATTCATGTTTGTATGTACATTGTATATTCACAGACCCATGTCGGGCTATGGTTGTGCTATTGTATGCAGTAAGTATAGCTTGTTTTCTGATGTGTGGCAATCCATCTGGGTTGACTTTCTTGAGAAAAATTTTCTGAAAAATACACAAATGGAGTGTGTCACCTTCTGCTCCAGTGTCAACTTTTGCCTTTAGCTTGTGAATCTCTGGTCTGTTGGGGAGTGTTATGTTTAAAATTGCAAAAGCTTCAGTTCAGGTGTTTCTTTTATTCTGTTGTTCAATCAAGTAGAAAAACATTTGATCAAAATATTCATCTAGCTTATTACTTGGGTTCTGGTTTAGCACATCTATGTGGTTACTATAAGCCCTGTTGGTTTTTCATTGTGGCCCTCAATGTCTTCTCGGTACTATGTGCCTTAGCATCATGTGTAGTCTAGGTTGCATGTTCTTCATGTTCCTTTTTGATTTATTTATGCATTCTTTTGGCCACATGCATTTCAAGAGAAATGGCCAAGTTGACTTTGTCAACTCTAACAGAATTGCTACTGAGACAGGAGTAAATGGCAGTGTCATCTGCATAAATGCCTACTTGGGAACTGTTGCCATCAGGAAGATCATTGTTGAAGATCAGAAACAGTGTAGGACCCAGGATAGAGCCTTGGGAGACACCCATGTTCATGTGAAATGATCTGGGAGTAAGTCTGTTCAAAATGACCTTCATTTCAGGATTTGATAAGCAGTCATGCAGTAATACCATAGCCTTGAAGCTTACATAGAAGACCAGCATGCCAAACCCTGTCAAAATCTTTTGCTGTCATTATCAAGAGTTTGATATGCATATTCAGTGATGGCCGTTAGTACATTTGACAAAATAGAAGCCATATTGTTTGTCAGAGAGTAGGCTATGAGAGGTAAGATGCTTAACCATGTCAGCATTGATTAAGGCCTTGAATACTTTGTCGAAAAGCATCCAAAGACTAATAGTGTGATAGTAAGAGGGGTCAGAAGCTTTTTCAGAGTTCTTAAAAACAGGAATTACAGAGGAGGACTTCCAACAAGCAGAAAAAAGGAAGCAGTGAGGCAATAGTTGTAGAGTTTGGAGAGAACTAGAACCAGCTCAGGAGCACATTTCTTCAGGATGATGGCTGGAATCCCATCACTTCTGCTTGCCTTATGGGAGTCTAATTTAAAGATAATGTCTGTAACCTGTGAGGGGTTATGTGCATATCACTCAGTAGAGCCTTTGTTTTAGGAGGTAAATTAGGTGTGGGTACTCCAAATGAGTTGAGTGTTGAGTTGGAAGAGAATTTCTGAGCAAAGCATTCAACCTTATCTGCTGTAGATGTCAGGACTTCAAATTTATTGAATAGAGGAGGGATTGAGGTTTTGCTGTTGTTCAGCACACTCTTGCAGAGCCTTTAATAATTTCTAGAACTAAACTTGCTAGATGCTACACATTTCATTTTATCAGCAAATAGGAACTTCACTTCTTTGAAGACACACTTGCACTTGTTACAACCAAAGACAAAAATATATCTGTTGCAATTAGATGTGTCACTCTGGTACAGTTGGAAGAAGTAATTCCTATGGGCTATAGTGGTCATGCATGCAGGTGAGAACCAAGGTGATGAATGCAGTTTAACTTGGTATTTTCTTGCTGGGATGAAAGCTTTCGGCCAGGAGGAAACCTCAGATGAACAGGATGATTAAAAACTGCATTCCAGAGGACATCATGAAGAAAGTTATGGAACAAGTCCCAATCTGTATGTTGATAACAGAAAGATATTATGTTAGTAGGAGATTCTTGGCTGGTAGGGGAGTGGAAAGAGTTGTTTACAGACATGATCAGAGTTGCCAAGAGGGCAGAGCTACATATTACAGCATGAGTTTGTGATAGAGGTAAAAAAGAGATCTAAAAGAGAAGTGTGTCCATCATAGCTACTGGGGAAATGCATGGGGAAGTCACCACTTGTGTAAGAGATTGAGAAATTAAGGGTCTGGATTCAATGTCAGAGTGTTTAAGCCACCTAGTATGGTGGGCATTAAATTCACTGAACACAAATATATTTGCAGACAGGTGTAGGAGATGACCTTGTCTATATTATCAGAAGTACTATCTAACACACAACAGTCATGAGAGGAAAGGGAATGGTAGAGAAAGAAGTGATAGCTGACTGACTTAAGTAGAGAGAGATAGAGACACATGTAAGAGTGGTGTGGAGATTGAAGAGAGTTCCCTAGCCAGTGTGAGATGTTCACAGACACAAATTCCAATGCTATGCATGTGGACATTGGAGTCCTTCCTAAGGAGAGGAAAATAGCCAAGAATCAAGAAATTAGAGCAGGAGATTGAAGAGTTAAAATTAATTTCACAGAGAGCTTAGGATGTCCAGAGATTTTTTGAAGAGGAATGAGTCCACACTGCAGAAGTTGGTATAAATACCATGAATGTTGAAGGAAGACACATTGAGGGGTTCAGGTGATTTTTGTTGAGCTGGTGTAGATTTATATTTTTGGTAACTTATTGTCATGGTGTGTTGTTTTGGTAAGGAAAGACCTAAGGTAGTAGTAGCAGTTGGTTGTCTAATGAAACATGTACAGAGAGGGAACTGGCACAGACTGCAACATAGTGTGGCCTCTGGGTCGCCCACCAGAGGTGCTTGCAGGGATATTCTCTCATGCATAACATGGCACTGCAAGAACCCCAATATTATGCAACTGTTGATCAGAGCAGCCTCTCAAGATGTTATGGAAGTGTTTGGGTCCCTACCTACCAGTCAGAAGCAGCAATAAGAAAACTGTCAACTCAGTACCCTCGGTATAAAAAGACATTGCCACTATCCTCATATATCACAAAATTCATAACAGCACCACTATTAAGGCATGAGAAAAGGAAAGAAACAGGGAAACTCTTCCTAAACAGGAAACAAGGTATGAGCCTCTACTCCTGTTCAAGAGAAAAGATGGAGAAGTATGGACTGGGCAATAGAAAAGCCTATCTACTCCTATTAAAAAAAAAACAAAGCAGTCCTGATTTCCATTTAAGTTATTTCAAGGAATAAACATTCAGGTAACTAATTTTGAGAGTCAATCAGCAGCCATAGAACTTTTGACTATGTAATGTTTAACTGACATTTTAGTATATAAAAAGGGAGAGGAGGTAATAGGAATTGGGTAACAAAATTGGTAAACCACACAATGTTCCTTGTATGGTAGCTGGTCAGTGTGGTAGTGTAGCAGTGAGCTTGACACTATATGGATAGTGTAGACTGACATAGTTTCAATGGTTTGATACAATTATGGTGACATTGAGTTGAATTTTTCTGATTTCCCTGGCCAAAAGCATATGACTATCTCTTGCTTGGGATGGGAGGTGATGGTCGGTGTGCACGTGTATGTGTGTGTTTGACAGACTGCTTTATTTAATCAACCTACTATCATCAAAAGAATTCGAGTTTTACCCATATACCAAGATCGACCAGACAGCCATGAACAAGTGGCACTTGAGTTGATATATATATATGGACACAATTAAATGAAGCAAATTAAAGTGCAAGTTTATGTGTTTTAAAAATTTGCATTATCTCTGAGCTAATCTGGCCGGTTATCTTTCAAGAGAGATAGCTAAACAGTTAAGAGTATTTATTCCTGTATAGGTATATATCAATTTCAGTTTTTTAATACTAAATCTGAATAATGAAATTCCCTGTGAAAGTGCATCTCTTTCAATTAAAAGAAAAAAAATTCTCAACATTTAAGAGAAGTAACTCTCTTCATAAAGTCGACTGCAGTTATCTCCCTTGAAATTGTTCTCTCTCTCCGTGAAATCGCCATACTGTATCAAATCGAACTATTTTTTTTTCTTTTCGGAATAGTTTAAGAAATTTTAAAGTAAGTTTCTGTTTTTTCTATTTATGTTTCTAATATTTTATTTTAATTATTATGAATTCGTAAGGTGGGAAAAAAAATCAAATTTTATACAGTTTGATAAAAGTTTTACTCTCTAGTTGTGCAAAGATTGCTTTAGTTTTTTCTTTTTTTAGTTTCAACTTTCAATAGAAATATTTTCAAAAATTTGGAATTTATAAGAAAAAATATTAAAATTATAATTACAAATAAATTTTAGTAAATTAAAAATTTTTTTTTTTTTTTCGTGAATCTTCTCAGTCACTTAAAAATGCTTAACATAATGGAATTTAAAAAACAGTCACTGTTCTTTCTCAATGTCACAACAGCTGAACAAGATTTACTGATTTGAGATGTAAATAATCTGTTTATTTGGTTAGATAGGAACGTTGACTGTAAGTAAAAATGATATCATTTCTTAACTTTAGAGGATTGAAAACTTTATTAATAAGAAGCTGCTTCTGTCCTCCTCCCTCAAAGTAAATGTTCTTCCTAAACAATTTATTCTTTAAGTTGTTTCTTTTGCTTTGTAGCAAAAATAATTTTAATAATAATCTCTAAATAAATAAGTTATGGTATTTTGTATATTTTATTCTTTTTGGAAGATTCCTACTTAACTTGGTTGTTTGTAATGTACAATAACTTTTGATTTTAGACTGAACAAAAAATATCCAAGCATCTTTTTATGTTTGAGATTAATAAAAATGAATCTATTTTGAACTTTTGTTTGGTAGCACCAATTCTACAAGAACAGTAGCAACAATTTTATTTCTGAGCTAAATATGGAATTTTTATGGCTATTGAAAGTAGAAAAATGTCCTACAAAGGATTATATATATAGAGAGAGTGTTCAATTTTTAAATATTTTGAAGATGAATTTTTAAAATGTGCTTAAAAAATAACATGTCATATGGATAATTAAGTAAAAATATTATTTCTGTATTTACAGAAATAATATTGTGTTGTGTGTGTGTGTCTCTCTCTCTCTCTATGTGTGTGTGTGTGTGTGTATATATATATATATATATATATATATATATAATTTTTTTTTTCTAAGGAATTAATGGATTTATTTTTAATCCCACATTATTTCTTATTACTCCAAACATTATTTTACTGGATGCATGTTTATTTTAATTGATACATGCTTGAATAGATGCCCCATATTTAACTATCGTGTTCTCCAACAGTGTTTGAACCTTGATGAGCTGTGACACTCTGTGGTTTAAAATAAGCTAGATCAAACAGTGATTTCCTTTACAATGTTCACTGGTTCAAATGCTGCTTGAGAGCACATTTTCTTTTATTAAGAGTTTTGAATACACAAACCAAATAGATGTAATTCACACTGTTTTAAAAAAAAAAAAGTGGGGGTGTCTACTCAAACATGGGTATACAGTAAAATAATGCTTGGAATAATAAAAAATAATGTCAGATTGAAAATAAATCAATTCCTTATAAAAAAAATATATATATTTGTAGTAATATATTTATAATACATAAAAAATTAATAGAGTTGAATCAGCTAGGAAACAGTAGTATTAAAAATGTAGCATTCTTTAGATTTTTAAAAAATAAAAAAACACATTAGGTGGTCATTTGATAAAAATCACCTGAGGATACCGTAAGGTTAAAACCAAGTTAGTGGATTCAACTGGCACCTGATTTTTAAAGTATGTTTTGAACAATAAAATATATAAAAAAATTAAAATTTTCAGACACACTGGGTTGAATATTAATATTTTTTTGTTTTATTACTTCAGTTAGGTTTCTTGACTAGTTTCAGCCAGAATGGGCATCACCTGGAAAAAAAAAACTTCTGCTTGTTAATGTATGTGTGTGTGTGTATATATATATATATATATATATATATATATATATATGTTTATGCAAAATGTTTATTTTATTTTAATTCAGTTTGCTCCAAGCCATTCAGGGATTACTGGGTGTGAAAGAATTCATAAAGTCTAGGTACAATAGCAAAGAGCTCATCTGAACAATTTTTCTGACAGTATTTTTAGAAAAGGCACAGGTTAGCAACTTTGTTGCAGTGGGAATGTGACTGAAGCTGAGATACAAGGTCAAATCTCTTTATGAATGCTTGCTATGTGTATTCAAATTTTTTTTCCTGTTTGCAGTATATATTTTATGTGCATGAATGATTTGATCCAAAAGGGGCGAGTAACAACATTTTAGTCACAAAACACTGAAAACTTTATAATCTCGGTTTGAAGCATCAATCAGTTGGTTTACAAATGGTTCATCAGCTGCTCATTCCTGCAAATCATAAGATCAAGCTAGATTTATATGGATTGATAGGATAACAGGTGAAGAAAAAGTTTCAACAGTCTCATTTTCATCCAAAGTTAGAAAAATAAAAAAAAGCAAAAACTATTTCTGTATCATATGTTCATAGATAAAATATAAACATTACAAAATTTAATGTTTAGTAGGAAAAATTAACTAATGAATATTAATGTTTAGTTTAAATATAGAAAAAAAATTACACAGTTAATGTTGAACTTTTATGCAAAACATATGAAGACTTAAATTACTTGTACTTTATTTAAAAAAATTTAGTATAAGAGTACTTTTTATATACTAGAATTTTTTTTTTTTTTTTTTTTTTTGCAACATACTGGCATGTATTGAAATTAACACTAACATTTTTGTTAAGATTTACAAACACTGCATTTCATTCAATTTTACAAACCAATTAATGAAATTTAAATAAACTGATTTGTTTGGAAAAATACTTTGACGAAAACCCTAATTTGCGGTTTAATAATTTAAATTTCTTTAATTTGATTTTATAGGACTTTATGGTAAATTCATGGTAATTCCTCTAAGATTAAAATCAAAAGAGAAATATATTTTCTATGTATATTTGTTATGTATATTTTCTATAAAAATATACACTTTTTTAGTTTAATCTGTAATCTTATTAGTTTTTAGCTCAGTAAATCAAGGGTGTGTATATGCACACACATACACATTAAACAAGAAGGAAAACCTCTTGACTGGGGGAAAAATAAAACATTGAATCTAAAATAATCATGACTATCACCATATTGTTTTGAGAACAGTAATAATCAATATTTTTAAATAATTCATTTTATTTTTTCTTGAAAAAGAAATCATGTGAAAAGTAACACATACTGTATATACTCAAGTATAGTGTGAGTTTTTATGATCAGTTTGTTTTTTTTTACACAAAAAAATAGGGAATCGCACTATACACAGGTAATATTTTTTTTTTTTTTTTTAAGAGGTTAAAATCATGCATTTTTGGTGACCAGTTGCACTATACACAGTTGCACTATATAATTTTTTTCTGGAGGAGTTAAAATTCATTCATGCCTATATTTTTATGATACATTTGGCGAACCTTAACAGTACAGGTAAGCTCCTTTAGCTTGCCTCCTCTAGCCTACACTCTTTTTTTATGTTGCTACATGAACAGCAGAATGTCACTGTGTGGTGCTTAAAATCTACAAATCAAATATCTTATATAAATGAAGAATTAACAGTTTTTTTTTCCTTTATAATTTGTGTTCATCTTCATTTACACATGTTTACATCACTGAGATATTGCTTTTCCGTTGTGTTTCTTATTCTGTCTTCCTGTATTTATTTATAATTATTTATTATATTTTTTACATTTACTTGCATTATTTTATCTTGCAATTCTGTTACATATTCTTAAAATATTTTGATGAGATGCACCACAATATATGGTAAATGATGATTGCAAATATGATATGTGATGAGTGAAATACCAAGTGAATTTTAATTCTAGTAGCTTTATTTATGGTATACAGTAATATTATCAGTGAGAATTAACAAAAGTGAAGATCATATCCCACTTTTTATATAAAGACAATTTATTTGTTATAAAATATGTCTAGGATGATGCTCACTATTGCAATACTTGACTATGGTAGGCCTACTGGTATTTCTCAGAAGATGGGGTTGCATTATACATGAGCATTATGAAAAAATGAGGTTTTTCAAAAAAAGAATTCAGGGGTCACACTATACATGAAGTAGGCTTATACATGAATATATATGGTACAATCTTATTTTTAAAAACTTTATTAGTTTTATCTCTTTGACTAGTGTACTAAAGCATTAGTTAAAACATATCTAATTTGTTGACATTTGTGAGTTCAATCTTTGGGTCTGGTAGTATTGAAAAATTATATATTCTTTCTCAGTGGAAAAAACTGGTGAGTATTAACTGATATGAAATGGTAAGTGGAATGAGAATGGACTACCTTCATGGATTGGATAAAGGATTCAGTTTGAAATTCAGAAGGCAACTGAAAAAGACCAGAGAGTATGGCAGCTGAAACAAGATTAGTATGCTGGCTTGAATAGCAGAGTTTAGATCATCATCTTCATAACCAGTCATGTCTCATGACAGAATGTGGTTATAGAGTTGCTGTGAAATGAAAGTTGCTAATCTTTAGGAATGTACTGCTAATCTTTAGGAGTGCAAAAAATGAATTTCATATTTTTGAATTTCATGACTAATTTTTCCTTATTAAAATTTAAAGTGATCCCCAAAGTTTTAGTTATTCTACAAATGTACCATGAAGAAAAAAAAAGGTTGAGAAACACTGGTTTAGGACAAGCAGATTTAGCAGAGTCCATCCCTCTCCAGATCAAACCACAGTCAATGTCCTCCAACTTGAAGGCTCGCCTTGGTCATGCATATGTGGCTGTTGATTTCATTAGAGGAATCCTCCACACTGGCCATTGATTTAATTCTAGGAAACCCTTTGCCCAGTCATCACTGCGCTAGTTGCATAGATAGCGATGGAGCCCAGTCTGTCCTATTATGCTAGATAGCCATTAATCATCCACCCTTTCTCAGGCCTTGATTTTAACCCTGATGAGTGTGTTGTCACTCTCCTCACCAGAAAAACTTGTTGGGGAACAATGACCTGACTATGTATCAGGTGATACTTAATTACATGGTATGAGTAGCAGTCATAGAGAAACCTGACATAAAATATATAATAAATATATAATATAATATAAGCTTTTCATATAATAATGATAATTCTTCATCTAAAAAATTCTAGCAAAAATAAAACATGATAAAATTTTTATTTTTTGGTTTATAATTCATATCAGAATTTTGCATTTTTTGATAATATTTCTGTTGAATTTTATCTGTTAGAGTTTTTATTTTTCATAGTTTAATCCATTTCTTTCAATACTTCTAATTAGCAAGTTCATTGCTAACCAGGATATTTGGATTGTATGAATATTTGAATGCATTCCATGTTTTTTTTTTTTAGTTACCATTAGAAATTGCTTTATAAGACTATTCTTGATTCATATTGACAAGTAAAATTAAATTTATTAAACTATAAAGAATGGTTCTAAGGTGTGTCCTCAACACATTTTACTTTTTTTGCTATTGTTTCATGATTTTTTTTATTTTTTTATCAAAAAGCAATTCAATGTAATAATGAAAATGGTTTTTGTTATTTAGAAAAATAACAAAAAGAAAAAAACTTTATGGAAAAAATGCATCCTTTTTCTCTTGAACAGAAAGTTTTATGGTTAAAAAGTAAAAAAAAAACAAACTTAGAATCTAACTCAAAATGGTACATAGTACAACAAAATAAGCATGTCCTCTGCCCAGTGTTATTGTGTGGAGTGTGTTACTGTTGATGTTTTTGTTACCTTAAATAAAACTGTGGCATGGTTGTAAATGTACACCAGGGGAAACATGCCACAAGGTGTAGTGTGGCAGTAAATGTGCATGGAAGTGTTAAAAAGTTCTTGATCTGACCCACTTTGCAAAATCTAGTCAAATGACCAAATATCAAAATTTGACATTTGGTAAAGCATTTTGTTTGGGACCAAATTTTTCAGTCCCCACTTATATTAAAGGTACTTTATATCTTAATTTCTCTTGTAAAACAGTTTTAAATTTAAGGAGTGGCTCAGATGATACTGAATTTTATTTCTCCTGTCCTATACACTTAAAATTATTTATTAAACAGAAGGACTCTTGTATTTAGACAAAAAATATATATATAGGAAATAAGTGCTTTCTTCCTTTTTTGCATTTTTATGGTGGTGAGTGTCATTTTTTTTCTGGTTTCTCTATTTGTCATTTTTTATTCATTTTTTGCAGGTGGAGGGGATTTTTTACTTACATTTTTTTTTCATTCTGCCTTAACTTTTCTTACATTCTGTTCGTCTTTTTTCTCCTTTCCTATTTTTTTTCACATTCCTCATTCTCTTTATATGTTGTAAAGTGCAAATGGAGTTGAAGTAGATATTTCTGAGAATAGTGACATGCTTATATATATATATATATATATATATATATGAAAATTTATCTAAATCTTATAGATATATAACTTGCAGTAACAATACACAGTCATAGCGGTGGAGTCACAGTGGAATCATGCGAACTGCATGTACCAAATGATCTTTATGATAAGCAAGCTTGCACCAGTATTATAGATGTCATATCTAGTTATTACTTGTAACTATATTATCAAGAATAGAATTGAGGTTTAAATACACATTTGAATAGATCTATGTATTTTTAGTGTAAAATATGGTTTATACAGTATTTTGTCCCAGTTTTCATTGTTGTTTTTACAATTATTTTGATTATTGGATTTTTAGACATCAATCAGATTTGTTAACCATTCAAAGATTTTGATCAGAACCTTTCATATATATTATTCTCATTCTTTTACCATCTCTGATATTCATGTGGGGAAATTTCCAAACATGTAGTAATCAATTTTTCCTGATGAGGATATTCTTCCTCTTCTCTATATTCTTGCACCATTTGATTCAGTGACTTCTACAAACCAAGATGAGCTTTTATCTGTTAATTAATTTTATCTCTTAAGTAACCTCATTTCTTGAAGTTTACCAAATGTGACCGATAGCAGAGGGAGGCTGGAAGGTACAAATGTGATAAAGATGATGAAAACTATCTAAAAGAATAATTGTATAATGAAATATAGCTGCTAAAAAATCTAATTAAAAAAAATAGGTTCAATTATTGATATAATTTCTTGAATTATGAGGAAAAAACACTTAGAATGATGATATATTTTTGAAGTAGGATATAAAACAAGCTAGTTTTAGATTTTGTAAAAAAAATTATCTACACATTTAAGTTTCTTCCAGAGAGCAGTTATTTACAAACAACATTTAAAAAAAATTGTTTTACTGTAAGCAAAGTAGTGAATTCGATGCTTGTAAGATTAGTAGAACGAATTTCAATTTGTTGTGAAGTTATTTCAGTTTTTTATTTGTTTAGGAGGAAGTAACCATGTCTAAGGGGAATAATTCTATTTCTTGTCTGTAAATGTTGGTTTGTTCTATAAGACGTCAAGTCGTTGGGGTATTATACTGGACTGCTGTCTTTTATGGAATTCCAGAGTGTAAGGATGATTAGTGGTTCTCATACATTCCTTATGTATCATGTGATAAGTTGTACTGTGTTTATGGTATTAGTAATAAAGAGGAATTCCTGGAATGCCTGAATCGTTGTAAGGGAAGTCATCAAATTGATGGTGTCTTACTTCCAACGGGAGGTAACTCTGATGGACTGCTTAACTGGTTGTTTTTATTTTAGCAAAGATTTGCTTCCAACATTCCTAAGTATAAAGTCTTCTCAGCATTTCAGTCGAAAGTGATACACAATTAATGGAAAATACTTGCGTTTTCGGTTTTACGAATGAAGAATATATATGCTGAAGTAACATTTATGTGTTTTTTTTAATCTTTTCGAGTATGAAAGAATTTGAGAAAAAGAAAATATTAAAGAGATATAAAAATAAAAGAACTAATTAAGGAGACAGAAGATACTGATTGATGTTGCATTTAAATTTTTGAAGTGTGAGAGAAGAAACTGTTAATATAAAACTTACCGTGACATCTAATCATTTCAACTGTAAAATGACAAGACTTTGGGCATTGAAATATTTCTCTTGCTACAAAAATGCCTTTAACTTTTCAACAATTTTAGAGGGATATGTATAATAAAAATGTCATTGGTATAAAAATTAGCAGAAAATTTTATTTAAAGATCATTAATTAAAAGATTTATTAAAGAATAAAGATGTATTGATGTAAAAAAATATTATTTTTCAGTTTTCTTTTTAAATAAAGCTCAATTTTCATTGGAAAAATAAAATTTGTTATAGAATAAACTATTTTTTAGCATGAAGGATTTTTGCATTCCATATGCATATCTGCATCAAGATAAAACATTTAAAAGAAGAATTTATAATAATTTTTTAAAAATGTGAATAATAAAACTTAAATCATAATAATGAATATTAATAAAAATTATATTAGATTTTTTTAGAGATTTTCAGTTGGTGGCACTTGAACATGTGATTTTGTTTCACATATGAGTGAAATTTATAACATTTATACATATTCTCAAAGATAACATTTCAATATATTTTTTTTTTATGATTTGTGTTCTATATGATTTTAAATGTTTTATATTAAATGTGTAAATGGAGGAGAATGAGATGCATTTTCATCATTGGATGCACTTTTATTTTTGGAATGAACAGAACACTGTAAAAGCAACAAAAAACATATATGCTATTTATGGAGATGGTATCATAGTTGAGAGTATTGTTTATAAGTAGTTTTCTAGGTTCTGAAATGAAAATTTTGATCTGGAAGACCGAGAACCTTCCAGCAGGCTTGCAATCATTGATGATGACCAAAAGATGCTAATTAAAAATAATCCATGACACAGGATGTATCTCGTATGAGGGTTGTAAATTCTTTGAAAACATTTGGATGTGAATTGCTATGATGTTTGGGTTACTCATGCTTTAATGGAAAAATTTAATGAACTGTGTTTCTATTTGCATTCTGAGGAAAATGAGGATTTGTATCTGGTGGGAATGAAAAAGGGGTGTGTTTTATGAGCTGCTGCAAAATCAGACATTGAATTCAATCAGTAACTGTTTGCAATTGAACTGATTAAAGGCGGCAATTGATGAAAAGTGTCTGGAATGGGCTCATTGGAAGGATATTATTTTTCCATCAGGACAATACCAGATACCACATCCTTTTGCAGAAATTTGTTAGCTGGGATGTACTCACTTAACATTACACACTTGGATTATCACATTTCAATTCCTATAAAATTCTCTTAATGGGAATGCCTTTAATTCCCTAGAAGCCTGCAATTCATCACCTAGAAAGATGTCAAATTGCAGGAAGATGGAATCATTATCAATAAATTTATAAATAACCCCCAAAATGTTATTATTTTATCAAAAGATATATGTCATACCTATCTTTTATTAACTAAATAAAACAATGTGTGCAATAATCATATCTTGTGCTTATAGGCTCAAATTGTCCTTGAAATTTACCATATAACCAAAACAATTCTTACAAAGGCAGATTGTAGCTTCTTACTCTTTTTTTCTCAATCTTGCAGACCTTAGTGTACTCTTAGTTCATAAAACCCATCTTTGTCACTGCTAACTCCATTGTGTCTTAAGAGTAAATATTGTAAAAGATCATCAAAAAGCTAAAAGAAACCAAAAGAAAAAATGTATTAGCAGCCTGAATTACCTTACTCACTAATGAGATGTTTACTTACTGGTGTAAAATAATGCCTCCTGTTGCCATAATACTGGAATATTTTATTACTATGAGAGGAAAATCAGGTTGCTTTCTTGATAAACAAATTAAGTAACTCTGTTTTTTTATATTATAGAATAGATATAAAGTTTCATTGCACTTTTTAGGAAGTTATTATTTAACATTTTTCCATCATAACTTTATTATATAAGATCTTTTTTCTGTATTGAAAGAGTACAGGGTTCAATAAATATTTTTTGATAAATTTATTTAAACGTATCTGAACTGTTGCAATTAAAAAAGATTGAGTATACTTGTGAAAATTGTGTACTGATTTTCTTGGATAAATAATTATGGGGTATGTTCCAAAGTTTTAAAATTCTGATAGGTTAAATTAAATATTTTGTACATTAATTATTTGGGTATTTTATTAAGTTTGTAATTCATGAGGGATTGCCAAAATGAAGTAAACGTAGAATATTTTCAACAATTTTTTTTTTTATTAAGTAATTTTCTTGCATTGGATTACAGGTTAATAGTGAATTATCTCCCTTACAACAAGGAAATACTCCATAAGGTGATTAGAATGTGTTATCTCCCTTAAAACTAGTACATATTCCATGAAGTGTTTAACATGTATTATCTCCTTTACTAATGTCTGTAGTTTTAAGCCATAATGGAATTTGTCTTCAATATCATACCAGACTATCAAAGGAAGTGAGGCGCAGGGTTGACTTGAGATGACTCCTGACCACTGAATCATGTGACCCCATAGCTGTATCCAGTTTTGCAAGCATTTGAAAGAATTGTAATACACACAGTTATATAAACAACTGCCCCAGAGAAGAGTTGGTCAGTCATGCTGACAAGAATGTAAGGTCCACTTATCTAACAAGAGGCTTTGTGGGCTGCTCACACACACTAGTCAACAGAGGTTGAAGAAGTATTTGAGTGAAATTAAAAGTAAAGATTCAATTTACATGATGTTATTAAGTTGGTACCACAATTTAATTACATGTGTATATGAGAGATATACACATGAATAACTGAATAATAGTAATTATTTAGAGTCTACAAAGTACTGTAGTCATTGCATGGGTATATCAATCTTGGGCATGACTTAAATAGATTGGTCCACTTGCAAAAAAAAAAAATAGGGAACATTTTTTTGTGGAAAATATTTTGTAGATTAGTACTCATAAAGTCTTCCTCACTCTAAGACTTTTGTCAGAATCTAAAATATTTTTTTTCTTGATTTAGAAATGGGGTCTAGCTTATAATATCAATACAATGAGAATTGATCCATGAATTTTAAGACTTATTGGTCTTTGCTGTTATTTACAAATGTCAAGTTTGAAACTGCTTACATCATTAATATTTGCATATATTTTTTTTTGATTTTCTGAATTTAAAACATTTTTATTTATTTTTTTAAAAGTTTTTTGGAAGCACATGCAAAAGCAGAGATGAAGAATAAATGCATATATATTTTATCATGTAAATTTTTTCCTTTAATAAATTGCATATATCCATTTGTTATTTCTTTAAAAATATGGTGTTTTATTCCCTTCACACCGTTATTACTGTGTATACTGTTGACTTCCTTGTCAATGTTTGTTCTTTTAAAAAGTGATGATTAGAATTTTAATAAAACCCAAACATGTGAAAGAGGATTTATGCTTTTTTTTATTCTTGAAAATTGACAACAAACATGTTAAATGCTATTTATTTATTAGATTGTTTATTTATTTTATATTTACAAGATTAAAAAAATGTGAACCAACTATAATGAAATATTTATTTACTATTTTATAAAGAAATAAATATTAAAAAGAAATTTTTTATTCATAAATTTATAAAGATGTCTGAACAAAAAAAAATTAAATAAATACATGATGAGTAAGTATAAATTTTGAAAAAAATGAATTTTCCAGATATTTCTTTCATTTTGTCACACAGATTCATTAAAATAAGAGCATCTCTTCTGATAAATGAAACATTTTTTTAATTTATGTTTGTCATATGTTCATTGAAATTTTCTTGTTCTGTAGTTATTTATAAAATGATAAATAACAAATATCACATTGTACTTGGTTTACATATTTTTATAATCTTTTAAATAAACATTGCTGAGTCAAAAGTGTGGGCAGTAATAGTGGTGTCAAGGAAATAACTGTCCTTTTGACACGCTGTTTGCAGACATGAAGATTAAACATTGACAAAATCTTTTTGTGAAAAAAAAAAAAAAGAAAAACCATTTTTATACCCAGAAGAACAGAAGTCCAATAATTCTGTAAAAAGTAAGTGATCAATTTTACACTGTATTGATATTGTAAAAGAGACCTCTTTCTAAACTGATAAAAAAAATAAATATATTTTGATTCTGAAATTCTTATATTTGCTAATCTATAAAAATTATCCCCCCTCCCCCCCAAAAATTCATATTTTTTATGAATGAACCAATCTACTTATGTAGTGCCCAATCTAGATATGTTGAAGTGTTGTCCAAAACAGAGTTGTGCTTGTTGGGTATTGTTGCAGGAAATTTACTAAGGTTTGTAATGTAATCCTTATATGATTAGTAGGGTTTAAACGTGAGGAACACGGACATCGCTAGAATATCTGCAAGTTAGGTGAGTGTTCCGAGAACCGGTATCTGAATATGTTGGGGTGGTTACATAATGTTGCTGGAATGGTCCATCATCACCTGTAAGCAAATAGTTTGTCTGTATATGTCATTTGTGATCCTTGCAAATTCCAATAGAATACCCTAAACAATTACAGAGACATTACCAGTTTGTACAAAACACTGTTGGCTAGCTGTATCCATAGCTTCATACAATCTCCTTCACATGCAAATTGAGTGACTTGAAAGCACTATAAATGTGACTTGTCTAAACAGGTGACCCAGTGCCTGTTTTCCACCTTTCCAACACATGTGAATATAGTAACCAATGTGGTTTTAATAATCATACCCTTAATAAGGACAACAAAACCCCAGGGAATTGTCTGTGTTGACTGATTATTTGAGTAGCAACTGAATTGGTATATGATTTATAGAATGGTTACCATATTTGCCAGTCACCAACAATCTCATTCTTGCATTGTGTCTACCTGCAGTTTTCATATGCCATCGATGTCTCTCTGAAATGCACATATTCCTGCTATACACTTACTATTTTTGCCTGAGTAAAACTTAGAGATGCTTTACCTGAGTTCTAATCTCAGTAATCATTCTGTAATTAAATGCTGTTAAATATTGTCTGCATCCTATAGCTGCCACAGCTACATTACCTCTTTACCTATTATCGTACATCATTCTTGTTTGTGCATTACTATAAGTTGAAGAAACCATCCAGTATATTCATATCTCTAATTCTTTTGTATTTCAGTATATTTTGAAGATACAAAAATTTCACTTTTTGTGAGTAAAACATCTCCAAATAAAATTAAGTTTGACTTTGATTCATTTAGGATGTATTTTAAAGGATGTCAAAACAATATAAAATCTTATCACCAAAATTAAAAAGTCACTAATTTATATTTAAAAAAAACAAAACAAAAAAAGTGGTAGTGTATGGAGTAAAGAAATTGAGAATTTGATAGCTTTGTTTAGAATTTGGATTTTTATATGACTCAAATATAATTCTGGCCTTTTTTTCCAAAAATCTAAATTAGTAATCTCATTGGATTTTAAAGAAGTTGATGAAAACTGAAAGCTGTTATTGACATAAAAATGTTTAATCTTGTCCTCTTCCTTCATTTCAACTCTTGTCACTTGATATGCAGAAATTTAAACGACAAATGAATTAACTTTTTGAGTTTTACTGTGTCATTTTAGGATGAAAAATAACTTTAATTTTAAAAAAAGTATAAATTTCATGTCTTTCTAAATACAGAATACCAGTCTTCTTAGTAGCTAATCTGTCTTATTGATAGTATACATCAAAAGATCGCAAGATAAAGGATATTTTTGTATGCTTTTGTTATATGCAATGACAGAAAATAACATTTTAAAACTATGAAGATAATACGAATTTTAACCTGGATACAGTATAAACATGCTATCAGATAATAGATATTTGGATAAAATTTTCAAAGTTTGTGTCTGTCATGTCATAGTAACTTGTACTGAGTGTTAGTGATGGATGCTATAATAAGGCTCAATGTGCTGAAAAGTCCAGTGTAAAGTGTTGTGCCACAAAGATGCAGATGTGCTTGTATTGTTGAGTTAGAACTGTTTGATAGAGAGATTGTGGATTTTCATGAGGTTGGGTGTTAGTTTTGGAGAATTGCTATGTATTATTGGTGTTACTTCAGTGTTGACAGCAGTGGTCAAATGAGCATTCACATAACCTTAAACCAGATTCTGGATAGCTACATAGTACAACTACTTGCCAAGATTAATGCATTTTAAGATGTTGCAGTGGCAGACAGCATAGTGCAAATCAGAGAAAGTGTAGCTCCAGGAGTGTCAACACTGACTGTTAAATGTTTAGCAACATGCATTATTCTGTTCAGACTTTGAATTATACCCCAACTCTATTTTGGATGTCTCTAGTTATGTCATGAGATGCTTACCTGGAGGATTAAATGAGACTCTCTAGGGTTCAGTGATGAAAGTATGTTCAGTCTTTTTGATGGTTGTTTGCATATAGAACATAGACTTAGGGAGCAACATCTTCCAAAGTGTATTTATCCATGACACACAGGTCCAACCCTTGACGTCATCATCATACAAGGTGCCATACAACTCTCACTCACCTTTGGTGTTTGTGGAGAGAAGGTGATGTCATATTCCAGCAGAATAATGCTCAATATACTCTACAAGGTATTTAACAACTTCATAGGCTGCCATGATCACCAGACCTGAACGTAGATAAAACAAGATGGGATGCTACCTGGCTTGTTTAATTAGCCCACCTATAACTCTTGCTGTATTGCATCAACAGGTGTAAGAGATGTAGAATAATGATATTGTATGCATGTGAGAATACAGGCCTGTGGTGATACCCAAAGAATATAGCGTTAAAAGGACTTATTGTGAGAAAAGTAGAAGAGAGAAAATGAAATCTCTTATCCTTATTTTGAATGGCATAAATGAAGACTGTTACACTGAGTAAAATTTACAAAGAAAGAAATATTTATTATAGTTACAAAAATATTTTTCACAATTTAAAAATTATACAAATTACAATATGGACCTTGCACAGAAATCGTCTTGTGTCCCTTAAATTATCAAGGCAGATTAACAGTTCTTTCAAATACAAATCATTTTTCCCCGAGAAAACTATAGTTCAAGTAAAGCAAATGTTTTACTTCACAACAATGGAATTTTAACAAATTACTTTTAGAGCAATGGTCCATATATATTAATCTTTTAGCAAAATAAAAAATTTACTTTGAAAAGTTCCCAGTTCAAAAGAGGGTGGGAAAAGATTAACCTACATTGGCCAAGCTGCTTTTCTGGGTCCATTTGATAAATGTTCAGACTTTTGAAAGAGGCATCCTCAAATTTGGGATAACCTTTCAGAAGTCTATGAAAGTTGTTTGTATTATGACAATTTAGAAGATTCTTCTGTCTTCTTTGTTAGTAACCATAGTAGTCTTTTATCATCTCACCTAGGCCACCATGTGGTCTATTTCTTTTCTTAGCAGCAGCAGACTTTAGTTGCCAAAACAGTTAAACCTTTTCTGAATGAATAGCAATAAAAAAAATCCAATTTCAGTAAGGTATACCAATCATTACTGTGAGTTGGAGATTTAAATGTCAGTTTCACAACCCTGCTTTTGAGCAGCATTGTTAGGTTCCCACAACCATATTTCCCCAGGCAAGCCATTGAAATTTCCCTTTTCAGCATAAAATTTCCCTTTCTTATTTGAGGCTATAATACAACTTTTACAATGATGATGCCTATATATTTTAATTCCTCATAGTATCTTTACTAATTTTGATTATGTATACTGAACTCTGATGCAGATAATTAGCATTGATTTTCAATAACAACAATGCATATATAAGCCTAGTTCTTTGTGTTTGCTAATATTTATCTTATTGCCAATATTTATTTATTTATCTTTTCAGAATAAAATAATTTCTCTATTAATTTTAACCCATTATGCCCCCAAAATTAAAAAAAATATTATTAAAAAAAAAAAGACAAAAGATGTATATTTTTTCTTAGCTTTTGAGGAATTGACAGATTCGGCACAAGTATTTCATTCATGCAATAACTGACGATTTTCAATTATTTAAAGAATTACTTGCTTTATACACCCTTAAAGGAAAGACACGGGGAATAGATATTTTTAATAACTTCAAAGAGAAATGTCATAAGGTTGGACTGAATCTTACTAAATTGGTGAGTGTGTGTACTGATGGTGCCCCAGCTATGATAGTTAATGAAGTAGTCATTGCACATTTAAAAAGAGAAACTACTGCTCCAAATGCACTGATTTCTTTTCATTCTATCCTGCAGCAGCAACATTGTTTAAAATGTATTTTAAATAAAGCCTTACAAAATATTATAAGTCTTTTGAACTATATATGAGCAAATGCCATGAGGCATCATCAGTTTTGAAACCTGTTCATGATAGATGACAAGATAATTTTTCCAAAGTTTAACTATTAAAAAAAACTTTTTGATAATGTTATTTGTCAGTGCCTGAGTTATAATCTAATTTCTTTCTGGTTCATTTCTGCTTTTCATATAAATCTTTTTCACCATGTTTTTGTTTATAATTTGGCATACTCTTTTTTCTCAAGCTTGTTTTGTCCAAGCCTTTTTTTTTTTTTTTCAAACCTGTTTAGCCCAATCTCTTTCTGTTACTATGTTAACTGCTGTCAATTTGGAAATTTGAATCATTCAAGAATGCAACCCATTGCTACATTTCACTTATTTTCATCATTGATAATTTGCTTCTTTTGTCTTTTAAATCTCTTGATTATATTGCAATGGGAAATCAACTTCTCATACATGATTTCTGGCAATCCTGGAATGTATGCATCATTGCCTCTTCTCTCAGTTTATCATCACAATTTTTCCATAATTAAAGTGACATAAATCTGATCTTGCAGTGCTTTTATATAATTAATGCCACATTGTAAATATTGAAATGTCTTCTTTGTGATTTGCTTAGTTTTGTCATTTTCTCATTGCCTTTTAATCATGGTGATCCATATACCAGGCCTTGCAACCATGCGATTGAGGTCCACAACTGGGGGTGGACATGCAGAAGCTTAAATTACTACTAAATAACAATCCTTGAGAACATTTTTAGTGAGGAACTTGTTAGTAATGCCCAATAATTAGTTAATTAACAACTATATGTAACATCAGGAAGCATCTTACAATTATTGACTTATTTCCATTAATGCAAATGTACAAAGAACAAAAATACCATAAAATAACTAAATGCACAAAAATCACTTTATTCACTTTTAAATTAGAATTCTTTAGATAATATTGCAAAAATGAGTTAATTTGTTTATGCTAATTTATTACAGAATATATAATTGTATAATACAATCAGAAAGCAATTTCAGCATTTTACAAAACCGTGTATCAAAAAAAGTCTGAAAATACTTTACAAAAGATGTGAATTTCAGAGAAACAATAATTTTGATAATCATTACAAAATTTGTAATTTTTGTTATATGTACAATTTGTTTCACAGGAAATGAAGAAAATATTTATTTTGCTATGATAAGATAATAGATATTACCACTACACATAGTTTTAAGAAATAAAATCAATTTACATTAAAAAAAAAAAACACAAAATTAATTAACAGGATAATTTAGGGGGTTAACCAATTACATATATGTAAAGAGGGAAAATTGAAAAATATCTGGTGGGTGGCTTTTAAGTTAGTACACACACACACACATATATATATATATATAAAGCTAGTACACACACACACACACACACACACACACACACACACACACACACACACACATATATATATATATATATATATATATATATATATATATATATATATACTCATATTCTCTTTCTTCATAAAAATCAGATTAAATTAATTATGACAATTTGTAGATTGACAGGATAATGCTTTTTTACTGTTTCTTTTACACTCTGAATTTCTTGAATGAGGAGTTATCATTATTTACATTCAGACTAATATCTTCATCTTTGTTGTTATTACCAAACATTATGATAACAACAAACAAAGATGATATCTTGAGTTTGTAAATAATGGGTCTTTTTTTTTTTTTTTTTTTTTTTTTTTTTTTTTGAGTCCTTCATGGCATTTATTGAGACAATTGAGTTAGCTGGTTCACTTTTTTTCCAAACAATATGTTGAATGTTGTAGTGGATTAGATGCTATCTAGATTAAGAATTAATCTCTTGTCTTGATCTATTGGGAGAAATGAGTTCATGCCTTTTCCAAAAGTATGAGAGCAAAGAGAACATTTGAGTAAAATTAGAATATTGTTTATCAATTCCATTTTTTGAGGCCAATACTGTATCTTTCAAAAAGTAAAAAATACTCTTTACTTTGTTGAAAATGTTGGCTATATAGTTTGTATTTTAATTTGTAATGTACACTTTTAAAATAAAATTTGCAGGTAAAAGTCTATGTTCAGGTTATGTAAGGTTAAATTTTTGGTAGCACTTGAAGCAAGCATGCTATGTTACTATGGCAACAGAATTTTCTAAGAATTTTTCATTAGTTATCTGAAGATTTTAATGAAACATTACCTAAACTGTTGAATGATTTTACATAAGTTTTATGTAAATTTTATATTGCTTTATTTGTTGCATTGTGAATGCAGTCATATGTGATAAACTGCCGCAGTGGCAGTTTCACAGCAGAGAGATTAGGCATAAAGTTCTATACTCATAAACTAGTGGATTATAGTGTTGGTTCATGAATTTGGTGACATAGGAATTGAGTTCAGTTTAGAGGTCAAGCAATGCAGACTCGGTGAAAAAAGGGCAAGCAATAACCGAATGAATAGATGAAATATCCCTCAACAGTAAAATGACAACATACTCATAGTTTAAATAAAGGGTTCAGTTCAACATTCTCTGTAAGTTACAAAGATCAAAAATCACCTCATAAAGGCTGAAGGGCATATCAGCTGAAACATTGTGATAATAACAAATATGAGACAATAGTTCCAAGTGTAAATCATAATTTTTAATTTTTTTCCTGAAATCTTATTTACAATTCTTCTTTATTTTGAATTTATAATCTTTTTACACTACTTACATCATTTAGACTATTGTCTTCATTTTTATTGTCATATTCACATTTTGGCTGTTGTATGCTCCGGCCTTCTTCAGGTGATATATGTTGTAATTTTGAACTGACCTCTTTATTTAGTCCATGGGGGTACAGTGTTCTAATCCACGTGCCATGCCTTTTCTGGATATCTCAGTTTCAGTTCCCTTTAGTAACTCACAACTCTTTAAGTCAAGTTACTTTTTGGATCACTTCAACCAACACTTTTATCAACTGGGCCATCCTTGGGGACATTAGTGAGTGAATTTTTGGTACTTATAAACCT
This sequence comes from Acanthosepion lycidas, assembly GCA_963932145.1. Taxonomy (NCBI): domain Eukaryota; kingdom Metazoa; phylum Mollusca; class Cephalopoda; order Sepiida; family Sepiidae; genus Acanthosepion; species Acanthosepion lycidas. The sequence goes on from OZ010582.1 coordinate 22,933,834, forward strand.
GATATCTCAGTAACTAGTTTTTTTTACCAGAGCTCATATTACAATTTTTTGTTATTGTTGTTTTTCTCTAGCTCTCTGTCTTACTGGTTCCAATATTGTATTCATTTCTATGCTTGACTGGCTTAGGAGATTTTTATGGCCTAGCATATGTGCTGATTCCTTAAGTTTTCATATTTTTCAGTGATATTCTCTGTCTATTATTAACACTTAATTCCACAGTTCTAAACCTAACAGGTTCTATCAACCTAGGTCAGGGTGGACCTGGGAACAACAGTAATTAAGTGGTAGTTCCACACTCCTCAAAACCTCTCGATCAGAGGCCTTGCTGTTGGATGTAGTTCCCTTGCTTGGCTACCAGAATATTAAATTGCTAGCAACTTCATCATCATACTTGATACAGTGCCCTGTTAGACACATCTTTCTTTGCTGTACGTTTCATGTTATTTTGGCAGCTCAGCATGTTGCATAGCACCTTGGTGAGGGGGGGTCTATTTGATAAAGTTGCATTCTTCTCATGCAGCCGGTGATTGCTAGCTGTTTTGATTCAGAGATAAAAAGAACTTCAATACTGGGAATTTTAAACTCATCTATTTATTAATCACATCAATGTCTACATTTTTTACATAGCCAGTGGGGTCTCTCTCCCTTTCTTGGGAGCCATTTCAAACACAAAAAATAACACGTCTACATTGCTTGATGTGTAAGTACCAACTCACCGAAAACCTTTCTCTATCTCCTTTCTCACGCTTGTTCATCCAATCAAAATTTGACATCCTTATTTTGTCTTCCATCTGATCTCGAAGGTCTTCTCAGGAAGTTTGAGCAGAGGTGCATTTTCTCTAAAAAATAAGTCTGCTAAACAATTATTTAGCAAGCATTTTATGCATGACAACAAGGACACATTAAGTGCCATCTTGAGCATTTTGTGTAACACCCATCTATCTGTTTCTTCAAAGATTTTTACATGGTGCACATCTTTTTTCCATTGGGCAAAATAGATTCCACAAACAATTGGATTTTTAATCTTCTTGGGAAGTTAAAAAAAATATTAATCTAGCAAAATAAGAACAAAACAAATGATAAAAGACAAAGCGAGTTATTGTTGCATTTGATAACACTTTTATTAGTAACAATTTTCATTACAACACAAACACATGTAAACGACATCACAATATTATTAATGAAAAAAAAAACTTAGATAAAATTATACAATGAATAAATTCAGTTTGGATTTTAAGATATAATCCAAAAGAAATTGCATTGAAACAATTTTTTATTTTCTTTTTGTTGGATCTTACATTTTCCAATAAAATATTTCATTTTTCAATACAAGTAATTAGTCTCTGGCTGAAAGTATAATCATGAGCATAAGCAACATTGGTGTGTATATATATTAACTCATGTGATTGTATGTTTAGCACACACACACACACACACACACACACACACATATATATATATATATATATATATATATATATATATATATATATATATATATATGTATTTCTTTTTCATGACAAGTTTGTTTCTTTAGCCCCCAAAGAAAATATGTAATATAACATTTGCTGTTGTTTATATTTACTAAACTTAAATTAGTCTGGCACAAGGCATTAAGATCAAACTCATTTGTAGTGGTTTACAAGATTAGTTTGGTAATCATCACTTGACAGTGAGAGACTAAAGTAATCAAATAGTTTAAGATATCATGTAATCTTAAAGGGTAGATCACTTGCATACAATAGGAGGGATTTCTGTTAATTATTCTGTTAATTATTAGTGTTATATTGAATATTAGATGTAAGAGGTAAAACTTTTGTTATTTGAATTGAAATATCCTTATTTTCTATCAATACAATGATCGATGCAGCATGCCTTGTTACTTATTATAAGAATATCGCAAAATTATATAATTTGCTTTGTTCATAACTTTGAGGAGAGTCATTAACATTCCAAATTTCATTTGATTAGTTGAACCCTTTTTTTTTTTTTTACATACTTGATGTACTCATTGTCCATACCATTCTTCAGCACTCTTGGAAAAAAAGAAATTCCTTAATTTTATTTTCTCACAGATTGTATATTTGACACATGTTAAAGAATGGATCAGCTGGAATGTTATGTTGAGGGTCAAGAAGAAAGGGGGTCAACTGTCCAAACAAAAGTGAGAAAGCATAAGTTAGGAATCACAGAGATGTATTGTCTATTACTTAGTAATTGACACAATATACCATGACTTTTGCTAAATGTCAGTCTCTTTAATTTTAATTAGGATAAAGATAACTCTGAATGATTCTAGAATGTAAATATGTAACATAAAAATGATGTGCAGTTTAATATTTTGATGTTTCTTTGCATCATAAGCAGAAATATTAATATTTACTAAATAACCAACCTTGCTTGTCTGTTAATCTAATATTGATTACCTATAAGCATATTATTCAGCATGACCTTTTATTTTGTATTGAAATTATCTGATGGGAAAGTTTTGGGGTGAGATTAATATGTATTTTTCCTTGCTGCATGCATGCACATACATACATATATATATAAAAGAAGTTAAAATGTGTTCTTTGAAACAGCAATTTCATGTGTATATTATAATATTTTAAGCATAAGAAATTATTAGTGACTTTATTAATTTAACACTTTTCAAATTGAATTTACCAGTTTGAAGGGAATTTAAATTCAATTTACAAGCTATCTACACAAGTTAACCTCTTTACACCACATATATTTTGGTAGTACTATGTCCAGCGTTAATGATGGAAGCATTTATGTTCATGAATATCTGGGTCATTTCCACGGAGACTAAATTCAGCAAAAGTGAAATACAAAAGAAAATTGAATACATACACCTGACTGTCAGTGATGTTGAAATCATCATCATCAAAATTAAATTCTTTTTTATTTATTCCTCACTATTTTATTAGTCAAGAATAGCCAGCAAAGTTTTTTTGACATTTTTAAGTCTATGCCTGGTTGTCATGGTATCAAAGTCTGATAATCTATTGATTAAAAATCACTGATTTCAAAACAGTGCCATTGGGATCCAGACTCTCCCACCACGTGAGAATCCCCCCCCCCCACCAAAAAAAAAAACCCCAACACGGTTAAAGTGCAAAGTAGAATAAAACACTGCTTCATTGGTGACAGAATGTTTCTCACCTTCCTTTTTTCTTAAGAAAAAGTGTTTATTTGGCCTCATTCTAATCCCACATTTTAAAAATTTAACATTTTTAAGCCTCATTACAAATTAAAGAATAAAAAGTTTTTGATTTAAAAAAAAAAAAAAAAAATTCAACATTGGCAAATCTATTCAAACAATTTTCCCTCAGATTTTCACTTCAAAATAAAACTTATCTATTTTAAAAAATTTTTTTGATTTCTACACATTACATAAATATTGTATATTGTGTAATGTGAATCAATACTTGTAAAGTTTTTTTGTTTTGTTTTACACGCATTTCCATTGGCATTTATTAAATATGAGGTCAAGTTGGAGAAAAAAAAATCAAGTTTTTTTTTTTTTCTTTTTAAATTAAAATATGAAAAGTACAATAATGTTGATGTCTTTATCATGAAATACACATAGAAATATTTTCTATGCAATTCCATACATTTTAATACTGTCTCTTTATCATATACTTGTTATGCACAAAATCAAAAAACAAGTGTAAATTTAACTTTAAAAAAATCATCTCCCCTTTTTTCTCATCTCTGAAATTTTTATGATTAAGTTTGGACATACAGTAGCGGGGGAATGGAAAAAAAATTATAATAAAAAAAAAAAATTAATACAAATAAAACCTTGCACATAAAAGTGATAATGCATTTTCTTTCTCAATTTTTTTTTCATTTTTATTTGGATACAAAATGTATGTAAGGAAAATATTTCCTGTCATTATTGGCATTTGTAGTGAGATGTAAGTAAAAATTACAAGAGATATTTCAGTTTGAGTCATGTAAAGCAGTTATTGTTATAAACAAGAGCAGTGCCATTTTTCTTGAAATTCTTTTGGTCCAAAGAAATTATCTGTGAATAATCCCAATTATTCATTACATAATATTACTACTATTGGGACATTTTTGTTTCAGCCTTTAAAAGAAACATTGTGTTTAAAAACATCTTTGATCTTTGTTTTTTAAGGTCTCATGTAGAAAATTGTTTGTATAAATAAAATCACACTTGATGAATCACAAAGGTCTGAAAGACCTTTAATGAATCTTAGAGAATTAATAAATAAACTACAAATAAGAAAAAATTATGATTTAAATTTCATATATTTGTATATTTTAAAATTTGGTATATTATTTGTAATAAATTTTTCCTGAGGAGGTTTTTTGTTATGAGGGTGTTGTTTTGTCACAAACTTGTTGACATTACATAATAGCTACAATGTTGGTAAGGCTGATTCAATAACAGATGTCTCTCTACAACCAATTGTTATTATTAGAACACTTTTCTTTGGCCAGATCTCAAGAGTCATAAGTGTATGAAGACTGAATAAGCTCAAAGACCATACAAAGTTTTTTGCTTGCCATATTATGAAGGAAAGACTGCAGAAGTGAAGCGGGCCTTTTGAATCACTTACATGGTCATGGCCACTGAATTGAATAGGTGACTTTCTTCTGACAAAAACTGCCAATCGTATATATATATATATATATATATATATATATATATATATTGTGTGTGTATTTTAAAAGTGATAATTCCTACATTATTGTAACATTTTTTTTCTTTACTTGGGCAAAATAAAAAATGAATTGTCATCAGAAATAAAATAAGTTTAGCATTGTTTAAGCTAAGTGAACATCATAGTTTAAAAAGATAAATATTTCTATGCAGAGGAAGGACAAATTTGCTTTATTTCTGAATAAAACTAATCAGTTATTTATATCATTTACATGTGGACTATTATCCTCATCTTTGTTGTTATCACAATGTTTCAGCCACTGTACCATCCGGCCTTCATCTGGTGTATGTCGGTCTGATGAACACCTTATAAAGGCTAGGTGGCACAACAGACTAAATGTGATAACAACAGCAAAGATGAAGACAATAGTCCACATGTAAATAATAGAACATCCCAGAAATTCAGACAGAAAAAACTGATCAAATTGTTTTTCATCATATGATAATGCTTTAAAAATTGATTGATATAATTGAAAAGACAAATCCTCTTTTTAATGCAACATACTGAATTTAATTCATATTACTAAGTTTTCAAAAATGCTAAAAACAGTAACAAGTTTAGTGTTAATCATTGAGTTTATTTTTTAAATTGAGATGCACAACTTGGATATTTCTATGTTTTTAATAAATTAAAGTTAAAGCTCTACAATTGATATTCTGTTACTTAAAAACTTAAAAGAATATAATTTCTCACTTGTCAAATTTTGAATCTTATTTTAAGTATAATTGTTGGTGATTTCATTTTACATTTGAGTAACTGTCTTGAGGTTGTATAAATGAATATTTTTAACCAGCTATTAAAGCAATTTCTAACACTGAAATGGTTTTAAGCAATTTCAATTTTTACTGTGTAGAAAAGATATAAATTTTTTTTTTTTTTTTTTTTTTTTTTTCAGGGGTTATTTGGTGTAATATTTTAAAGGAAAATAAATGGAACTAGAAATCGATAAACCTACTTTAAAGTAAAAATATAGTCATTTTTTTTTAAAAACTTAAAGAAATATTGTATTCATATGCTGAAAGTATTAAGATTTTTATTGTAGCATTTTACTCAATCTACAAAAATAAATTACAACACCGAATTAAATAAAGTTAGATTCAGTAAGGATTTTCAAGTTTAGTATTATTGACTGATAAGGATCAAAAACTATTAAAACTTTAATATTGATTTTTAAATTTTGATATTTGAATAATTCTGGGTTCCTTCTAAAGGTTTTGGTAAGAGGCAAAAGTGATGTTCTGTTTTCAGAGAATAACAAATTAATACACATGTATGAAACAAGTAATGTTTTAAAAGTAGGCTACAGATTTTTCCCTTGATAAACCTTTTATATATTCAAGCAGAAGACAAAAACGTTTTCTTTTAATCATTTCACCCCAAGCAAGGCAATAAAGTCACTAAGATGCAAGGTGTTACTGAGTGTTTAGAAAAAAATCATGGTAAAGAAATATCTTTTTGTCACTGGGAGCATTGATAAGAAAATATTATTGCAGGATGGAAAATATTTTACAAATTTAAATGCTTTTATTAAAACTCTTATTTGATTAAAAAATATTCTAAATTCTTAAACAGCTGTGAAATTTTATATTTTATTCAGTTAATAAGCAAAGTATTAACAATTTTTAAAGAAAATAAATAAAACATATTTAACTGAAAAAAAGATTTAAATAGTAAATTAGAAATGTTATACTATTTTATCATTTAAATTAGTTATTTTATCCTGTAATCTCAGCAAGAAATTACATTAAAAACAGATGAATTTATCACATTATAAATAATAAAATAATTTATCTTTTTTAAAATACTACGTAAATTCTCAAGAACAATCCTAACTTCTGATATATTTATATAAGTTATTTTGCAATTTTAATAATGCATTTCAGGTCTCAGTATTAGTTTAAAGAAATTTGGAACATAAAAAATACATATTTGTATCTTTGTTGTTGTTTTTGCTTTCATATATGTGCAGTTTTAAGATAATTTAACATGAAAAAATTATAAGAATTTATTCAAGTTTTTATTTAAATCAAATATGTAATTTTCAAGTGTAAAATAAAATCAATCAGTTATTTTTGTTTCAAGCATGCAATTTGCAAATATTTTATTATAGAACTTGGCCCTTTTTGTTAAGGATAAATTGGCTTTTATAAACTGGAATTTAAAATAAACTGACTAAACAAAATTCTTAATCAGTTATAGTAAAAGTAAAGTTATAAAAAAGAATTTAAAGGCAAACAAAAAGCTAAAAACAGAACGATTGAATATTAATATTAATACATCTTATTATCAATATTATGAGAATTATCTTTTAAGAAAAAAATTATATATATATATATATATATATATATATATATATATATATATATATATGTGTACATGTACAACACCTGGATTATTCCATAATATTTTCCTCTGCATGGCTTTGAAAAAAATTATACCATTAATTTAAACTAGTAATAGTCATGAAAACTTTATGGTTTTGCTATTTGAATTTTCTGATGAATTATAATTCCTAATTTCATTGCTGAATAATCTCCTTGCAACTTCCATGGTTATAAAAATACCTATGCAAATTACCCTATTGCATTGTTAAATATTTAAGCTTAACAAATTTAACAAAAATATTGCAATAAGAATACTTGAGGTGAATGCAGGTTAGTTAAAAAGTAAGAGGGTACGAAGGAAAAAATTCCACTGAAGCAGATGTTGAACATATGAGAACATTACTGCCTCCTCTCTTTTCTTTCTTTCTTTATTTTGGTGAAATCAGTGTCTCGGATATGTCTTTTCTGTCTTTCCAGACCATCAAAATGAAATTGTGCATTATTTATGAGGTATTAGCAAAGTATAATATATGTGCTAACTAAGGAAGAAGCAGAGATAATTTAATCTATTTCATTTAAGTTATATTTTATAAAGCTGGAATGTTCAGCTCTATTTGTCTATTTACTGCTAGTTCCATAAGGTGAACATCCTCTAAGTGTGCTAATTGCATAATTTTTGCCAGAGGTTGTATAAATAATTGGATTTACTACTTGCATAAAGTTTCAGCTATTTCTACATTGTCATATCTTTGACAGTTGCATCAGTAAAAATGTGTTGTAAAAGAAATATAAGAATATTGGCTTGGAGGGAGGAGTTTGCAAAGGTTTCCTTTTTTAAATACCTTTAATATTTTAGGAATAACAACAGATTTCTGGAACTAACAGATATATAAAAGTATTCAATACAAATAATTATAAATGTCAGAAGTAATGAATAATACAGAATTGGCATTAAACTTCTTTTTTTTTTGTGTTTTATTATATTTTCCGTTTTGTAAATCTTTCATTTATCGTTTATTAAATTCAACATACCTATGTTGTAAAACTGGTCAATATTATAAATTTTACATATGGATATCAATACATTTTCCCTCTGAAATGGTGTATTTATTTATTCTAATTACATTTATTATAACAATATATAGAATTTGGAGATATGAGTAGTGTAGAAATGGTTATTGGTGTGGTTAGTGGAATTGGTAAGTCATGTTCAAATTCTGGTCGTCTATTGTGTTCACTTTTGCACTAATGCTGTTGGGAAAGTTATGAATCCATTTTCAGTTAAATAGCAGGGTTAACTGGAATTTCTAGACTTGATGGTAACTATATGAGGAAAAAAAAAATGATTCCAATTGTGGAGAAAACAACAGGAAACCATCTTTCCCAAGAAAGTAAGACAATTCACAGATAATAAAGAAAAGGAATCTGTGGAGAGCCATGATTGCTTACATCTAGAAGAGATATAGCATTTTTAAAAAGGAAAATATAAAATGTAAAGCAATTCTTTTTTTTAAATTAAAATATTTAAATATATCTTAATTTTGTGAGTTGGTTTCTATTTATATATTGAGATTTTCTTTTTAGCACTGTAAATTCAACATCTTTCTCATAGTTTTCCTTCTAATATTTTTCTGTTTGCAATTAAATAATATTGTATAGGTGAAAGACTAACACTCTTTGCTTACTTAGCATGGCTTAAAATTAAAAGATGAATGAAGCACAAAAACCATAAAATGCAGAAACTAGATTGAATGAATCTGTGAGTTAGAATTAAAAAGAAATACTTAATCTTGACTTATGTTGAAGTAAAGATTATTGATCTCATTATTTCTTTTCATTTTACCTGTGAAAGTAAAATAGAGAAAACTACATCTGTTGTATAAAGAATCAGAGAGCATAGAAGACTATTTACATGTGGACTATTGTCCTCGTCTTTGCTGGTAATAACAACAACAAAGATAGGGACAATAGTCTGTGTAAATAATAACTCCACATTCTGGAATTTCAGACACATAAGTTCTATGCTAACAGTTTCTTCTATCACATTTCTGACTTGTGAAAAGCTCTTCTGGCTTCTTGCTTTCCAGCCAACTTTGATCTTCAAAAATTTAAATGCAGTGTTAATTGTTATCTTCTGTCTTCTTATTCTTTTATTGACCTCTCTCCTTAATAGTACTTTTTCTCGTTCTCTAACACTCAGTAACCACTTGCATCCTTGGCTTTATTGTTTTGCTTGGGGTGAAATAATTAAGAAACAAAATTATTTAGTCTTAAGATCCCCAATTTCAGTTTCTTCTTTTTATTTTATCTGACAAATATATGCTCTGATCATCTTCAAGAGTCTTGTTTTATATTGAGTAAACCTTAGTAATCACTAATGTTATCCTTTTTTAAAAGATGTTGTAGATATATTTTTTTTATGTCTTTCCTTACTTTAATTAAGAACAAGACATTCTTGATCATTTTAATATTGTATTTATTTAAAATTTATGCCATTGTATTTGGTAAGATACAAAATGATGTTCCATTTTGAAATACATGGCATCTGTGGATGTCAACATTTATATCATAGGAAGGTGAAGAATCATGCCTTTTCCAAAAGGTGAGATAATATAATTACTAGACCAGCAATTGGAGTTATTTTTTTTTTTGCTATCATTTATCAAAAATTAACACATTAAAACCCTTCAAATATATTCTCTCTTGAATCTCCACACCATACTTACGTGTGTCTCTGTCTCTCTCTACTTACTCAGTCAGCTATCTCTTCTCTCATGACTGTTGCATGCTAGATAGTATTTCTGATAATATAGACAAGGCCATCTCCCTATACCTGTTTGCAAATATATTTTTGTTTGGTGATTTTAATGTCCTCCATGCCAGGTAGCTTAAACACTCTGTCACTGACCTCACTGACATCCAAACCCTTAACTTCTTAATCATTCACACAAATGGTGGAATTCTCCATGTGTTTCTTCAGTAACTCTGATGGACACATTTCTCTTCTAGATCTCTTTCTTCTTTTCTTCTTCTTTTTCTTTTTCTTACCCCTATCCCAGACTCATGATCATGCAGTAATATCTGTAAACATCTCTTTCTTCTCGCCTACCAGCCAAGAACCTCCTACCAACAGAATATCTTTCTGTTATCAATGAGCAGATTAGGACTCGTTTTGTGACTTCCTTCACAATGTCCCTTGGAATGCAATTTTTAATCACCCTGCTCATAAATGCACAGCTGAAGTCTCCTCCTGGGTCAAAGCCAGCATCAATGCTTTAATTCCAGCAAGGAAATACCAAGTTAAATTGCATTCATCTCTGGTTTTCAACTGCATGCTTGACTGTGATAGCCCACAGGAATCACTTCTCCTGATTTTACCAGAGCAACATGTCTGATTGCAACAAATGTGTCTTTGTCTCTGTTGTAACAAGTGCAAGTGTGTCCTTAAAGAAGTGAAGTTACTGTTTGCTGATAGAATGTATAGCATCTTGCATGTTCAGTTCTAGAGATTATTGGTAGCTCTGTAAAAGTGTGCTGAACAAGAAGTCCTCAATCCATCTCCTATTCAATTAATCCAAAGTCCTGACATCCACAGCAGATAAGGTTTAATGCTTTGCTTGGAAATTCTCTTCCAACTCAACACTCAACTCATTTGGAGTACCCACACCTGATTTCTCTCTTAGAGACTCTACTGAGTGATATGAGCATAATCCCATTACTGATCTCGGGCATTATTTCTAAATTAGACTTCCATAAAGCAAACGGAAGTGACTGGATCCCAGTCAACATCCTAAAGAAGTGTGTTCCTGAGCTGACTTCAATTTTTCAAAATCTACAACTACTGCCTCACTGCTTCCTGCTTGTTGGAAGTCCTCCTCTGTAGTTCCTGTTTTTAAGAACTCTGGAGAACCTTCTAACCCTCCTATTAGTCCCTTTAACCAATGCTGACAGTTAAGCATCTTACCTCTCATGACCTATTATCTGACTAACAATATGGCTTCCATTTTGCCAGGCCTGCTGATGTGCTAATGGCTATGACTGAATATGTATATCAAGCTCTTGATAATAATGGTGAAACTCAAGTTGTTGCTCTAGATATCTCAAAGTTATTTGACAAGGTTGAGCACATTGGTCTTCAATGTAAGCTCCAGGACTATGGTATTACAGGATGATAATTTGATTATTCCTATCAAATTGTTAAATGAAGGTCGTTATGAATGAGCTCACTTCCAGATCTTTGCACATGAATGCTGGTGTTCCCAAGACTCTAGCCTGGGTCCTACACTATTTCTGATTTTCATCAATGATCTTCCTGATGTCATCAGTTCCCAAGTAGGCATTTATGCAAATGACATTACCATTTACTCCTGTCTCAATAGTAAATCTGTCAGAATTGACAAAGTTAACCTGGCCACTGCGCTTGAAAAGGACTTCCAATCTGTGGTTAACTGGGGCAAGAAATGGCTTGTAAATTTTAATGCCTCCAAAACAAATCTGCTCTCATTTAACCACCATAGTGAAACTTTCCTGCCTGCCATCAGCATGGCTGATTCTAGACTCATGAAGAGCAACACCCTGAGTCTTCTTGGTTTCATGTGACTTGAAATAGAATGACTATATTGAATAAATAGCTGCATCTACTGCAAGGAAACTTGGGTCACTGTGTCATGCTAGAAGGTTTTTCTTGTCAGAGTCTATCTTGCACATTTACAAATCTACCATTTGGTTGTATATTGAATAGTTGCCATATCTGGTCTGGTGCTCCTGCTACTCATCTCTAGGTTCTTGACAAAAAGAAGGATCTGCAATGTAATCAATCCTGACTTCAGTCACATCTGTGAGGAAGTGACATGGCTTCTTTCTGTCTTTCCTACAAATATTTTCATGGTAACTGTCCTGACACACTTTTTTTCCTGGTATCTGGACTATGTGAGTTTGTGTTCTACTAGATTGGCCTCTAGGCCCCACCTTTTTATTGTTGAATTAATTAAATGTAACTACCACTTCTACTCCAACAGTTTTTCTCATACTTCCCACCTGTGGAACTCCTTTCCATTTCCTTGCTTCCTTGATAACTACAATCTTCAAAAATTTAAATGCAACATCAATTGCCAACTTTTCTCCTTTCCTCCTCCCCATAACCAGTCTTTTCTCTCAGCTTCATTCTCTGTAACCCCTTGTGTACTAGTGGCATTCCCACCTTGCTTCGGGTGAAATGATTAATATATATATATATATATAGAGAGAGAGAGAGATGTTTTATATTAAACTAAAATGTAATTTACAAAGTAAGTTTTTTATCTTAGTTTTTTTTTTTCAAATTGTATTTGGTAAATGAAGTACATTTTACGATTGACCTAGTCAATGTTAACCTTTTAAAACACTGCATTATTCAATACGTTCATTTCCACTGCATTGTTTTTACTGCACTACTTAATTTCAATTAAGGTCATTTTCTGTTGCCATAGCAGGATATAACAACACAACTGCAAAATTCAAATATGTTACCATTCATTCATCTGAGTCACTTGCTGTGGCAGGATAAAATTTTTGCTTTACAAACGAAATGATCTCCAAAAAAAAAAAAAGAAATCAAATTTGTAATTATACAGAAAACAGACAGGTGCATATTATTTATATTATATTATTTAATATTTAATGCTATTTGTTTAAAATGTTAAAATATTTGGTATCCTTTGAGTGCAGGGAAGCTTTATTTGGTAAATAAACATTTAAATTTAGCTGTGACATTAATTCTTACTTAAATTTGATGTTAAACGATAATATTTAATCTGTTTATTGTTTTGTTTTATAAACATTAAATTATATGTTGAGAAATGAAATTTGAGAAAAAATGCTGTTCAGTATAATAAAACCTGTGTTGAAATTTAAAAAAAAAAAATTCTGTTTAATATTCTTAAAATTTTAGCTGATATAAAATACAACCGCTTGAAGGTGATCAGGGGATGCACAAATTAAATTATTGTGCTTAAAATCAAAGATATTGTTTAAAAATAAAACATTGAATGACTACCTATAAATTTAGATTTCCCTTTTCATACAATAAAGTTTACAAATTTATACAGCAAACAAATATTTGGCAGGAATTGAAAAATTATGATTTTTTTTTATAAGCATTACAAAAGCAATCTCTTTTATTCATTTTGTATAAAATGGAAGCAAAAACTAATTTTATTATTTTTTTAATATTTATTTCTAGCTTTTTGGTTTTTCTGGAACAAATAATGAGGAAAGAGGGCTGGGGAATTTGACACTCATGGGACATTGATGGCCAGAGGGACAGAGGAAAGTAGCAAGTAACCTACCTAATGAACTTGTGTTAAGAGAGTGGAAGGGATAGCAAAAAGACAAACCTTATAAGAAAGTTGTGGAGAGCCATGATCACCCAAGTCTTGAAGGGACATGGCACATTGAAGAACATTTGTTATCTGTATGACTAAGTGGAGCTGCATGCAGAGTAACAGTCAGCAACATGGAATCGGTAGACTGAGTTCCAGTCCTGGCTGGGACAATTTGTGTTCCCTTCATACTGATGCCCTTGGGAAAGACATGAACTCATATCTTCTTCTCCCAGCTGTTGGTTAAATAGAAATGTAGATATGGGTTCTCTGGCCTTAGTTGGTTACCAGGTTAGGAGAAGGACAACTCTGAAGTAAAAATTGTGAAGAAGGCTATGGGAAACCATTATACTATCTTTTCCCAAAACAATTATAACAATGCACAGTTTATAGATAATAAAAAGAAAAGGAAGCTATGAACGGCCATGATCAGTTACCATCTTGAAGGGAGATGGTGCTTTAGGAAGAATGTGTAGTGATTTGGAGACTATATGCACGTGCTGCCTTGAATATAAATTTGTTAATGCTACTTTTTAATTTTGTTATTATGATTGAATAACAAAGTCATAGTGTCTATTAAAAAGATTAAAATACAAAATTTGTGCTGCTGTTATGTATCATTGTAGATAAGAACATTTTAAACCATGAAAAGTTAATTCATATATTTTGTATATCGGATGGAGAATATTTATATATGAGGTATTTTATTTGTAATATACAGAAGCATCAATAGTAATCACTTCAGATTTGAATAATTCTCAAATTGTTGACTATCTTCAGAGCAATGTGCTGTTACTAAATGCTGAATGATGACTGACAGTTTCTTTGATTGAAATTGGGGTTTTTAACATGTTCACTGCCAAAAGATGTTAAGCATTTTTGATACTTTATCTAAGTATATTAATTAATATCTCCTTTTTTTTTTGAAATTTGCAACTTGTCTTCATTTTGTTACTAATATCAGCTTTTCCTCAATGCTATTTAGATTCTGAGAAATCTCCATTCTATTCTTGGTCTACATATGTCGGTGAAAAAAAATTGTCAGCACTAAAGGTGCTAGTTTTGTGTGATAAAATGGAGGTAATGAAGCAATTATTTTAATTTCAATAATGTTATTTTATCTCTCCTAAATTGAAATAATATACTACATATTGGTCTATGAGATATGAATTTTAGAATTGTAATCTTGAATAACATGCTCCTTTTTCTTTTTTAATATGACTATTTGTCTGTGATTGAATGCCTCATATAAATACCTCTGTGTGTGAAATGTTCCAGTTAGTCTTTAACCAAAATATGAGTATGATCTTAAAATCAAACAATTTGATAAAGACTGAATTATTCTTAGAAAAAAATATTGGAAACATGACATCTGACCTCTAAAGCCATGAAAGACTAAATTCTTATGTTAGACTCTAGTTTTTCAAGAGTTCACAGCTTCTAGGTCTAACATTTCATGTTGTTAAGACATATTTTATTAATTCTTGTTTATTGAATAATCTTACTGATAATCTTTTACTAAAATTTTTCATATTCTTGAAATCCTTGGTTTTTAGAAGGCTGTATCAAAATTAGTTCAGATGTTTAACAAAAAACAAACAGGTATATACATTTTTTATTTAAAAAAAAATTTTTTTGCATTTGTAGATGCATGGCTAGCTATATCTGCTATTGTATAAAAACTAAACAGAAGGCACTGTTCCAATGAAAAACCCAAAAAGAAAAGAAAAAAAGACCATGTGATTTATACTACAGTCTACCCTGTAAATAACACAGTTCATTTTCTATCTAGAAACCCGTCTTATTCCACAGTAATATCCTGCATGGCACAAATTTGCTGAATATTTTAGTGCAAATAATCTAATTATAAAGTAATGCAAAAAAAAGAAAAAGAAAAAACATTTTGGGGATGCAAGAAAGTTATTGATTTTTTTTTTTTTTTTTTTCCCAGTTGAAAGTTTTTTAGTGTCTAAGTAATCTCCAATATAGATAAGACACTCTTTAAAATATGTTCCTTTGGACATATTTAAAAAAAGAATCAAAATATGCATTATCACGGTTTTGTTATCAAAATCCATTCCTTAAATTATTCAAACTTTATTATTTGTGCAAATTGGTTATGACTGCAGCTTGATGATACATTAAGGACTGGGTCGAAAAACACTTCCATCATGGATGATAAAATAAATAGCTTCCTTTTATCCCCATTATTTTTTTTTTTTTTTTTTTTTTTTTTTTGTGAATGTAAAATTTCATTAAATGGTATAAAACATAATTTTTTGCATTGGAAAATACAAAGATTGAAGAAAAAAACTGAGCACAGCACTTTTTAAAACTATTATCAGGCAACATGTTTTCATTTTAAGTAAATTTCAACAATACAACAGCAGAGAGAGGCATTAAAGTTAAAAATGAGAATAACAATGTCAGATATTAACCAAGATTATTATTTCTATTATGGTTAAGACTAATGATATCAATAAAACAAATCAGTAACAAAAAAAAAAAAAAAAATTGTAGAAGAAATAACTGGTGTTATTTCTGCTTAAAGTGTTTTCAATATTGGACATTTTTAAAAAAAAAAAATCACACAAGACAAGAATGTTCCAACATTAGTAAAAATACAAAAAAAATTTCATATTTTAAAAGAATTTAAATATATTTTTTAAATAGCACAATTCTGTGTCCATTCAAGTATTATAATACACTTTTTTCTTCTTTTAAATTCAACCCATTGGACAGACCAAATAAAAATCAGAATTGGTCAGATCATATATATATATATATATATATATATATATATATATATATATATATTAGTAGAGTTAAAAAGGGATATCTTCAGTGTATTTTAATGGAGAAGGTTATTTGATTGTCTTTCAATGAAAGAAAACTCCTGAGAAGTAAATATTTTTTTGGTAAAAATTGCACAAATAACATGTAACAACCACACAAACAAACACATCAGTTGAAATAAGAGTAAACCCTATTCAATTTGAAGATATAGCTTAATTTTAAATTTTGGTTTTATCTTTGAATAAGAAAAAGTAGAACAAAAATATGCAACATAATTAGATTTACCATTTCATTTTTTTTTAATACAGTTCTCTTTTCACAAAAGTAATATTTCTAATCTTTTAAACAAACTTGCAAAAATGTCTTTACTTTGCTATTTTTTCAATAGCTCATTATCTTCAATACTCATTAATATTGCTAAATGTTTTAGAGGAGTAGAAGCCAGGAAAAAACTGCTGTCTTTTTTAATTTCATGGTAAGACTTATCTGAAAAGCAAAAAACGAAACAAAAACTTAAAAAAAAAACTTGTCACAAAATTGGCTGACTATAGTTATTTTCTAAGAAATTTTAATTTGTTTTATACAGAAACAAGCTATTGAGATTTTGCTTAGAAATAAAAATTGTTGCACTTTTGTCAAATAAGAACAATAAATAGTTAATGTTGGCATCATGTATCAAGGATTTACAATGCCAAAAAAAAAAAAAAATAATCTATATAATAAATGTGAATGTCAGTGTGTCACTGTCATACTTTATCAACTTTATTTTTAGAGGCTGTATGTAGCCCAACATATTATGCCATTTTGGAATCAGGCCGACTCTGTGAGCCATTTAAAAACATTTTTGGGCCAGTTCTAGACCAATTCTGAAATTTGGGATTCCCAAGTTTTCATTGCTGCAATATTTTTTGGATTTCTCCATCTTGGCTTCTACTGATGATAAAAAAAAAAAAAAAATTAATGGGACACAACTCATTAACTTTCAATAGCTCATGTTCAAATGAAAAAAATTACTGTTCTCAAATTACAGTGTTTCAAAATAAAATTGTCCGTGTTTTCAACTTTACTCTTAGAGGCTGTAGCCCAGCATATCATACCATTTTGGAATCAGGTTGACTCCGTGATCAAATTAAAAACATTCTGGGCCAGTTTTAGACCCACAATCCTGAAATTTTTGATTCTCAAGTTTTCATTACAGCGATTGTTTTCGGCGATTTTATATATATATATATATATATATATATATATATATATATATATATTTTTTTTTTTAATGTGATTTTTTTTGTGACAAATGTTTTTGTATGATAACAGTTTTTATAACTTGGAAATAAATTTGGGAATAATCAAAACTAATTGTGAAATTCAGTGAGACACCTATGAAAAAAAAATAATTGTTTGTATGGAAAGTAAGGACCTACGTATATCAAACTGTCTTTAAATTAAGTGGCAGCAGAAGAATTATTGTTGAACCTTTTAAAAGGTAAGCTTAAATATTAATGCAATACTTAAATGTAGCAACCATTTTTGAGTTCTGTAGTTTATTGTTGCCTATCACATCTACTCCTCCTTACCTATTGTGATAAAGGTCCAATCAAGAGTCCTCCACAGGAGCTAACTTAATGCCACCTGATAGGGTGGCTTTTAAGCTAGTGAATATTATAATTTGAAGTCTTGTGAAAAATGATCTTTTTTTTTATTTTAATTGTTGCTTACAGCATGAATTGAATGAATTTATAGTTTATGTTCATACTGAATTCCATCTGCACAGTAGCTTGAGATTGGTCTCTGTGAATTTAGTTCCAATTACAGTTACTTATTTTGAGTTTATCTGCTGAATATACTTACCTGTCAACACATTGTATTTGCTGCCTTGTAAGATGTATGTTTTAAGAGTATTTATTAATGTATGGCTTTCATATCCCATAGTGTGATCAGCACCACTCAAAGAAAACAATGGCCAGAAATTTTTTTTCTGGCCATAATTTTTGTAGATTAGCATTCATTAGATCTTCCTCAAGCTATGGCATTTTTCAAAAAAAAAAAATCATTTTGTTTTATCTATTTAGAAGGGATCTCTGTTCATAATATCAACATAATTTTGCAGTGTTATTGGACTTTGCAGTTATTTACAAATGTCACTTTGAAACTGTGATTACACCATTGATATCTGAATATCTTTTTTGTAAATCTGAATTTTTAAAACTTTAAAGTATTTTTATGTGGGATTTTTTCATAAGCACGTGCACAAACATTGAGAGATAATAATTATTAAATGAAGAATAAACCGATATATACTTTCATTTATGTAACTTTTGTTCTTTAATTAAAAATGAATACACCAATATGTTCTTTATTTAAAAATCTTTTTCTAACAAAAAAAAATCTGTTTTTGTATGCAGAACAGCTAATTCCACATCCCTTTTTTAAATGTCAGGGATCGATTTTATACTATATCAATATTATGTACAGGACCCCACTTCTAAAATTATAAAACAAATCAATATTTTTCAATTGTGACAAATGTCACACTTTGAGGAAGGTATAATGAATGCTAATCCACCAAAATTATCCCCCCCACCCCAAAGTTCTTAAGGGGGGACCAGTTTACTTAAGTAGTGCCACATGATCCTTTGGTAAGTATTTTATCATTCCTATTAGCAAGACATACATTGAACACCATTTAAATTTTCTTTTTAAGAAAAACATTACATCATTAACTTTTTAGTAAGGACATTTATTGGGGAAGAGGGCCTAATAGTGTGGACATTGCATGGTGGCTGATCAATCTGATCTTCAGGCCAAGTGTAATATATATATATATATATATATATATATATATATAAGAAATATAGTCTTAAGGTGTGCTATATTTATGGGATAAAGTGCTCACTATCAGAGATAGTGTGTGTAAATATAAAAGTGAACATTGAAGTCAGTCAACACTTAGATGCAATCGTCAGGCCTGACAATTGCATCTAGCATGAAAAATACTGTCGCCTCTAAGTGTTGATTTCAATGTTCACTTATATATGTACATGTCACTGGGATTAAGGGTAATGGAGAAAGTAGGAAACTTATATTATATATTTCATCTATTTATTTATTTTGTATATTTTTTGTTCTAAGTTTTGATATTTGGAATAAAGTTTATTAGGTTTAGGTTATAGGATTTTATTTAGTCTTTTTGATCATGATGTGGGTATAGGTAGTGCAGTAGGAATTTGTTTTCATGTCTGCATTTGAAAATGAGCTCTGATCTTTTGTTTAGGAGTTGATTTTTTTCTGTGAAGATAATTATTGCTATTTTCTCCTAAGTAAATGTTACATTTTTTAAAGTGTTTTTGTAAACTGGACCTATTTTTCTTATTTCCTATGTTATTTTTTGTGTTTTTGTTTGTGATTTTCAGTTGTCATATACTTTGATAGTATTGTGCTATTTGCATAGTTTTTGTTAAATATTTTGTATGCTTAGATTCTGTTTTCAGAGACCTGTTATTCTTATATATATATTTCTTAGTTTCCTTTGGATTTTACTGTAACTTTGGATATTAGATATTTTGTAGGCAGTTACTATTCTGTGGGCATTTTTTTCTGTAATTACAGGTAGATGTAGTGGATATTTGTGGTGAACTGGTGATTTTTCTGTTGTTTATTTTATGATTTGTAGCATGTTTTCAATATTTTTAATATTTTGTGCTGAAAAAAATCCATAACCTAAATTAATAAACTCTATTCCAAATACAAAAACTTAGATCCAAAGAAAAAATATACAAAATAAATATATATAAAAAGCAATCTAGAGGTCATGACCATAAATAATATCCATAAATAAAACTAAGGGTCGGTTTCCTCTTTCTCCCACTTAATTTAATCCCCCAGTGCCCTATAAATGTATGAATATTCTCTAAAGAAGTAGTGACACTTGGTTTGAAGATCACTTTGTGGTGTGAAATTGACACCCACTATACCATGTTGATTTCTCTGTTCACACTGTTTACATTTATTTATTATATACATACATGCACACACATATACAAAGAGGTGCTGAAAAGTTCTCAGCTTGACCATGATCTTAAAAAATGCTTGATCAGTCAGTCAAATTTTGAGAAGTGGGTTGGGATGGTAATTTTTCAGCACTTCCTGTATGTGTGTGTGGAAACTAAAATATAAATGAATATTATCTGCAAAGACAATATTAATGAAAGAAATGTCAAAGGGTTTTCATCTTTACATTCCTACTCTCTCTCTCTTGCTTGCTCTCTCTGTAATATATATATATATATATATATATATATATATATATATATATATATATTAAAAATAATTATATAGCTATTCCTTATCATTCGATGCTACTTAGTGTCATGGCAATATGACAGAAGGACTGAATTTGAAATTTGCTATCTTTTAAGTTTAATGTGAATTAAAAAAATAATTTAATTAATTTTTCTGTAGCAAAGACATTTTTCCTTTTTTTTTTTTTTTTTTTTTTTTTTTGAGGGGTGGTGAAAAGTTTTTAGTCTTTTCAAGAAACTTTGATGTTTGGTCATTTGGTCAGATTCTGAGAAGTGGGTCAATCCAAGAAATTTTCAGCAGCTTCTCATAAACTGATTCCTTCTCAGTTAGCCTCAGCACTGTGTTTTGTGTTTTGATGAATACATTTAGCACTTTTCTGGTAAAGACGGAATTCAGATTACATAATCTATGTTCTGAAATTATATTAATTTTTTCTCTTGGGAAGATTGCACTTGGAAGGATATAGGTAAAATTTTCTAAATAAACTATGCAATTGACCAGGTTCAAATGTCAGTCATGCAATTGGTAATCTTTGTATATCTGAAATGCTATCCAAAAATTTGGGGAATTTAAGCAATGGAAAAAATATTGTAGCAGCAAATCATTTCCTTGCATTCCCCCCCCCCCCAAACAAAAAAACAAGGGTTAAATACCAGAGCTGATTAAGCTCTTTAGTCTTGGGAGGGTTGCAAATTTGTGTGAATTCAAACCTATTGGCAAAAGTGAAAAAATGGCTGACTGACAAAATAAATAGAAAATAAAATATCTAAGTAGTTCAATAATTATTTTCAAGTATTATAAATTTTTATGTTTTTTTTTTTCTATACTTGTATTTAATAAATGAACACATATTTACCCTTATTTGAGAGAATAGTGTTCAGGGCTATCACACTCTTCCACTATTTTAAATAAGATCAGCCATCTTAAATATCTACAGATGTATAGCTATGGGAGATTACTTTAGATAGATTAGAACCATTTAAGAACTAATTTCTGGATTGTTATATTGTCCAATAGTAATAGTTTATTACATCAATGTTTCATCCATAACATGAATAGTTTCTGTCTGAATTTCTAGCATAAGGAATTATTATTTACATTTGAACTAATGTTCTTTTTTGTTATTATGACATTTTTGCTTTTGTGCCTTCCGGCTTTCCTCATTTTTGAACTGAATCCATTATTTAATACCACTCTAAATGAAATAAAATTTTCAGTTTGAAATTCTGTATTAACAGCCCCTGGAGTAGGCAGAGGGTACAATAGCCAAAGATTGTGATGATAACAATGATGAGGATGTAATGACTCTTTATATTCTGCTTTGTACTTCTCACTTGTATAATTTAACCTCTGCCCCCATAGGTGTATGAAGTGGAGTGTCTAAGGTGGAAGCAACAGGGCAAATGAATTGTGCATTTTCAAGGCCATGGCTGGTTATTTTCAGGGGAAATTTCCTTCTGCCATCTTCTCTGTAAAATTTAATCCAGTACCTCTATGTCTGTCATATACATTTAAAAAAAATTATTTTATCAACTGGTGTAAATATTTTGTACTTAATTTCTTGTTGTTCACCCAATGCAAGCCTCAAGAGCCATTCAAGGTAGAGGGTTGCTGGATGTAAGAGGAAGAAGTGCATATTATGAGAAGATATATGATAATAGTTGACTCTAGATTATAGTGATTAAGAAAGAATTCTCTCAGGAGTCTGTTCCAAAAATTAGTGGCTCTTGGGAAGAAGCTCTCTGAGTGTAACTTCCTCCTTATTAATGGAATACAAACTCTGTGCTGTGGTATGGTGGGTCTTAGCTGTAAAGTTTGAACTTGTGGTACTAAGAAATATAGCATGTCTGAACATTTGCTGCTATCATTCAGGATAATCAGAATGGAAGAATTAAAGACACCCATTGCAGATCAGATGTTTTCTTTTTTACTTAATGTAGAACAGCAATAAGAAAAATGTTCGATCTGCCTTACAAGTATAAATATAGTTAAGAGGACATTTTGTCTAACTTTGTCAGTTATAGCAAAGATATCGACAAAGGTTTATAAATTGACTTTAATGTTTTTTTGTTAGTAATAATTGTGTAACTTTATTAAGTGAGATTGATTATTATAAACGTTGATGTTCTAAAATTTCTAGATAATTTCAAGTTTCGTTAACTACTGAATCTTTAATTTTCTCAAACCATACATTTTATCCACTATGTAAAATTGAATGGATAATCTCAATTCCTTAACAATTCTTTTAAACCACCAAAGAATATGGTAGCCAATAATCTCTGATAAACTATGTGCATAATGATATAGTCGGTACTGAAAAGTAAAAAATCTTAAAAAAACAAATAAAAATTCTCTATAATACTGAGCACTCTCCGAGATCCTTTACTAGAACTAAGATATTAACCACTTTTGATATAATACAGGGTGTGTCAAAAAATTGTATACACACTTTTACAGTGTATAGCTCAAGTCTATTTGCTTTCTTTTCAGATTTATACATTAGTATTACTAATGTCATCCAGGTTTAGCTTTGAATAAAAGTTCATCCTGAAATGCTACTGGAAGTATGAAAATGCAGTTGAAGTTCAAAGGCAGTATCAAAGAGTTTCATTCAGATCCACCCATGTGGCTTAAAATCTCAGGAATTAAAAGCTGATGGTACTGTACATGATGTGTGTAAGAACTATTCTGGAAGACCACATATCAAGCCCTGGGAAGCAAGAAAGGGTGATGAAAAATTGTCACAGAAATTCAAGAAATCTATCAATGTTGACACAGTGACTTTTGATGTTAGCCAAAATCAAAGTTGGTGGCCGTGGTCTGGGATCCTGGTCAAAAGGATATTAACTGACAACCCTGAGCTAGATGAAGAATAGGGACTGCAAGAGAAAACAGGACAAGAGAAGTGGCTGCCAGAGAAACCAGCTATGTGTGATGTGTGAAGAGGTCATCTAATGATATTTTCTGCCCTTCTTAGGGCCAAGAAAAATACAGTAGATTGACACTATCTACTTCTATGATGAATACTGCTGCTGCTGCTACTACTACTACCACCAAGTTCTGACTTACTCTACCCACTACTGAGCTGAATGGACTTTCTCCAGACTGCTATCAAGATTTACCTTATAAACAAATATTTTGCTACACCAAATATCAAAGGACTCCCTCCAATCTAAATTAAATAAATAAATATTATTTGTTTATACCTTATACACTTGAGTCCATTTTATTTCTGAAGTTCTGATAAATAAATAAATACAGAGAATCTCTGGCACAATTCTCCACATTCTAAGTACAATAACTTCATAACCGAATACAATGCTTTGTGTTTTTTATAGCTATTACTTACTCTTGATGTAGTTATTTGATCACATTGTCACAAGTTCTGTAATCCATTAAGGCCATAGGAACACCAAATGTACTGCAGCCAAAGCAGCATTGATGTGTCTAGGGTAAAACATCCTGATAGAGGTCATTTCTCTTCAGGCTGGTTTTGAATTAATTTCTCCTTCTTTTAGACTGGTTACCACCTTGAGGTAAGAGAACCTAGTCTGCTTTGTTATTTAATCCATAACTGGGGTGAGAAGAGATGGATTCATACCTTTCCCAAGGGTATTTGTGCAAAAGTGAACATAATGAACTTGGCCAGAATTTGAACTTGGTTCACTGATTTCTCTTTTTGAGTCAGTATTACACTACTTGCACATTCATAAACTTGATAGAATGTGAATAAACTGAAACTACAGATAATTCCCAGTAAACAGTATCTAAGAAAATACATTAGTTTCACAACTTATTGAGCACATTAACATTCCTTTTTCATTTTTTATGTTTATTCATTTGATGAAAGCAGTTGATGTTATATGTTAAAATGTAATTTTAAAGCTCTCCTATTTCTTGACTATAAAAATTATCTTAGAATTACCTTTATTCCTAGATAGATTTTTGTTTTTTACTATTGTTCTCACAAATAGTCACTCAAGGTAGAAGGTTATTGAATGAGATTGTTGTAAGGGTGGAGGAAAGGTTGCATATTATGAAGACATGTAGGATAGATATTGTTGACCCTAGATTGGAAGATGTTAAAATAGTACTGGTTGGGAAAGTATCTTCTTGGGTGTCTATTCCACAAAATGACTCTAAATTATCAAAATTTTAATTTATTTTTTTACTCCTAAGCAATGGAACTATTAGTGTGAAAAGCTCTATAGAGATAGATGGCAAAGTAATTATATATTTCAGATCTATACATTTTTTATATGCATGTAGGCATAAATAATATTTTATATATACTCCCTCATCCCACTTATAAACTATCTTACTTCTTACTTAATGGACACTTGTTTCTCTTCTTTTTACAGTAATTGTTATGTAACTATTTTTCTTAATTTGTATTTACAGTTGATCCAATTTTTCTATTCATAACTACCTTTTGTCTTTGCCTTTCAAATATTTCTCATTTTGCAACAAGTCCAGGTCTTCTTTCATTTTTTAAAATACATATAAGAACGATGGAAAAGATTGCTTATAAATATTGACACTCTTTGCATGAATTATAGATTGGATCCTAGTAATTTTTAAGTTGTCTGTGGATTTAGTTTTAGATTGTTGTAACCTAGGGAAGGTTACTGAATAGAATAATCAAACAAAGGTTGGTAATGAACAATAATACTTAGGACATGAACAACACATACAAGATTTGTCACTGCTAGAAGTGAGTCAAGTGGATTCCACAATGAATCTCCAACTGCAGACCAACATACAGTATTTACTACTGTATTTATGTGAATGGGGACATACCCATTATCGTCCATAGGTATGCTACAACAGATTAAAATGCTTTAATTAAAAATAGGCATTTATTTATGGAATACTGTAGGATACCTGATAAAGAACAATATTTTTATACTGTATATAATATAGAAAAGAATATGACTAGTATATGTTTATGCTTTCTTGTCCTAAGAAAATACAGTTTATATTATTCAATCAATTAATGTTAAATATTTTCATTTATTTTTTTCTATAAATAACATCTGAATTTAATGTCCTTCAAGAAATAAAGATTTCATTGAAACAATAATTGCATAATCAGAAAACTTAAATTCAAGTTATACAATAAAGTTATACACACACATAAATATTTTTAAAAAATTTATAGGCATGTATGTTAGGTTGAGAAAGGAGTATTTCTTTTAGGAAAGGAGCTATTTGAAAAAATCTGGGGCACAGATTTATATTATGGTAAGATTTGATAGTGGCACTCTGAAGAATTTTCTGGCAAAGTAAGTTACTTTCTCTTTTAATAAGTGTGGCATTCTTTAGGTTGATTTGTGCCATTATTGAATTTTACTAAAATATAAATGTGCACCCCAGATTTTTTCAAATATCTCCTTTATTAAAAGAAATACCCTTTTCCCAAGCCTACACAACAATTGTCACTTGATGTTGATAACATAAGTAGAAAAATAATATTTTAGTTTTAAGAAGACTTAAGAAAGTTATTTGGCCCTAGCAATTCTTACAGCAACAAACACAAATAGTATCAGTCCCTTGGATTGTAAAAGGTTATCCATGCCAGACTTAAGAAAAGTGTAAATTTGTGTTAAAGATACTTGAAAATTCTTGTAGAATTTTCTCTTCAAAACTTCATTAAATTTAAGATGTACTTGGAACTGAGCCAAGTTTGGCATGGAACCACATTCTTAGAGCATCCACTGAGAATTGTAAACAACTACTTAGATTAGCATGTAGGTGCTAAAATAGTTAATGTTTCACAGCCATACAATTGCACATGTACACACATATTTATCCACAAATACATGCAAACACACACACACACACACATATATATATGTGTGAAAACAACAACAACAAAAATATGGCAACAACAGTTCAGGAGTTTTTATTTCATCATTCAGTGATAGTGATTTTTTTTTTCTTTTTTTTAGTTTAGTGAGTGTTGATAGAACATGTGGAATCATGGGATAAATGATGTTATCAGAGAAGCCATGGTTGGTTAGCAGATTTGGAGAAATATCTGTATGATATACAACTGAAAAAGTAATGGACTATTTGGCATCATAGCAAGTCAGCAGAATCTTATTGGACGGCTTATATCTTTCAGATAGCATTAATGGCTATTTCTTGCATCTAACTTATCATGCATATTTCTGTATAATATGTCCATTGAAAAATCATCAGATACTTATAAAAAACATCTGTGATAATTTTTATTATACTTCATCTTGCAAATATAGCTTAATTATGACAGCATTAAAATTGTCTAGTTTTGTCATTACAAACAAAAGTAAAATATAACCTAACAGTGAGTAATTTAATAAAAGCAAGACTGTATTTTGTAAGTTATCAAATGAGAGTTTTACTATTTTACAGAAATTTGATGATATGACCAAATTCACTACTGACTTGCTTTATTGCAAGAAGCATAACAAGCACACAAAATAGGGCAGCCTGTATTTTTTTATGTATTTTCTGGTTTAAGATTTAAAAAATATTCTATATATATTTTCAAAGGCAGATACTACTTCATTTATTTTTAATATTATGTTACTATTTTAGAAAGGGACTTAAAATATCTCATGCTTTTTGCTTATTGTAGCATTAAAAATAATTAATTTTGGAAAGTATTTTAATGCTACCAAAAGTGTTAAGTAAGGTATATTTGTAGTGTGAGTTCAGATAAAGAAGGATAATTGTATACACATGGAACTTTATTGATATTTAAAAAATTAATTCCAACTGCTTAATAAAGTTTTAAGGAAATGTTTGGACATCTATATTTTTGGAGATTATCATACCGTGTAGTCTCAGAAGATTTATAGACTTGGCTTAAAAAAGAAGTACACCATTACTACAGTATATTTCATATATCATTTAAAATTGTCTCGCACCTCAAAATAGTCCCCTTGGGAACACAGACAGCAATTCCAACACCTATGCCTCAAAAGCACTGCAGGAATCCTCTTTTGAAAATTGCTCAATACTTTCTTCAATTCCATTTGAATTTTATCTACAATACCAAAGCTTTAATTAAACTTTGGAGAACATTGTGAAATCACAGGAGGAAAGGGTTTTTTTAACCTATATTTTCTAGCATTTTGTTGGCGATCAGTTGCCCTGAATGTTGAAGCAAATTTGACCAGTTTTAAAATTTGCATGCTTCACAAAACATTTTAAGGGCATTGTTAGCAGATTTACCAAAACTCATACAAAATTTTGATGCAGACATATTACTTGAATTTGTGAGTTATGATAAAGATTGCAGAGCTGTTCCAATAGCCAATTCCAAAACATGTAATAATTGAATACATAGCGCAAAGCCTATTGGTAGACTGACTCAGTAGGCTGAGTGCAAATGAGCATGAGCTGTGAACACATCTCTTTTGAATAGTATGATCAAAGCATGTACAATCCAGGAATTTTCCAATACTTGTTAGTATAATAGGCAGTTACATTAAGAGTCATGTATGTGCCATGTGTGATACATGCTTAGGTGATCATGTATCTTTTGATACATGACTGATGAGGCAGATTTTTTCCAACAGTAAGTTGCCATTTCTTTCTGCGGTAGACCAGTTGCCATCCAAGGCTATAGAACCTGGTCTGTCCTGCTATTTACTCGTAGCTGGCGGGAGAAGAGGAGGATTCATATCTTTCCCAAGGGTATTAACATGTAAGTGAATGTAATGGATTCAACTGGAATTAAAAACATAAAAAGTACTAAATCAAAATGGATATTTCTAAATTTTTTTTAGAGTTTCAAGGAATATCAAAATGGTGGCATAGGTTAGAATTTTTGAAAATCCTAATATAGTTGTTAAAATTTAATAGGGTATCGATGCTTGTATTTTGAATATGGATTTTAGTATTATACTTTACATTCACTAAGAGTAATCTGTATGAGTGGTTTGCCCAAGGCATAGATGCCTGATGGAAGTAGATGTGACCTAAAGGTTAAGAGAATGGATTTTGAAATTGTTGAACTGAATTTAAATTCTGTTTCAATTACTTTGCACTAATGTCCTTGGGTAAAGTATGAATCTACTTCTCCCTCCATCTATACATAAAATAGCAAGGCAGTTGGATCTCTTTGGTCTTGCAAGGTGATCTATCTTGGGTGTTCAATAATGACAGGGATCATTCCTTGCTGCTGGTAATATATAACCTAGTACAACTTGTTGCATTTTACCTGGAGTGGAGATAGGACAATTGAGGTAACTTGGCAATGCCTGAGAGATAATTCATGAACTTTTATGATCATAGGATAATGAAATCTGAACAGGTAGTCTTTGATTTATGTTCCATAGATTTTTTTGTTTTTAAAGTATTCTTTCAGATTGAACCAGGAAGGGTTAAAAAGAGTGTGCATAATATGAAATTCTCTTATATTTTATAATGTAAAAATCAAACCAATTATATTTTCCTTTGTATCTAATTGAAAGTTCTATCCATAAAGAGCAAGATTTAAATATTTTATATTTTAATATCTACAAACATTTCAAATATTATACAATCCATGGATTGTATAATATTTGAAACAAAATTTTGTGCTTATTTTTTATCCCAAAGTTATTTAGAAAACTTTAAAATATTTTCTTCTATCAAACCTTGATGATATAAATAGCTTTAAGTAAATTCAAAATCATATTTTTATTATCCATATTCATAGAATGTCTCATATATTTGTGAAGAATGACAATCTTTGGATAAAAAAAAAGAAAAAAAACTTTTCAAGAGTGTATGTCAATAAATATTGATATATTTGAAAAAAAAAAGTGGCGGCTTTGAAACTAAGCAAATTTGATTTTCTTGTATGATAGGATCAAACCAGAAATTAATTTCTTTTTGATTGGTTGTAATATATATGTGCTTACTCAGCAATATCCATGAAAAATTATTTTTAATTTACAAGTAATGTCAATATCATAATAGCATTTTTCTGAAAACCTAATTGTAATTATGTGTGTGTGGAAACCCCATTAACTAAGGATTATGGGAATATCTTTCATTGCAGTTCTATGGCTCAGCTGTGAATAATGGAAATTTCTGCTTCAGTTAACAAAAATGAAATGAAAGTTTTTATGCTTTCTGTATACAACTAGATTTTGGATACCTAATATTGTTCAGAACAACTAAACCATGTGGTCTTCTTTCCCAAGCAAAGTGGATTTTGGGGAACTTGGCAATACCCACATGGTATCATTTGGAATTGTCTGCATATTTGGCATATCTATAGCTGCTAAAATGGATTGGTCCATCTGGTGTGTTCATTGCCCATTTTTTCCATCACCATTTTACTTGAAGAAAGACACTTTTTTTCTGATGGAATACAACTAACCATGACTGAAGAATGAATCAGTTGTAAAAATATCGGATGTACAATGACAAGTATACAAAGAAGGGCTTCAGTTGTCCAAACAATATTGCCTATCTTGGTTACTTTGTAATAGATGAGATTTGAAACACCATATATACAAGAGGTTGCTGAAAAGTTCTTGACTGAAGTCATTTCCCAAAATATAACTAAATGACCAAACATCAGATTTTTTTAAAAGTTTTATTGGTTGGACTGGAAACTCGTCATCATCCCCTTATACACATTCTGGTTCCACCTTTGTCATAATTGTTATTCTCAACCAAATTTGTGAAATTTCAAAATTTTAAGTATCAACTCCATTATGAAGAAACAAAATAATATTTTTTGTATTCATGTAATTTTATTACATGTTTTCATTTTTATAATATTGTTTATTTATAATTTTCTTACTATATTATTAACTATTCAGTTTATAGTTTTGTTTATAATTATGTTAATTGTATATAAATGTAGATATATTTATGTTAAGTTTTATTGGTTAAAATTATTTCCTTTAAATCCTGATGTTTTTAGACTGCCTAATTTGTTGTATTAGGATTAGCAAATGAATTGTTTAAAAAAAAGAAAAGAAAACAAGTGAAATATACAGCTGCCACTGGTTGATTCTTGCTTTTATGAATTCTTGTAGCTTGTGAACAAATCTTGTAAAATCTCATCACAAGATTTGGAGTTATCAATTGTAAGGAATATTCCATAGTAAGAACAAACTTATTATGCTTGTTTCCTTCTCAGATTTTCTCTCTTTTTGTTGGCCTCTCTTTTAATTTGTTGTTCGGCTATTTCATTTCAATTAAAATAACAACAAGCAATTAAAAAAAGCAACAACAACATAATAATAATAATAATAATAATAATAACAACAGACCAATCTAAAATGGTAGAATATAACAAGATTGCATTCTACAGTGAAAAATGGAAAAATATAAGTCATATATGTAAGGAAATAAATGCTATTGAACTTTTTGATTGTGGGGTATATAACTTCTAAGAAAATATCTATTCATAATACCAGTTAATTTCTGTAAATAATCCAGTTTGTTACATAATTATACTGTAGAGACATTTTTAGGTTTAGAAACACATCGGATCTAAAGGATAGAGCTGATTGAAGGTTTCATGAATTTTTTAATATAAACAATATTAAAGAATACATTAAATTTTGGATAGAAAGGGTTAAGATGACAAATAATTTTCAACTGGTACATACTTTAAAAAAGAATTTCAATTTTAACATTGATCTAATTTACATATGCCTTTTAATAAATTGTGAAAGAATTACTAAGAGGTACACTTATTTTGTACATCCATGTATATTTCTGAATGATAAACTTTCTCATATGAAATGTTCAAAAGATATATAAAAGAAAAGTGTTGGAAAAGACAAGAATATGTAATTTTTCATTTTTTCTTTGTTGAGAAATTAATATATTATTTATTTTCAATTTATGTGATTTGATGATAAAGATTACAATTGTTATGTAATTCAAGTTGACACCAATAAATCATAATGAATCTAAAGATGTAAATGATTTTGAATTAGAAATTCTCATAAGAATTAGCACTGCATTATTCATTTATATTCTTTCATTGCATTTATTTTTCCAAGACCCTTCAATTGCAGTAGCCATGCTGTTAATTTCAATCAATCATTTTCTCTTGCCTTAGCAGGATTTGACAACACAACTGAAAGATTAAAATGAATTATCTTTGGTAAAGATAAACTTTTGCTGCCTACAGGATGATAAAAGTTTTAATATGATCAACTCTGACTTATTACAAGACTGGAGAATATAAAAATATTTGGCAGATAAGATATATTATGATATACTTTGACATTCTGTAAACACAATAAAAAGCTTCAGAGATTTATAATCTCTGTATCAATAATTATTCATGCACTATGAGGGTTCTAATTTAGGAAATGGATTAAAAATCAGGAATCCTTCAGAAACCAAGCATGTCTATAAAATTTTCCTACATGCAAAACTTTTTGGTTTTTATTTTTTTGTGGAATTAGTTCTTAGTCATCCAAATGAAAAAAAAAAATCAATATTCTTTCCAATTTGTATTTGATCACAATTGACACAATGCATCACAGAACATTTTTTAATGCATATGATTGGTTGTGTGGTATACTTATGATTCAAATTATGCTTTCTTGCTGAATATACTTTTATAATCTATTTTTTATTATCTTAGGAATGCAGAAACATACATGTAAATCCTAAATTAAATAAAGACTGCAATATCCTTGTTCTTGCTTATAACATCTTGTTGGTATTAATATGTAGACATATGTTGAACAGATATATTCTCAATAATTGGATGTTGAAATTGTTTTACTTGACAGTGTAGATTTATTGGTTTATTTTTTAACTTTATAAAATTAACAGTTAGAAATATATTTTCATGAAATTTTATATGCAAATTCATGAATAATTTCAAAATTAATTTCTTGTTATTTGAATAATTAACATTCTTAAAATGAAGATTCTGTTATGTATTGAGATAAACCAAATGGGAATACCTGGATAATACATTCAAAGATTGGAAAAAAAAAAAAAAAAAAAAAAAAAAACAAAATTTTTATCTTTGGTAGATAGAAGTAAAAAGCTTGAAATACATTTTTTTAAAATTTAATATTGTTTTGGTAAGAAAATATCTTTAAAATTTTTTTTTTGTATTTTATCTCATTTTTTCCATTCTATTAATTACTGTGCATGAAATGTTTAATACCGACTCAAGAGGTTATTTCAGCTTAAGCAGATGAGTTGATATTCATTTAAAAACAAGCTATACATACATACATATATATATATATATATATATATATATATTTCTTTGACACCTTAATGGTAGAATTCTTAGAATGTAACTTTATATATTTATCAGTCACGTAGCCTGATGTATCTACTTCTTTGTAATGAGAGGCATTAATTGTCATAATTAATTGTCATTAATAGGATGCATTGTCCCCCAAACTGAACAAGCCTTATATTACAATGACAAAGTAAATAATAATTTATAATACATTTCTTTTGAATTCTTTTGTTTTGTAAAAATCATTGATTATGCATGCAGAAAGTATAATCAATGCTATTGCAAAATTCCTTAAATATGGCTAACATTTTTAAATCTAGATCTTCTTGAATCTCTATTTTAATATCATATTTTAAAAAAAGAAAAAAAAAAGAAAGATTAATATACCTCAACACTAAAATCAGTTTTTTAATATATTTAATTACATTTATTAGTTGAAGTGTTCTAAATTATTGATAATTTTTGACAAGGACTTATTTTGTAAGCAACACAGATCAGAAATAATGTCAGTAGCTCTGAGGAGAGATGCATTAAGAAGCAACTGAAGATGAAAACAATACTCATCAAAAATTAATAAATATTTTGTAGTGATATTTAAATCAGCCTTGTCTTATTTACTTATGAGTATATTGTTATTCTCTGACTAAGGAAGTAGCATTCAAATAGGAAACCTTGATTCTCACACTTCAAAATATATTTAATGTTGTTTGATATTCATTATTTGATAAACTTATTCTTGTTTTATTAATTATTAATCGAATTTTCCAAGCAGTAAATCTTTACCTAATAACAGGTATAAAATATATACTATAATATTATTTTATTCATGATAGAAATTTTGAAATAAAAAGGAAAAAAAAATCTTTCATTTTATTTTTTTTGTTTCAACCAAATTAAATGAACATGTAAAGACTTTGGTACATTTCGGCATTATTTAGTTTATCAGTCAGTAGAGATTAGTATTTTGAGATTAGCTCTCTTTGAAAATTTCTTTGCAAACCATTACAGTTTTTTTTTTTTTTTTCAAATCAATTTTGTCTGTACATAGTAGAAATTTAAATAAAATTCCCTTTTTATATATATATATATATATATATATATATATATATATATATATATATATATATATAAAAACAAGTGACCCTGATGAGTTTAAAAGTAAACAATCAGAGCATTAAATTCCAAATTAATGAAATAGAAATGTACTGAAATAAATGATATTGCCAAAATTATTCTATTAATATTTTCACCTAAAATTTGAGAAATTGTATTTCAGAATTGATGTTGCTTATCATCTGCTTGAATGCTAAAGTTATGAGAGCATTTAGTTACAGAGTTTTCAGTTAGACCTAAATTTTATTTGTTTTTAATTTTGGTGAGTTGAAACAAAGATGATGATAATGATATAATTAATTTTTTGAGATTAATTTCATTTTTTTTTAACTGTTTAATTAATTGCCATTAAACTTCTATTCAGCTAAAAAAGAATACTTGATACTAAATTTGTTAGATATAGATCAGAAACTATATAAAATATTGTATGGATAGAAATCAATAGTAGAATAGTAATCTGAAACATTCTATTCTTATATAGGTATATATATATAATTTACAATAGAAATTGTAGTTAATAGGTTATATGATTGCCATGATAATAATAATAAAAAGTAACCTCTTCATAGCTATTTTATTATGGTTATTTTTGGCATATTTACTGTATATTTAAGTAGGTTATACTAATTTATCACAATTTTCTGTGGTTTGAAAGCGGATATTTACATTTGATTTAAACTGAAGAAAAATAATAAGGCAGTGAAATGAGTTTTTTGTGCTTGATTCTAATGTATTCCATCATAAAATAAATGAATTTTTGTGGAAATCTTGCTAAAATTACATAAAAAAGGAATTACATTATTTTCATTTGGACTGAACTCTTACCGGAATGTGAAATTTTGTCAACATTTTGATAAGTAAATAATTGATAACTATCTTCAGTTGATGACTGCATTTTTTTCTGTTAAGATTTCTTAGTCTTTCTCCATGCTTTTAAAACAAAACAAAAAAAAAAGTCAGTCAAGCAAAGAGAAATTCTGTTTTTGGAAATGCAAATTCACAATTGGATGAGTGTACAGTCAAAATACAATTACTTATATCACATGTTATTTTAGGTTAATATCACATCTAATTATTTTCCTTCTGTTAAAATAGTTTCAGAAAATGGCATAATAAATATATTCACAATAGAATGCAATCTCAGCATTTTTTGTTGTTACTGATATTCTTGTTTGTTAATACTAGAAATCAATATGGAAGAAAGATGAGAGTAAAGCAATGGAGAATTTCTCAGTCCTTATTAGATTTGAGTTATCTGAAAAAAGAAATACAATAAATAAAAAAGGGCAATTATTTAGGGATTGGATTGTGGTAAGGCAGGGGAAAAGGGACACTACTTGTTAACAAATAGATTTATTGCTGATTCAGCAATTCTAAGTCTTTGGAGCTCCTCTATGGGATTTTATACTTCTACCAGGTACTTCAGTGGGCAGACTGCTTGTCTGTTGTTCATTGACTTAACCAAGATACTTCCATTTGACTCCTCTCCAACCTGGAGAACAATCTGTGGAGGAAAGAATGAATACTGAGTTAATCAATTATAAAAAAGTAAGATAAACAGAATTTAAAGGGGTGGGGCTGAGAGAATGATGAGCAATCTTTTTTTTAATTTTTTTATTTTATGTCCTTGGGTGGTTTTCACTAAAGATCAAATGACAACAAGTCTCCTTAATGTTCTCTTAAATATTCTTGCCAAATATTAGTAAGACCACATCTAGATAATGTCAATTCTTCCGAGGATTTTCAAGTTTTACAATTTTTTTTTTTTTCTTTTAAGTCATTCTAGAATGGATATAATTGTCTCTTTTTTTTATCCTGCAATTATTTTTTTAATCATTTTTATCATTTTTTTTGTTTGTATTTTTTTTATCATTTTTTTATTTGTTTTATAATTTTATTTTATCATTTTTATAATTTTTTTGTTTGTAATATTTTTTTTATAATTTTATTTTTTATTTTTTTGTTTGTATTTTTTTATCATTTTTATCATTTTTTATCCTGCAACTATTTTTCTTTTCAATTTTTTTCTTTCTAAGTCATTCTAGAATGGATACAATTGCCTCTTTTTTTATCCTGCAACTATTTTTCTGTTTTTTGGCAATGTCCATATATTAATAAATTTATTTATTAATTTTTTTTTTTTTTTACATTCAGATACTGGTTATTTATTAACAAAAGCTAATGTTCCTTTAAACCTTAAAGTAAATGTTACTTGGATTCCAGTGATTTTCGTTCACAGTGTTGGCTGGGGCTTCAGAATATATCAACTGCACCACTGCAGAGTGGTAAACGCCCCCCCCTCCCTCCCAAAAAATGAGTCCATCTGTTGACTGTGGATGGTGACCTGTGATCCCAACACTTTGGCCTTTACCTGGGCTAGACTGGCAATCAGAGGGGCCCAATACAATCAGCCAGCTGGTCATGCCAAGCCCTGATTCCTATTCTTACAAACTCTGGAAAAAGCTGAATCAGAAAGCAGTGGTTGTATGTTCAATCCTGCTAATACGGGATGATTGTTTCAAACTATGCCTGAGGAAAAAGTTAACTTGAGAACTAAAATTTAGGAGGTTAAACAAATATTACCTCATCATGGTGTGTGTAGCCCTGATCTGCCAAGGTGAATTGGCTTCCCCCTTGGCAGTTCCCCTTGTACGTGGTGGGTGAGGAGCACAGTTAATGGAACATAATTTCATTACATGGAAACAGAAAGAAAAACCCAAGCTTAAGACTCAACATGGAATCAGATTCTGATGAAGAGCAGCTTGAGGTACTCTTTTCTATTAGGTTGGTGCAAAAATAATGATGTAATAATGTCATTTTTTGACGTATTTTTTAACGTCAAAAAACGACATTATTACGTTATTATTTTTGCACCAACCTAATAGATTCATAATACTAGAATCTATAGAGGAGGTGCCACTAACTAAATTATCACCATTCCTTATACAGAGGGTTATATCCACAATGGTTAATCCTAAGTCAGTAAAAAAAATGGAACCATCCTGGTAGAAATACAAAATAAAAAACATTTGAGCAAACTGTTAAGGATTAAAAATTTCATGAAATTAATGTAAAAGCATACCCACATGAAATATTAAATGTCTCCAGAGGTGTAGTTTGTAATGGAGATCTATCACTTTGTATGATAGAAGAGATTAAAGCTGAGTTAAAAAAAAACAAAACAACAAGAATGTCAAAAGGATAACAATTAAAAAAACAAAATCAGATAATAAATACAAACACATATTAAGTTTCAATACTCTGACACCACCATCCCAAATTAACATTGGATATTTAATGGCCAAAGTAGATAAATATATTCGAAATGCAAGAAGATGCCACAAATGTCAAAGCTGTGGCCATCTAAAGGAGTATTGTACAGGAAAAAAAACATGTGCAAGATGTGGGGGAAATAGAACCAAATCATGATAATACATGTAAAAATCAAGTAAAATGTATCAACTTCAATAGAGATCGTAGAGCTGAGTCTAAAGAAAAAAAAAATAACTAAAATCACTCAAAACATTACATTCCCAGAGACAAGAAAACTTACAGAAACCTTTTTCTCTACAAAATTATGCAAAAATCACCAAAACACCACCACATGAAAATCTAGAAAATAACCTGAGAAAACAGAATTAATATCATTAATAAATGAATTGCAAAATCTCATTTAAGCCTTAAAAGCCAGCATAAAAAGCCAGACAAAAAGGAAAAAAAACAAAACACAAATCAGTAAAAGAAAGAAAGAAAAAAAACAGACTTATCTCAAAGATGAGAGAAAAAGACAAAAACCAAACCAAAGTAGCCAAGCAAGGACAAGAGAAGTCTGAAAAATTTGAACAAATGGATTCTACATCCTCAACACGTCATAAACAAGATGGCATAACTTGACAAAACAAAAAAATCTTATAATGGAAAGGAAATATGGATACGTAATATAAAAACAATCACCCTTAAGATACACTAATAAAAATAATTACCACTCAAATAGATAAAAGGAACACATGCATTATACAATGGAACTGTAGAGGTGTTAAAACAAACTGAGGAAATCAAACAACTGCTTACAGAATACAATCCAAATATAGTTTGCTTACTTTCTCAAAGAAACTGCTAACATTTCCTTTAAAGGATATGAAACTTACCACAAAATAAGTGTATCAACACTAGAGAATCGGCCAAGCTGGGGGGGGGGGTACTTCAAAATTGGTTAAAAACTACAATTAAATACTATCTACAGATCATGGCAGCAAAAGCTTCAATTCATCAAACAATAACTATTTGTTCAATTTATATTCCTCTAAATCACAGATTGAATAAGACTGAAATAGAAAGGCTAATTGGCCAACTTCTCCCTCCCTTTCTACTAATGAGAGATTTTAATACACATAGCAAAATGAGGGACTGTAGAAGCCCCAATCAAGCTAGTAAAATTATAGAATCTCTACAAGAATCATCTGATCTATGTATCTTTAATAACTTTAATAACATATCTACACCCAGGTACTGGATCAACATTGGCCATTGACCCAACTATACACTTCCCCATCAATTTTTATGGACTTACAATGGGAAGTTCATGATCAATGTAGTAGTGACCATTTGCCTATTTTCCTAAATATAAACAACCTATGCTAGATGAAAGGAATCCAAAATGGCAACTTCACAAAGCTAACTGGATAAAATTCAATGAACTCTGCTCATCCCAAATCAACATGGAAATTCTTAATGAACCAGAACCAATAGTCTCTTTTACAAACATACTAACACAAATCGCAAGACAGACAATACTCAAATCTTCCTTTAAACCACATACCAAATCAAAACCCTGGTTCACAGCAGAATGCAGAGAAGCAGTTAAAATTAGAAAAAAAATGCTAAAAATATTCTTAGACAACCCAACAACAATCAACCTACAAAATTACAAGCAAGTTTGAACAAAAGCATGTCATATTAAAAAAAAAATCCAAAACAGAAATTTGGAAAAACTCCATTTGCAAATTAACAAAACACCAATAAATAAAACATGGAAAATAATAAGGAAAATTAATAGAAAAACATGACAAACTGCAACAGTCCATTTAACCAAAACAAATGGAGATAAATGCACTGGAAAGAAAAGAAATATCTAGAAAGAAACTCCTTAACAAATCACTACACTCCCAAATTTCAAAAATATAAAAACATTATGGAACAAGAGAAACTTATATTCACTTCAAACAATAAAGAAGAATACAATATTCTCTTTACTATGACAGAACTAAAAGACTCCATAAATAAAAGTAAAAACTCTGCAACTGGTCCAGATGAAATCCATTACCAATTTTTAAAACATCTGCCAGAAAAGTCTCTTTTAATACTTCTCCAGATCTTCAATGATATATGGTGTTCAGACAAATTTCCAGAATTATGGCTTGAGTCTATCATCACTCCAATTCATAAACTTGGCAAAGACCATTTCAATCGAATAAACTATCAACTCATTGCACTATCAAATTGCATTTGCAAGATGATGGAGAAAATGGTAAATGCTTGACTAATGTGGTACTTGGAGAGAAACAATCTCTTATCTAGTTACCAAAGTGGATTCCAGAAAAACCAAGGAACCAATGATCAACTTGTATGGTTAGAATTCTTTATTCATGATGGCTTTGTTTGAGGTCATCACATGGTATCAATATTTTTTGATCTGGAAAAAGCTTATGATACCACATGGAAGTATGTTATCCTAAAAGACATGCACATTATGGGAATAAAAGGAAGAATAACTATATTCATCCAAACTTCTTATGAAGCTGAAAATTCAAAGTACGAAATGGAAACACAACATCAGACACACACAAGCAGGAGGCAGGAGTACCTCAAGGTAGCATTTTATCAGTTACATTATTTATTCTCAAAATAAATATTATTATTAAAACCATTAATACAGGAATTGAAAAATGCCTACATGTAGATGATCTCTCAATATCATACTCATCACCAAACATGTCTTCCTTGAAAGATATATACAAATATGTTTCAACATATGAATATGGATTCAGTTTCTCCAAAACAAAAACAGTTTGCATGCATTTCTGCAAAAAAACAAGCCTACCACCTCAATCCAGAATTAGAATTATAAACCATTCTACACAAAAAAATCCTAGATAGAATAGGTACAGCAGCCACAAACAGACAAATTTGCAAACAAACCAGGTTACCAAATAATACAAGCCATAAAAATGGCACTTAAAATGATCGAAAAATTCAAAAGATAGGGCATCTGAGAATATAAATTTCCTAAAGAAAAGCACACAAATAATCCCTGTCTCTCAAGAAATCCTTGTCGTCATTTAATAAAGCATAAGATAATAATATTGACCTGGATGCCTATATAGGCATCAAGGGAAATCATGAAGCCGGCACACATGCAAAAGAGGCAACAAAAATCAAACTCCCATATGCAGATTATAAAAACAAAATTACACAACGCATCAAGGGAAAATGGCAAGCAATTTGTGACATGTTCCCAAACAATAAACTATATGAAGATCAGCCAACAATAAGAAAAGACATAGTGCTCAACAGAATAAAAATTGGACACACACCTCACACACATATGCTCAAGGCTGAAACTACACCTTAGTGTACCCACTACAACTAATTTCTAACAGTCAAAGATATCTTGATATCTTGTAAGAAGCACAGAAATATGTAGTAACTATTACCAAGCACAAATTCTTAGTATATTCTTCAAAAATGTACCTACTGCCCAAATAATAGGATATTTGAAGAAAATAAAATACTTCCAACTTTTATAGAAAATAGAGCTTGGGTTTTGAACCATACAAATTATGTTTTGAAATACTCCTGTACTATACAACTTATGATATTTTAAAAACAATTTTAAAACCTCACGACCACTTGAAACGTCTTAAAATATTCCTGAATAAAAATTCAGTTTCGGCATTAAATGACACACAGGGGTTTTGATGTTCTGATAAAACAAATAAATAATCAATCAATCCAGTGATCTCCCAGTGAAGGCTGAAATGATTTGGACAGCTAATAAGGAAAGAGTCTGGCTTTAATAAAAAAGGATATCTTTGACCAAGATCTAAGGAACAATGAGTAGAAATATTCCAAAGATAGATCATAACTGTGCTAGTTGAACACCATTACCTAGGACCCAGACCATATCGACATGCAACTATACCAAAACAAGAAACAGAGAATAAACAAGGTTCTATAGAAAAGTGTTTGCTGATGTGTAATTGCAATATGAAATCACCACCATAATAATAATCTGACCTTATTGTGAAAGATAAGGAAAGTAGAAATTGTCAAATTATTTTGCTGTTCTATATAATACAACGGTGTATTCGCCTTTGGAAAATGTACATCTGTACAGATGCAAAAGAGGCCTTGGATTGCCTGCAGGCATGTTTGTCAACAATAGTGGAATCCGTGTTTTTCCTGTCAGCAGTGGGACAGTTTGCCATGTCTAGATATGGGCCTCTTTACAATTGGTCAAGATCCGAGTCTTTGTAAGCTGCCTCATGCCAATAAAAGCAGGGAAAAAACAGCAGTTGGCAAGACACAGTGTCTTGTGAAGTTGGTTCTGTCGGCATTTTGTTTCTAAAATTGCTGTGATTTCCAAGGCAGTGATATTTTTGTTACCTCCCATCTCCTCCCACTCTGCCTATTAACCCATAGCAGTTGGAAGAGCAATCATTTAGGTGTTTCTCCCAATCTTGCCATACATTACAATATCCAAAGAAATTGAAAAGATTGAAAAATCAGGATCTGGCTAAAGAGTTGAGGAAGCTATGGAACATGATTGTTAAAGTAATTCCTGTAGTAATAGGTGTACTTGGAACACCACCTTGAAACTTGAAAGAATGCTTAGAGAAAATAGAAATTGAGACAAAGATTATGAACCTTCAGAAAACTGCCATCATTTACTGTGAGGATTCTCCAAAAAGTTCTTGAATTATGAGGAGTCTTGTTGACACCATGTCTCAATGGCAAAATTTCCAATGACTTTCAGTGTTCAACCAATTGAAAGAAAATTGAAAGCTCATTTTATTTTGGTCAATTTGGATTAATTTCTTAATTCTTGTATTTATCACAAAATTTCTACCACTATACTTTCTGACCTTAAGTGCCTGTTGTATTTGGAAGGTTGTCTTTTCTTTGAGAAAGCACAAGAATCCCTTTTCATGTTTGCAAGCTGTTAGAACCCATGATCTTGTAGTGAATGAAAACTTGCAGAGTCTTTCCCTTTCTCAATACTAATAATTTGTAATATGAAAATAAATAATAAAGATGATTTTTCTCTTACTTGATCTTTA
Organism: Acanthosepion lycidas; assembly: GCA_963932145.1. NCBI lineage: Eukaryota > Metazoa > Mollusca > Cephalopoda > Sepiida > Sepiidae > Acanthosepion > Acanthosepion lycidas. Next base: position 22,975,984 of record OZ010582.1, read on the forward strand.
TGAAAGCGCACATCTACATCCCCTTCATTGATGTGGATAGGGCTTGTCACCTGAAAGATACGTTGTCCTGGTTGCAGACGTTCTACATAGGCAGCAGGAAAATGTCCAGATTTGCCATTACATTTGCCCTGCAAAACAAAGTTGAATTGTTGATGCTGACATTGAATTATAATGGTTTAGCTTCAAGATCATAAACTTAAATTCAACTTCATTCTTTTTAGACAAAAGAAAGTAACAATACTTTTACAAGATTAGTTAGACTCCCTCCAGATTTTAGTAAGTAGTGAAAAGGTGCTACAGGATTGTCGTTGATGAGGTTGTGGTTGGTTATCAGTTTGTAGTGGAATGAGTTATTTTGGACTTGTTATAGCTAAGGTGGAAAACTTTCAAAATAAATGAATTCAATAAGTGGAGGAATTTTTTTTATTAATGTAAAGAACAACATAACTGAATAAAAAGAGAAAGTCATATTTGCATGTGTAATGGCCTAGTGGGTAGATGGACCAGTACTATTTTTATATTATTATACTTTCAACGTACAGGATTCAAGTAAACAACAAAAACTTCAAACTGTGAATCAACAGGTATATATTGAAATAGGTACCTCCACGAAATCGCTAAAAAAAATAGCATAGTCTGATGAAAAAGACGCCAAACTTTATGAAAACAAAATTTTATCGTCTAAATGCTTATGTTTTTATGAAGAGGATAGACCAAATTTTTTTTTAATTATTTTAAAAAATTTTTTCCATCTTTTTAGAATATTCTAAATTTTGATTTAAAAACTTTGTTTATCTTTGTTGCAACAAGGGGTAGTAAATAACATAGATAATCTTTAGCGCGTTTTTTTGTATTACACACATTAATTTGGAAAATCTTGCAAAAATAAAAATAATTGTCAGATGTTAATGAAACTTTCAGAAACTATTCACAGATGATCGAAATTATTATAAATATGTTGTTTTTTTAAAAGTCATGGCAGAAATATTTTTTTTTCATATTTATTAACACCCTATAACTAATTTTATGAAAAACTCTAGAAATTCGATCGCGCCGCCCCTTACAGATTGCAATAAAAGCACAAGGCTTTGAAGAATGCAAATCATGTATTTTTTTTTTTTTTAATTGTGGCCAACGTACCTGAAAATCAGCTCTGAATTGTAACAAAACTCAATAAAACAAATATATTATTTAATTTCAAATGCTTTAAGTTTAGTTTTATTTGTTTTTATGAATATGGACAATATTTTCTGAAAGCAAAAAATTTTTCCAATGAAAATTGAATTTTTAATACAATTATTTGTTATTTCTTTTTTAATTAATAGATTTTTACATTAAGTTTTTAAAAATATTATAAAATTAGTTAAAAGCAACACCGAGCTTTCAATTGTGTCCAGATGAGATCGTCGTTGTCTAGCGCTTTGAAAATTGTATCGTTTGGACCAATCGGATTAGCCAACGTAATTAAAAAATGTAACTTTTGTGCTTATAATCGAGCGGTAATTATAAAGTACGGAAGATCAACCAGGATACAATTTAGTTGCATTATTTGAGTTCAGCATTGTTCTCCGCTCTTAAGGCCTTTACTTTTGCGAAACACGTTTGGAGAAGTTAATTTGATTTTTCAATTTCAACTGAGAAGGGTACCTATAAATATCAGTATCATCTTATGAAATTTAACTACTGCTAAACTTTAATTTATATGATCTTATTTTGATTTTAATCTGAGTTATGTCATTTTTCCATAAATGAAATATCAAAATTAATAACAAAATAAATGGAAATACAAATAACACAAATAAATGTACATAAAATTATAGTATTTTATGTACACTTCTGATAAAAATTCATAAGGTACGTATAAAAAATTAATTAGATACCTTTGCTTTTTCTTATGAAATTTAATCTCACTCTTAACAGTCTTATTTTTTAATTTCTTTATATTTTCCAGAAAGCGTCATAAACGTAAAGATGAAAGCTAAGTACAAAAAAAAAAAAAAAAATGGAAAAATTGAGCGCTGAAAGTTTTCCTTAAAAGTAATGAGGTAAATAATTTGTTCATTTAAATCTAAATAAGTTCACTTCCTTCCATCCGTAGAAAGAATTATCCTCCCGTAAGTTATCTAAACGTCATGAATCACAGCTGTCATCACTTGTCAAAGACGCGAAAGGTTATGACCTGCTTTGTTTTATTTTCAAATTATATTTTTTCGGCGCAGAAGCTAAGTTAAGCTTAGTTCAAAATATTTTAAATAAACATTATAATTTCTGATTTTATTAAAATCAGTTTTGAAAAAATAATTGATTTTTAAAAGAATATCAAAGTCAGATTTTCATCTTTTTATCAAATGATTGAAAATGATTGATTATCTGTCCTTTTTTTTTTTTTTTTTTTTTTTTGAAAAAAAAAATTTTTAACGAAAATTTCGGACGTGCTAGGAACGATTTAAAAAATGTAAAAAAATACCCCCAAAATACTTTGATCTTTCCTCTTTAATAATAATATGAACATTAGACGATAAAAAATTGTTTTCGTCAAGTTCGGCGTCTTTTCATCATGCTATCTCTGTTTGTTTACATTTTCGTGGAGGTAATTGAAATAACATACAGGAACAAATATGCAATAAAATTGTATTCAATGTATAGATTAAGGGAAAGAAGTTGTTCCCCTTTAATTGTATTTTGGTTTGTAATTGATTGTTCGAAGGAAGTTCTTTTTGAGAGAAAAATGTTCAGGAATCAATATCAGAACAAAGGTCTCTTTGTTAGAATAGATAACACAAGAATACAATTGATCAGAAATGTGTTGTGTTATAGAATGGTTCGAAATTAACAGAGTCCTAGTTGATTGAGCTTTGGCTAAGTCAGAGAGAGAAGTGTAAGTTTATGTTACGAAATTCTGTGTCTGTGTGTGCGTTTGAAATGTTATGACTAAGATCGTGGGCTCGTTTTGACAGGCGAAACTTACTGGATCCTTCTGATGACTTGTGAAAAAGTCGCCTCTTTTATAGAAAAAGAATAGGTTCCCACAGAAGCGCGGGAACAGGTTAATCTTGCACTAAAATATGTGATTGGTTAAAAATTAACCAATCACTACCTACATTCATCATACTAACAAAACAGGCAAGCAAGCTCAAAACCGAACGATTAAAAAAAAATGACTGCGATGGTTAAATTGTCCTATAGAAAAGTAGTATTGATTTATTAGCCAATGGCAGACGAATAAAATGTGTGTGTTGAAAAACATAGCAATTGCTACACATGTGTCCAGATAAGAAAGAAAAACTTTTAACAGTAGTGTGGGTGAGAGAGAAAGAAAAAGTGGGCTACTTGGTTCAGTAAAGTTAAAGCAGTTGACTTGGTTAGGGTTAGTTTATTTCCTCAGATGGGAAGAGTGCTACAACCTCCTGAAGCAAGAGGAAAAGAGGGTGAATTCTTTACTTGTATAGCACTGAATGTAAAAATTCACCTAGTGGGTATCTTGGCAGACAAAGTGGATAATCCCTACAAGTATTTTGTTTTCATTAGTAATTCTAATTGTTTATTAAACAGAGTGTGAATACTGAGTTAATTCTTTTGTAGCTATTTATAGAAACTAATCACATTTCAATAACGCATAGTGTCTGTGGCTACTAGTAGTCGGTCATGTCATGTATTGCTACAGATAAGTGCACAGTACATTTTTCTCATATCATTCACTATTACTTATAGTTTTCCAGCATGATGCAACATTAATCTGCTAGATAACACTAGCATAGACTGAAATTAATGTTGCAATGATATAAATTTAATCAGTTTAAAAAATATCTACTTTAATAAAAAAATGAAATAGAATTTAATTCAGTACTTTAGGATATTTTTCATGAAATACAGAAAATATGTCTCTATATTTCCCATTCCATAGAAGTGTTGGATGCCTTTTATGTGATTTTTAAACTACTTTAAAATAATATTGATGAATATAAGAGTATATAGCTGTAAAGATAGGCCCTTGAAAAGTTAGTGTTGATTTTGAGAAAAAAACAAATTATGTTTTTTGCAGCAAACTTAAAATATGCAGTTAAAAAGTATGTATTTAAATCAAAATTAAATTTGATAGCTATCTGGGAATTTTATAGTGCATATTTTTAATGATTATTCTATTTAATAAAATTTATTCTTGATTTTATACAAGTGTTGCAACAAGTTTTGATGAGGACAAGCATTTTTAAAGAAAAACTTTTAACAGTAGTAGCTCACACACACACAAATTCTTACATTTGTGTGCTAGTTTTAAAAAGTTACCTCCCCTGTATTGTGCAATTCATGTATATTTTTCTATTTTTACTTTTAACCCCTAATGCGACTGAAGTCGAATATAATTTGCATGTTGTAGAATATGTAAAAATGATGCATATGAGATAAGTCAAACAAGGTTGTAAATGAGAACATTTAACGTTGAGTGAAGATTATAAATTGATTATTTTTATGTTTCGTTCATACAATCTCTAACACAAACTTTTTCATTAATCATTACTTTGCCCGATTCATAGAATCGGGGGAAAAAAGCACTATTACTCTAAGGCTTGTCAAATTCTAATAACGGTTTCCCACAGGGGACGCAGGGTTTAAATCCTGCTGGAGGATGCATATTTTTCTAACAAGATTTTTTGAATATTCAGACCAGTAGATGTAAATAAATTAATAAATAAAAACAATGCATCTATCCAAATATGAGTATCCATTTAAAAATAACGTTTAAACAAATTATATATATATATATATATATATATATATATATATATATATATATAGTTCTGGTGTTAATAAAAAAAAAGTACCTGAAGTAATATAACAGAGTTATTAAGTATATATTAATATACATGTTATCCGTCACCGCTAGCATGATTTCGAGTTTCATGCATGCACAATGCAATCTTCAGGTGCTGAGTATGAACTGACCGTTATGTAATTTGAATTTTAATATATTTGGTTATCGCTATGTTGGTGCAATTATGTATTATATTATATTGGGATTAAAGTTTTTTTTAATTTTAAAGATTATATTGGGCAATTAAAATAAACTGGATTTATGTATGTATGTATGTATGTATGTATTAGGTTGGTGCAAAAATAATGTCGGTTTTTGACGTTAAAAAATACGTCAAAAACTGACATTATTTTTCTACTTTGACTTGCTATTTATTTCTTTGTATTATATATATATATATATATATATATATATATATATGTGTGCGTGTGTGTGTTTGGCATATTTGATACTGTAATAAATTGTCTTTGTCGCAAAATGAATGGCTGCAAATTTAAGTAGTTAAAATCCAAGGTAGCAAAAAAAAAAAAAAAAAAAATGAATACACATGTGAGCCCCAATGATACTACACTTGCCTCTGTTGTCCTGATCACAACACCAGCAGTTAGGAGGTGGCTGTTTTGTTCTGGTACTCCTTTGCAGAGGAGGTAGTATTAGTAGTCATTAGAAATGGTATACTCTTTAAGTAGCACAGATTCAATTTGGGTCTAGCATTTTTTGTCAACATACCAGGTATAAGTAAAGGACAACTTATCAAGTAGGCAGTCACATGATAGTATGATTAGCAGATAGATGCAACAGTTTGAGTCAACATAGTAAGAGGAGGAATTAGAAAAAATCTTCCTGTGTCTAGTCTGTTTCTTATTGTATGAAAATCTCTTACTGAGAAGAAACAGGACTAAAATAAAGAAGAAACAATTTTTGTAAATCACCTCAACTATATCTGGAATATAAAAATTTTGGATTTACATTTTATCTGCTTTTTATTTTCCTTTTCTTTGTGAATGACTTAAATATTTTTACAAGACCAAATGTTCCCTTCTTCAACCTTGCACAGCCTCTTTGATGTGTTTTTTAAACAAATTCAGTGCTATGTAAAATATTACAAAATTATCACCTTGTATTTTGATTGTTCATTTTTAAAATACTTTAAAAATTTAATAATTTCTAGATGGCATATTTAATGAACAGAATCTCAGTAATTAAAAATTTAAGGTCATTTTAATGAAAAACCCCTGTTCACACTTGTAATCTTTTTAGCATATATTATGATTTTCTTTGTATTATTTCTGAAAAATAAATTTATAATACTTGCCTTCCACCAATCCTTTTTAGAATTATCAAGGACTGAGAGGCGCCAACCAGCTCTGAAAAAGTTGAAGAAAAAAATTATTCTTACCATTTTTAGTTATAAAAAAAAATAAATGAAAAGATTTGAGGTGTAAATCATGTGTTTAAATGCACTGCCTCTCATCATATATACATTTAAAAGTAGATTTCACAATGTGGGAACTTTATGAAAAAGAATTTAAGATTTTATCAGTTTTTAAAAGATTAAGAAATTTTTGATGTTAAAGGAAAGTAGGGAAATTTGTGCAGTAATTAAATAATTACCAAGCTAATACCATCAATTAAAGTGAGTTCAGTCCTCACAAGGGGCCCAGCATTTGTGGTCTTTTACCAGACTACACAAATATTTATAATTATAGGAAAGCAGTTATTTTTGCTTTAGCTGACATTTTCTTTATGATAGTTTGTCAATTCAAAGTATTTTCTCAAAGAACTTTTTTTTTCTCATTGTAATTAAAATGGTTAAAAAAGAATGAAGAAATAAGAAAAGTTTTCCTTGTAGGTATATTTTAAACCCTAACACATAAAGATATTTCTTTTTGTTTTAGAATTTTAAATATGAAAATATTACAGATGTTTTGTCTCCATTAACATTCAAAAATATTTTCCACAATTTCTGTACAAATTACATGCAAATGAACAGAAATAACTCAGTAGCTTTTCTCTATTTTTATTTTTTTTCACCTTCAAACGCATGAACAGCATCACTTGGAGGTTACTTCCCTTTGCTTTCTGTCACATCACTCTATTTTCTCTTCATTTCATTTTAGATGTGGGGATTGTATTATGGTTATTAATGTGGGAGTTGAACTCCCTACAAATTATGGTCTAGTCTGTTGCTTTATACTAATACCATGAATTTTCTACTTTGACTTGCTATTTAACCTGTAGCTAAGCATGCCCTCAAACCTTGAGTATATAGGGGAGTTGAGTAAATATTTATAAATCCTCTAAGATTTATATATACAAAAATACTCAAAAAATAACAGCAAGATATGGAAACAACAAAACAACTGTTGTTTATTATCTGGTTGTTGGAGACATGAGAGACAGTAATACTGAGTAAAATTATGAGTTAAGTGTCAAATTTAGATCAAATATGAATCAGAATCTGACAGAAGGATAAGATAAAGAATAAGCAAAGAGTATACAGTCTTTCTTTTATGATTTTTTTTTTTTTTTTTTTATAGATGTGTGTAATGGATGTCCAGATAATTGAGTTGGAAAAATACAAGTGTCCGGGGTCTCCTTAACATAAATTTTTGTTGAGTGATAAAAGATAAATGTTACTATTAGGTTGGTGCAAAAATAATGACTTAATAATGTCGTTTTTTGATGTATTTTTTAACGTCAAAAAAACGACATTATTACATCATTATTTTTGCACCAACCTAATATTATGGCCTGAAAAGAAAAGGAGTCAAAATTTTTGTTGATACACATGTTGATGACCTGTTCATGTGAACAGCCTGTCTGACAGAATGTCACATGTTTGTGCATGTAGAGGTGAAAACTAGGGTTGATTCATATTGGTTTAGAATGAGTGAATTAATGGTAATTATAACTGTTATAATTATTTGATTATAATTATTTTTGACACTATAATCAATTTTTATTTATTTACTTTTTTATGGACATGATCAAGTGACAGTTTAATTAATTTTGATTTCTTTAGGGACATGACAAAGGCCTCCTCCAGATCATTAGAAATTTATTTCTAGTGCTGTGTAAAAATAATGCTTTAATATCTGAAGTATGTTTTGTAATGTTGTGGCCAATGTACTTGTCTTCCAGAAATTGTAATATTCTTCTTTGTTCTTGCTTCTGATGGAGTGTCATCTGCTGTATTGGATGTTTGTTAATCCATCTTTTGTGTAGGTTTTAAGTGTGAATGATCACTTCATTGTAAGAATTGCTTATTGACATAAGATGTTTTATGATTATTTATAGCAATATTATCTTTTTTCTCATTTTTTATGAAGTACTTGTCCTTTTTGCTGATAATTTGGTATGGGCCTATATAGTTTGGACTCAAAGGTCTTTCTTACACTGTCATTTCTTATAAATATATATTTGCCAGTCTAAAAATCACTTGGTAGGTATATTTTTTGTTGGCTGTCTGTTTAGGTGTAAAGGGTCATGCCGCTGTTCTGTTTTTTAAGTCCTGTACAAATATTTTTGTGGGTAAAATTTCTGACTTGTTTTCAAAATATTGACCAGGTACTGTTAATGATGTGCCCAAAACCATATCAGCTGGTGTACAACACAAATCATTTCTTACATTGCTCCTAATGGATAAAAGTACTAACGGTAAAACTCCCTCCCAATCATTTTTGTTTGGTCTCATAGCCAGTGCTGGTTTTAACTGCCTGTGGAAACGTTCCACCAACCCATTTGCACAAGGGTGCCTTGTGATAGGCTGTAGTTTTTATGTGCTTAGTTCCAAGTAGATAATTGAACTCTTTAAATAGGGTAAACTGAAACTGAGTTCCTCTGCCTGTTGTGAGCATTGAAGGTACTCAAAAAACTGATATCCAATCAGTAAGCATAGTTCTGGCAATTGTTGCAGCTGAAATATCTTTGATGGCTATTGTGGCAGGCCAGCAAGTAAACCTATCTATGATTGTCAGATCTTTACCCTGTTCTCAGGGACACAAATATTAGGTTGGTGCAGTAATAATGTTGTTTTTTGACGTTAAAACTACGTCAAAAACCGACATTATTACGACATTATTTTTGCACCAACCTAATATATACTGGCAATGTCAACATATATATTAGTGAATCTTGCATCAGGTGTGCTTAATGTGCCTGCAGGTGATTTTGTGTATCTTGTTTTTCTGGCATGCTAAACAAGTTTTTGTTCAGTTTCTTATGTTGACTGACATATTTGGACAAACAAAATGTTCAGTATTCAGCTTCACAGTTGTATGTTTACTTGGATAAGATAATTCATGGAAGTATTGAAATATTTGTCATTTCAACTTTGGTATGTAGGGTCATGGTTGTTTTTGTAAAATGTCATAATAAAATTTGGTATCGCTGAAATGGACTGGTAACTCAGCTAACTTTAGTGATGTGCTTTGTTTGACTTCTTCTAGTGAGTCATCTATAGTTTGCTCTTTTGTAATTAAATTGTAGTTTAAAGAACTAGAATCTAAAGATGCAGTTTTGGCATAACAAATGTATCTACCACTATGTTTTCTTGACCTGACACATGTCTAATGTATGAAGAAAATTGGGAAATATAATCTAGGTGTTTAATTTCATGTGGACTATATTTGTCAGTGTGTGTATGCAATGCATAGATCAATAGTTTGTGGTGTGTGTATATAATGAAATCTCTACTTTTAAGGAGGTGCTGAAAATCCTTAATTGAAAGGTAGATTGCTAACTGAGAAGGTGCTATACTTGGTTTGTGGTTTGCTTACTTCAGCAGAAAAGAAAGATATGGTTGTGATTTGTCCTTCTTATACTTGGTGTATAACTGCACCTACTGCGGTTGATGAAACATCTGTTGTATAGATAAGTTTAATTTTATCATTCTTGATGTAAATAAGCTTAGTGAAGTTGGCTAATGAGGTCTTAGTATTGTTGAATGCTCCAGTGTCTCACCTTGCAATGTAATGTTTTTGTTCGTGCTTGCAAATAAATTTGCCAAGGGTGAAAGTACAGTAGAGCAATTTGGTACAAACTGCTTGTAATAATTTATAAGTCCTATAAATCTTTCCCACTGTCATAGTGAATTTGTTTGCAAGAAATTTTAGATTGCCTCAACCTTATCTAGAAAAGGTAAAATGTCTTCTCTTCATGGTCAAGGAAATTGTTTGGATTCTCCAAAAATACATTTGTGTGAATTAATTTTTAGTCCAAAGTGTGAAAGTCACAGGAAGATTTGATCTAAATGTATCTTGTGATCTTCGATGTCTCTGCTGACAATTAAAACATCATCTATGTAGGCATAAATGAACGGTAAACATCTAAATACTTCATCTATTAGATGTTGAAATGTTTGAGCCGCATTCTACATTCCAAAAGGCATCTGTACAAACTCATATAACCCAAACGGTGTGGTAATGGCAGTTTTGTGGATATCCTCTTCAGCCACTGGTACTTGATAATAATCTTTGCACAGTCTAACTTTGTGAAAATGTGGGAACCTTGGAGACTGATAGGAAAATCGTGTATATGAGGAACGGGGTATCTGTTTGGTGTTGTGATAGTGTTCAATTTGCAGAAATCACCACAAGGACATCATGCCATAGTGTTTGTTTTAGGGACCATGTGCAGTGGGGATGGGTGTATAATTCCCATCTGCAGCATTCGTTGAAACTCTGCCTTTACAAGCTTGTACTTTTAAGGTTTCAATTGTCTTGGTGTAGAATGTATTGGTGGTCATGTTGTTTTGATATGGTGTTTAGCATGGTGTTCGATACTGTCCATGTACTTAAATGGCTGTGTTATTTCTGTGTATTTTTATAGCAATTCTTTGATACTTTTATCTTGTGGTAGGACAGTGCTACTTTCAGTTGATTGGTATTGGAAGCAAATTTCTCACACTGAAAGTTCAGTCAAGTTGTCAACAAGAGATTGAGTAGCCATGTTAACTGATAAGTTAAAATTAGTTAAGAAGTCTGCACCTAGTATAGGTGTTGTAACAGCTCTTCAGGTGAACACCCATAGGGAATGTGGTCACAGCTTTTTCACCAAAGGTGTCAATTTTAGTACCATTAGCCACCAGTAGTTTGTAAGGTCCTAGTTTTAATTTTTGTTTTGGGTCTGATAGTAAAACATTTATTTATGTTCCAGTGTCTATTAAAAAGATTATATCTGTGATTCTTATCCTGAATATAGAACAGACAAGCTTTCTGTGAAAGTCCTGCAGCAGTCATCATCACTACTGGCTGGAGTTGAAGTTTTCCTGTGTATTATTGTCTTTAAAAGCACAAGGTTTCAGGTATCATCTTGCTTCTGTATCAAATTTATAGTGGTAGTGACATGCATCATATTTGTATCTTCTCTCTTTGCTAAAACTTCTACTGGAGCTCCTTCATCTGAAATTAAGTTTGCTTGTTTGGTGTGCTGTATACTCAAAAGGGATTGCATTTGTTGAGCTAAAATTACAACTGTGGCTTGTAATTTTTTTGAACTACTTGTTAGTAGGTCATATGGATGTGTATAAGGCATTTATATCTTTGCCTTTTAGACTTACATGAATGTAGACTCTGACAGTATGTCAAGCTCTATGTCTTCCATCATAGGAGCTTATATTTGTGTCATTGTATTAGGCAGTTTGTCTAGCCACAACTGGCAAAAAAATTTCTAAGTAATTGGGAAGAAGTTTGGTTGTCCAGTTCCACAATATTAAACAAGTCATTCAGAATAGTTTCATTGGACTTGCTAGTCCATTTAATTATGGCAGATTTCAGCGTGTTGCAAGGATTTTCTTCAAGCATAGCTTCTAGTATGTCCATAACCTCATTGACTACTTCTGCAGGCAGTTTTTCTATGATGTCACAGTAATGTTTGACCTTTACCAAAAAAATAAATAGATCACTTTTAAGTCCATGTTATATAATTTAGCCTTGTGGGTGAAAAAACAACTGAGATATTGATATTTAAACTTTGTGACTATTTTCCAAAATTCACCTTTTTGGCAAGGGTCAAAAGGTCATATCTCAGGAACCCTTTGATCTAGAGATATAAAATAGGTACCATTCAATTTCTATCATGAAGCTCGATAAGTGTACCAAATTTGAAATAAATCCGTGTCTGTGATGGTCACATCCTTCTTGATTTGACACTGAGGTTCTGCTACTATTAATATAAAATCATGTTGCAAAAGTTATCTTAATTATAACTTCATTTATTCTATAACTTGAGGCATGTCAAATGTTTTCACAATTTCAGAAACCACATGTCCCATCTTTTTAGCATTAATGTTCTATTTGAACAAAATTTGTGGTAATTCACATCAACTTGCTATGACCAGTCTAGGCAGTGTTCACACTGAGTCACTAGATATCAGAGTTCAACTGATATAAATTTGGGCATTTCCATGAGATCAAGATAACAATGGTGTCACCTGTTATTACCTTTACATTCTGCCATAACTTTGGCACATTAGTGTAGAGAAGTATTTTCTCAATCATGGTGCAGATAGATATACAAATCTTACAATATACTGTATTTCCCATCATATAAAGTGTATATTTTATTTTCAAAAGATTTCTTCAGAAATCACCTTGCATTTTAGACACTCAGAGCTAAGCTTAAGGACAAGACAAACACTTAAATAACCCCTGTTAGAAACACTAGTCCACTTATAATCACAGAATTAAATATATATAGTTATAAATTATTAAATTATGATTATAAATAAATATGATGTGAGAATTCCCCTCCCCCAAGAAAAACGTTTGCACACAAATATTATAATTAATTTTAGTCTCTTCAGTAATATTTTTTACCAAATTATTGGAGAATGATATATACTGGGAAATGCAGAAATAACTACAATAAGACTGAATTTTATTCATTCAGTCTGTTGGGACTCAAGTTCACCGTAGATCTCAAGTAGAACTCATATAATTCAATGCTAAAAATGCTGGAAAATAATCTCTTCCTTGTGCTGTTCCAAAAAGTACCTGACTCCTCCTGCCAGGTTCTGTCTTTACAAGATCAGAGCAAAAATAGAATATTGCTTTGGCCTTGTATTGGGTGAAAAGTTAAAAAAAAGAAACAGAAATCATTTTTTTTCTTTTTGAAAAATATGTTAAAACTAATGTCATATTGTGTTGTAGGTAAATTTAAAATCTTGGTATGAATTCACCTAATCATATTCTGAAATTTTTGTTTAGTATTAGTGCAAGATATATGTACATATGTTGGAAAATTCATATCCCCAAATTTGACCAAATAGCTAAACTAATAGGATTTATATAATTTCAAATGAATATATATTTGATGAAAAATACGAATTCTTCAATTTTTACAAATTTTCTGAAAAAAAATTATGAAAATTATTCCACTTTGTAAAATTCTTGGCTCAGTTTTGATATTTTTCAAAATCCTAGGTTATGGGAGAAGCAACATAAAATTGTCAGTAGGTAAATACTTGCCTTGTATATTCAAACCTGGTCAAAAATTGTGTTTTATGTATAAATAGTATAAGTAGGTTTTCATTGTTAACAGAATCATTATTGTAATGAGTTACGTATAAATATATTGGCTCTGTTTAATCTCTCATTAAAAATCTTGCACTATTTTTGAATCCCAGAAATTTTTTCATCATATTTTCTGAAAGCTAGGAAAGAAAAAAAAAAAAGAATATTTTACCTGAGGTCAAGATCATCTTTCTCTTTCCCTTTGAAATTATACAGTACCACATATATATCCTCAGATTTCTTCCTACCACTGGATTTAGACTGAAATAAGAATAAAAATTTACATAAATTCCTAATATGTGTTTTTAAAAAAATTAGACAACAAAATTAATACACCTGGATGAATTTTGAGCATTCCTGAAAGATGATTAGCAATCTAATTTCACTGGTCATGCATTGCTACACAGAAAGCAACCATGAGAAAATACAGAACAGAAATACTTCACTTGGTGGATTTGTATTTGAGAAAAATACTGAATAAAGATATGAAATAATAACAAAAAAATTAGGAAGTAATCTTTGGTCATAACTTTTCAATCTAATCAAAAATATCAATTTACCAAATATTTGTCTTAAATGTCACTGTTAAAATATCGAGTAAATATGACATTACAGAGTTGACATAGAAACTAATTTCTTTAAAGAATTATGTGCCTAAGCAAGACACCATTATAAAGTTCATCTATATTTTTCAGATTTGACCATAATGAAGACAATGTATATGGTCAAATCATACTGAAAACAGCTGTTCTCATTCAATTACCAAAATTAAGCAACATTGAGCCCAGTCACTAGTTAGATGGAGGATTACTTGAGAACTTTGGGTATTGTAAGCATATTTTAAATAAACCAACAAACGGGTTGATAAACTGTAAAAATGAAACATGAATAATGTTTTTTTTTTTTTTTTAAAAAAAAAAAAAAAAAAAAAGTTTTAAAGTCAGGATATAAATAGTTTTCTTCTATTATGTTGATGCCAATTTCACCCCCAAAATAAAAAAAAAATTATTTTTTTAAATTTTGATGTTTTGCAGCCTGTAAGAGAAACATAGTAAAATATATATTTCTTAAAGGGAGATAAACTTTTAAGGATTTCATTTTAGCTAAAATCAGTCTGCTTCTATTTCTCTACTGTCTGCTAGAAAAAATATATGATTATTTACAAGAATAATTTTATATTTACAACATTTAAAAAATAATGCAATGCAATATTTATCATTTACCAGTTTTTATAAAGAAATAAATATGAAAATAATTCATAAATTTATAAACATTTACTAAATTATTAAAATATGTGAACCAATGATAAGTAAATCCTTATTATTTACCATTTTATAAAGTTCAAATCAATTTGCAATTAGACAATGTTTTGCCAACCCTTCCAAAAAACAATATAATATTGTAAACAAACAATCTAATAAATAAATAAATAGTGTTTATTAATTTTATTGTCAATTCTGAAGAACAAAGGAAATTCACTTTTGTCATTAAGTTTTATTACAATTCTAATCATTGCCTTTTAAAACAATAAACATTATGTCTACTGGCATGTACATTCTAGGAATTTAATAAAGGAAATTTTCCTCTCCAACAAGGTACAAAACTGCATCCCCCCCCATTATAAGAGAAACCACCGTCTGATCCAGTGTGCTTTAGGCCACTTGGCCACAGAGAGTATTACAGCTCTTTGCTGAACCTTGCTGAGCTGTGACACTCTCTGTGAAGTAGATTGTCAAAGATAGGTATCCACTAAAATAATGTAATGGAGTAATTGTAACAGTTACAAAGAACACTTTTTATGAAATTTAAGTGGTCATATATTCATTCTTGATTGAGAGAAAAAGATATTTTACTCTTTCAGTTGAGAAGGTAGAAAAAAGTGGTTCTCTCTTTGGATCCTAGAATTACATTTATTTCTTGTTTTCCACTTAGTGATATCAAAAATTATATTCTTTAAATTTATTGTGCATATGCCTCTTTCAGACACTTAATATTATGATTTCTTTTTTTATGGCCTGTATAAAACAAATGTAAAGTCTTTTTTCTTTTAATAATTTTAAAAGAATGAAAATAAACAATACATGACTGCAACATGGTTTAAATTTCTTAGTTAATTTAACTATATTAAATGGGGTTAAAAATAAAGGTGTCCAAGGAATACATTGCTCCATAACTTGCCTATATATAAGTGTATTTAGGCAGAAAAGTTAATCCAGGCAAGTTTTATTAAATACCACTGACACCGTCTGTCTATCCAACTTTTATGTCTATTTGGAATGAGGTGTTGTCCAAAGTTAAGTTTTTTTTCCTGTTATATTTGAGTACTTTTGACTATCATAGTCATTGTTAAGAATTGGGAGTGATCAGTATAGTAGGCAAGATGTTTTTAGATTGCTGGAATTAGAATTTAAGTTAGTTGAAAGTGATATCATTTGCAATGGTCAAATGGAAAAGCATGTATCAAGCTTCTATATGTACTTTTTTTTTTTTTTTTTTTTTTTTTTCCATACACAGTTCAGTATATGATCTATGGAGAAAGATATTTATGTTGGTTGTTTCTTTTGTTTTATAATAGCTTTTAAAATTTTGAGTCTATCTTTGCAATGAGTCCTGAATAATATGTTTCATATTAATAGTATTTTGCTTATTTGTGATGTGCTGATTGATAAGTGCATGAGTTGCACTAAATTTTAACAAGTGATGAGTCACCCTACAAGAGAGTGTGGTTTATGTATGGCCAATGTAAGAATTTAATGTTGTTTATTAGAATTGGAGATACAATCTCCTAAAGGACATGAGAATTCATAAACAGCATTATTTTTTTTATATAAGGTGGATTTTTGAGCTGCTGAATTATTGATCATAATTAGATCAGACATTTTGAATATTTTATGGTAACTGATAAATCTAAGGTTAGGATTGTTAATAGTTATATACTAGCAAATTATATTTTTAATGACCTTTCATCTTGTTTATAATTAGGATGCATCTGGATACAGTAAAATAATTTAATGATGTCTTTATTAAAAAAAAAATTGGGGTTATATTTCACAAAATACATCTTTTTGATGAACAGGAAGGATTTGCCAGTAATATGATATTCCTGGGTTCCTCAAGAATTTTGGGTCTCTCAACATTGTATTCTCTCCCCCAAGAGAACTAATCAGGGTTGATCAGACCTTGATTCTCCCCAAGCAACAGGCTTTTACAAACTTCACCTCCATTTTGATATTGGTAAATTCTGACCATTAAGTGGTTTCATATTTTTATATGTTTTGGTTATGTTACCCCCAGCCAATGGTATTTGAGTTCTGCTTGACTGCTATCTTTATAGGAGTTTTTTAGGCTTTACCCA
The DNA here is from genome assembly GCA_963932145.1 of Acanthosepion lycidas. Taxonomy (NCBI): domain Eukaryota; kingdom Metazoa; phylum Mollusca; class Cephalopoda; order Sepiida; family Sepiidae; genus Acanthosepion; species Acanthosepion lycidas. The sequence goes on from OZ010582.1 coordinate 22,992,665, forward strand.
GAGTTTGGTGCCAATTTCATTACCAGAATAATAATGCACTGGCTGTGGTAAGTTCGTTTTGTTTTGTTTTTTCTTGGTTCAAGAAATGGAATTTGTCTACTGTATTTTTATTAGTAAACCTTGTCTGAACTTATATTGCGTACACACACACACACACACAATATATATAATAATTTTAAAAAAAAGAAAAAAATTCTTAATGGCTACATAAAATGAAACTATTATTTGTCTACCAGATAATGCCCAATTTGAATGTAACAACCATCCTGTCCATGAACAAACAGCTGATTCATATTAGATAATTATTTATACACAAGGTGGTGATTGCCTTAACTGAAACAATCATTTATCCACAAACCAATGGCTAGCACAAACTAAATGATTATAGTTTTACAAAACTTAAGTTTAACAGCTAATTAAAGTGAATCAACTATCACCGTGGGGGAGGGGAGAAGGGAAACATTACCTATATTTAAAAAAAAAAAAAAAAATGAGAGGGGATCCCTTGTAGGTGTGCCAAATAAAGTACATGTCAACATTATCACTAATCCACGTCTATCTCTCAATTTGAGGATCAGACACAAATTATTGGCAACATCAGGGACTTTACCTATTCCTCCCACCTCCAATAAAATGAAAAATATAACGGCTCAAAATGAAATGATTATTTATCTACAAGTTAGTTTGACAAAATTTGAATTTAATGGTTAACTAAATGAAACAATTATCACTGTATATGGATCTGGGGGATGGGAGATTGAAAAGATGACCTGTCAAAAAAAAGTAAATAAATAACTAAATAAACTTTTAAAAAATAAATAAGGGGGTTCCATTGCTGCTTCCCCCCAATAAAGCACTCACCATGCCAACAATATCACTAATTCATGTCTATCCCTCAAATTGAGGGATAGACATGAATATATATGGATATATTATGGGCAAAAGTGTAACACTGAAAATGATCTAACAAAACATTAACAAGATAGGTTGATATAATAATTGTCCAAGCCCATGGCATGGGTAAAATTACTATTGTAAATTTAAATCTTATTTTCTAATCCACGTTCTTCCTCTCTTTATCCATAACCACTTTGCTGCTTTCTTAGCAGTCTCTGATACATTTTGGATTGCTTTATTTTTCTTATTCCCTATCAAACCAAAACTTGTCAGGGTTCTGATTAAAGATCTTGCAGCAAATCCTCTACACCCTACTTCACTTGGTTTGCAGCTTGTTTTTCAGCCTTTCTTTCTGCACTCTTCCACTAACTCTTAGTATTTTGTTCTTTTTCTTTTGTTTACTTCTTCTACACTGTCCTCCCAAGCCACAGTCAGTTCCAACATAATTATTTCTTTAGCCGAGTTAAAGAATATGACCATGTCTGGGTATAGGGTTGTCTCTATGTGATTGAGGAATTTTAGTTGGCTCCCCAGGTCCACCTTCATCTGCCTGTCTTCAGCTGATGAAAGCATATTGGGTGTTTCTTTTCATTTCTGTGATGACTTCTTCTCTCTGGCCTTAATGAAATTTAATGTGTGCTTGTTCAGTTTTAGGCTGTTGGAGTGAATCACAGTGTCAATTGTGTCAGCAATTGTTTTTAATATCTGGTTGTGTGCCAGTGATAATGTCCATCAGTTAAAGCTTTGGAGCACCAGCTTAGTATATGCTGCAGTGACCCTCTACCTGCACATAGTGGTCAAGTTGGGGACTCTGTTTTATTTCAGGTGTGAAGATTTATGGGGCTTGACAATACGTCATATACTGCCTGCACTAAGAACTTCAGTTGGTTATAATTAATGTGCCATATGTCTGACCATTTTATTCTCCATTTTGTCATTTCCTCCCAAATTGTCCAGGCTCCTTGTTGGCTTAACCCGACCATTCAATCTGAGAGCAAAGGAATTTTTATAAAGGAATATTATCATACTATTAGGTTGGTGCAAAAATAATTTCGTTTTCCCACATAGTAACATATGTTAGAAAACGAAATTATTTTTGCACCAACCTAATATAAACCTACCCAGATTGACTGGCTAGAGTTAGCTAACGAAACACAATATAGATATTTGATTGCATTTAATTTCCATGGAAATTACCAAAATAAGATCATTATAAGTGAAAATGTCTCTACCATAGAGACAGACTATAATCCTATCAATAAATATATATATATATATATATATATATATATATATATATATATATATATATATATATATATACATAGAGAGAGAGAGAATTTAACTTGTGTAGATATCTCTTGATTTAAAATTTCACTTACCTTTTAAAATTGGCAAAAGTTAGAAATAAATTAAGTTTGAAAAGAATTAATGCACTATTCCTTCAAATGTTTGATGTTTAAAACAGCTGCAGAAAATGAATGAACTGAACTTGACACTCAAAGATGAATTCTCCTCTGCAGTATTTGGAAAAAAAAAATCAAGATTTGTTGGGTTGGGATTCAGCACTAGAGTTTATGTTGCTTCTTTACAATGTTAAACTCTTTCTACCTTTTGAGAAAGGTTTAAATAGCAAAACATTACCTGTTGTATGTGATGAGATATTTTGTCTCTGGTTAGTGCATGGGAAAAAGGTGATTCTGTTGAAAGTGATGAGCAGTGAAAAGTATCAAAAAGTCATCAAGAAAAACTTAAAAAGAAGAAAAGAAAATACTTTGAAATATAAGCTTCCCTACAATTAGTTTGATGTTGTTAAGGAGTAAAGCTCAGATGATAGGTAAGCAGCTAAGTAAGTGTTCTTACTGTTCATGCCAATTTTAGAACTTGTCTTAAGTTATTTTGGGGAGGCTATAGTAGAAAGGAAGATCATATTTACAGTATCTAAGAGCTTGCTTGCTTTATGGCATTGACTGAGAAGAAATGTTTCTATTCATATTGCACATATAGATTGATGCTATTTTAGGTTTTCTGCTAGTCTTTGAGAGAAAGGTATAAGAATATGCAGATAAACTAGCTCATTTAGCAAAAACTGAACTTCTTTAATTGACTGAATTTAACTTAGCATTTTGATATCCCTGCCACTCAGCAGCTGTTCATAGCTTTTTACAGAGTGTGGCAGAAATACCTCCCACATATTAGTAAGACATTAGTAACAATAGTGTCTTCATCTAGCTAATGTCTTACCATTATGAGGGAGGTATTTTTGATCTCTAACACTGCATATTGAAAGACTATATATAAGTATTAGAGGACTATAAATAATGAATAAAGTTGCATTTGAAAGTCTAGTGTGACTAACTTTTGAAGTCACACTAGGCTTCAAAATTTTTCTCATCATTAAGAGCCCAGATTAGCCCAATTTTTTTTCTTAAAGTAACATCTTAAAGTAGCATGGCTATCATGCTGCAAACATTGATTTGTGAATGTAGCTTATCTAGTAATGGTACTTGACCTTTGGGCTTAAGTTCAAATATCAGTATGAATATCTAGCATTTATCTACAATGGTAGTGCTGAAATTAACTCTTTCTCTAGAGGAAACTTTCAGCATTCATTGACTGAACAGTCAGCATTACTGTTGATTAAAATTTTTAAAACCTTTATCTTAAAACAGTTTTTCAGTCTCAAGTTTACTGTTATCACTCTTTCTAGTGATGATGGGAGTTCTTTTTCACCCTTTTGTATTTAGTAGTGTGGAAAGTTAACATCTTGATTACATCATTATTTTTTTCCTTAGTTACATGTGCTACCCATTTCTGTTATTGTTGGAAGTGTTCAAGTGATGTGGTTTTTGTTACTTGGTAAAGCACTTTGTGATTTTATTGTACCACTCTATAGAGTTTGATGAAATATTGTCTTCTTTAAAACCCAAAGAATTCATTTGCCAGAATTCATTTTTAATCAAGTAAACAGTTGTATATAGATAATAGTTTAGACATTCTGAATGAGTTGAATGAAATGACAGTGTAGATATGATGAGGCTATTTATGACCATGACTTGTTTTCAGGTTAATATTTTGGCTTGATAGTATCTGTTGTTGGACAAAAATGCCCCTAGCATAATCTGTCTTCAGTTTTCAATAGTCAGTTTGAATACTTGTAAAATTTATGATTTCTGGCATCTGATGATGAATTAAAATAGCAGATTAAATAAATTATTGATTAATACTAATAAATATAAGTATATTAATTAAAACGACCCCCCCCCAAAAAAAATGTTTTTATTTTAATTGTTTCTTCAGCAGACACAACACCATTGAAAAATAAGAGAATTGTGAAGTTTATAATTTTGGAAAAAAATTACTTACTTGTGTTAGGTTTTGGATTGAGCTTACAGGTGAAGGATTAGGTGACAAAGAGAAAGTAGAAATTCCAGTTTTTGATTCATCAATTTCCAAGGAACTTGATCTCCCACCAAGTTTGTGTCGGATGTAAGCAGAACTTCTTTGTGCAGAATCTAATGGACTAGGTTGTACTGAGCGAGAGAGAGAGAAAGAAAGAAGTGAAAATAAAATAAAAAAAAACAAAACCTTAAGGCTTCACTTCAATAGTTTATTGGTGAATTTTATTTCAAGAAAATTGTGTGTATAAAAAAAAAAAAGAAAAAACAAAGAAATTAAACTGATATTTACAAGAAGCAGAATAAATAATGAACATTTAAAAATGAATATTTATCAGCATTCAATTTCAATTTTATTAAAAGCAAAGATGCCAATAAATTTTAAAATGAGTACAGAAAGCAAAGTAATGAAATTTAATTGCTATTTAGTACTTGATTTATTAACATTGTCTGCTTTTACATGTGATCAAATATAAACAGACAGATCAATTAGATAATGATGACCTACTCCATTCAACTTGAAGGTCAGTTTAGTTAAAAAAAAAAAAAATAATATATAAATTAACTCCCTTGTTTTATAACTAGTATTGCTGTTGGAACTAATGTCCCCATGAACCATTATTTAAACTATAACGTGCCAAATTTCTCTTTTGATCTTTCTTTTATGCTCCATCATGCTTCATGTAAAAGTAGAGATCTTGATGCCTCAGCTGAGGAGCTTGCCTATAGACTTTTATTAGGGATCAGCCAATTATTTTGAATTTTTTGTAATCTATTTATACATTGACTACACTCATATTTTGTGTTTTTTGTGCAAAATGTTATTTAACAAAGGATGAAAATTTGTCATGTTCATTAATAACTGTTTATTTTAATGTTTCAAACAAAAAATTCCTTTCTTAGGAAATTTATTGAAATATATTGATAATTTCAATATTTTAATTTTTTAAATCTGCATTATTTTGTCTTATGCTTGATTCTATATTTCCACTAATTTTCTTTTGTGTTATTTAATTGCATATTATTCTTGCTTAAGACATTGCTTGTTTATAAATACAGCATGCATTTACTTTAATAAATGTTATCATTGAATTTAAAAATCTCATATTTTCCCCTTAGATACTGAAGTTTCTTTACTTATGTTGGAATTCAGTGCGTGATCGTCTCCCTTTGTGTAGGATGACGTAACTGTTGTCAGCTTTTTCGGTGATGAATCCTAGTTAATATGATTGTCATCAGTGGTTAGGAAACCACATGGTCCCAACAAGGAACACAAAAGACACTATCACCTTTGACTGTTTTTCCTTCAGGAAATATTACTAGTAAGATTTCCTTGATTTTCACCCATTCACACAGCTTGTTTTATTCATTTATGTTCTAGCTTATCTGTGTGGGACAAATATTGACAGGTATATACATATTTGTATATCATTTCTTGTATGAGATATCTGTATTTAAGATCTCTTTGAGCACAATGTATATTTGACATTACTTTCTTTCAGTTATTCTGGTCTTTCATTTTGTTGTGTTAAGGTGATAGTATAATTGTAGTCTTTGTAGTAAGAAACATCATCTTTATTTATCAACCGTTATTTTTCTTGGCTCTCTAATTTAACAAAGAGTTGCATTCAAATATTCTCTTTATTGTAACCTTACTTAACCCTTAACATTTGGCAGGAAGTGTAAGAAACACATGTAGTTATCACTAATTTAGTTGGTATTAATTAGTTAATAGTTGTTGATTCCAGTCATAGGAATGAATGCTAAGAACATCCCATCTGCTATATTTTTTGTTCTTGTCTTGAAGTCAGAATCACTTATCCATGTCCCTTTTGTATGTGAATATAATTCTTACTTTGTGAACATTTTGCCTTGTTTTTGCTTCCATATATATTAGGTTGGTGCAAAAATAATGCCGTTTTCTCACATGTTACTATGTGAGAAAACGACATTATTTTTGCACCAACCTAATATTATTTGCTTGGTATTACTTCCCCACCTATTCTTTTTCTTCCTTTTCTTATTGTTTGCGAAATTTGTCAATTCCATTTGTTGAGCATTTTCCAAAATACACTTAATCATGGCTAATTACTCCACAATAGTGATTATTTCTAATATAACTCTTAATAGTATTAATGGTATTAAAACACATCAATAAAATATTTTCTACAATGAGAATAAACATGAAAGTATTAATGAAAATTTGTGTCTACTAAATTTAACTTTGATGATTTCTTCAATCCTTCACAAAACAATGATTTGAATGTTTTGCTTTGAAATACAGTGTAACCCGGATATAAGAGAGATTTTATCTGGTCCCAAATTAGAGCCATACTTACCTAAACAAAATAGACTAAACTCGGATATAAGAGAAACCCGGATATAAGAGACTTCTTCTCCGGTCCTGACAACTCTCTTATATCCAGGTTACACTGTATATGATTTGATTAGAATTTTTTGATAAATTTTTAAAAAGAAATTCAATAAATCTGCGTGAATGAAGACTTTCTTATTTATACAATAAAGTAATTAGATGAGTAAGTTAAATGAATGTTATTTTTTTGTGCAATAAGTTAAAGATTTGAAAGCATAGTTTGTATTAATAAAAGATGCAGTTAAAATGTGTAAGTAAAAAGAGATCAACATTAATTTTTTTCTTGTATTTTTTAAAGAAATTTTTTCTCCTCTTAAGATATTGTCAGGTTTTTCATTATTTTTTGTTCCTCTTTTAAGATATTGTCACATATCTTTCGCTTCTCCTTCATTTCCCTCTACAGATACTAATGTCTTTTCCTTCTTCATTTCCTTCTACAGATACTCATGTCTTTTCCTTCTCCTTCATTTCCCTCTACAGATACTCATGTCTTTTCCTTGGCCTTCATTACCTTCTAAAGATACTCTCATGTCGTTTCCTTATTTTTATTCCATTCTCTTCTCAGTCTATTAAAAACAGATGCAGAAAGAGTATGAGTTTCCTCAAAATTTCAAATACATTCACAATATAAAGTATTTAGAATATAATTTTTTTATTTGGGATTAATTGTTGTATAGAAAATGTTTAACAAAGAACCTAAATTTACTGTAGACGATCTAGTAATCAAAGCACTTTCTGTACACTTTCATCTTAGTAAATTTCTTTCTCTTTTAATTAAAGTAGCATTTTTTAAAATTGAAATTATGGTCATGCTCATTTTAGTGAGCAACTACTGCACTGAGTGTGTTGTTTTGCAAAAGATCCCTTTTATGTTCATATCTTTTAATTAAATTCTTCAAAATTTCTCCTCTGTATTCCTTGTGGCAATCATTACAGGTGTTAGAGTAAAATCCTCCTTCAATTTTTAGATTATTATTTCATTAAGTCTCTTATTGTTTTAGTAGTTGTAACAAGTTTTATGTTAAACTTAGATCAATTTTTTTTTTATTTGCAGTTGTCAAAACATTGTTGATATATAAAAATTTATATATCATATTCTCCCATATAAATATGAAATAAATCTAATTAGCGGATCCTACATAATTGGATTTTGGGATTTATTGTTAAATCTACTAAAAAAAAAAAAATAATAATCAATTCAAAGGTATGTAAAATTGAGTAAAATTTCAGAATTTCACTCAGTTTTAAGCACTTAAAGATACATTTGAGATGAATCTTTCAAGTTCTGGAAAAATTTTTTTTCAACTGTCTTTCTTGAAATAAACTTCACAAATTATTATGCCATTACTGATCAAACATAAGATTAAAAAAATGTAAATTATTGTTTTTACTTACATCGAAATCCAGCTTGGTGCACTGATGGTTGGTGTAAGTTTTTATCAAAGATGTCATTGATGATTGATTCCAAATATTTGGTATTGGTCAGCAAACAGTGAGAAAAAGAAAGGGAAAAAAAAACAGGAGAACAAGCATGAATGAGATGAATGAAAAACACAAAATGAAGAATTAGATGACCTTTGGCCATTGTGGTTGAAGTTGACTGTATCCCACTGGCACTTGCTTTGTAGTCATAAAGATTCATTTTCTTTTTGCAAACAAACTTTATTTTCCTAGAAAGAAAATTTCTTTGGTCTGTCAGAGATGTTTAATAAACTATAGAAAATTCAAGTTTTCTTTCTATCTGAAAGTAGAGCATTCCTCTGAAATCTTTTGTCAGCTGAAATGATGTAAAGGGAAGAAACAGTTGCCATATATATATATATATATATATATATATATATATGAAAACTATAACATAAATATGTTATAAAATCACTACAAAAATAATCATTTTGTTTCAACACTTTTGGTGTCTTATCAAGTGATGGTGTTGATTCAACACCATCACTTGATAAGACACCAGAAATGTTGAAACAAAATGGTTATTTTTATAGTGATTTTATAACATATTTATGTTATAATTTTCGTATAAATAATTATATTTGCTCTACTTTGTATTGAGCACTTTTTAAGAATAGTATTTATTGGTTATTGGAATTTATTTCGTATACACCAACCAATCCTATACTTGGTTATATATATATATATATATAATAATTAAGAGACACCTTAATGTTCCATTACTATAAATTTATTTTCCCCAAAAATATATTTTTCCTGGTTCATCAGGTCACATCTCTAGTTACTAAAGGAATTATATATATATATATATATATATATATATATATATATATATATAAGCCTATAAGCAAATATATGGATATAGATCCGACAGTATGAAGAAAAATATACAGAAAAAACAAACAAAAATCTTAATATGTAATTATGCTGTATTAATAATGTTAATATAAAGTCAACGTCGGACGTTTCGATCTATTTTAGACCATCATCAGGGCATATTCATAAAACATAATTAACATTAGAACATATAAGATTCAACATGAAAAAGACGATGAACATAAGAGCACAACTAATACAAACAGATAACTAAAATCTAGTATCTATTCTATTGTTATACTTGTTTTTAAAGAAATATTGGTAATCATGCTGAAAATATTTTTAAAATACAGGTATCCCCAACTTTTTGAATGTTCACTACTATTTAGACTTAAGAAAGATTTCAGAGGAGTGGTGGTGGGTGGGTAGTGGTTTTGATACCTGTATCAAATTGTCTTTGATGAATTCTTTCTTGTTTCTCACTTGCTTGATGTTAGAATGGCCAAATAACATCAAGTTGTAGCATCTGTTTCAATTTAAAAGCAGTAGCAGTTTGATAAAAAATATGTCTCTTTTCTAATCGAAACTGAAGAGAAAGGGGAAAAAAAACACTGCATGCTATGTTAAAATCTGAAAAGGAAAATAAATAGATGGATATTTAAAAAAAATATCTTTGTGATGTGTCTTTGGTGAATTCATCTGTCTTGTTTTATGTCAAACAAAATATTCATTTTTGCTGATATGAAGTCTCATTTGAAAGTTGATATTTACAGTATCAACTTGAAAAGAAAATTGTTGATCACTGGAGCTTTTGATAACTTATCAAAAGTTAATTTTATTCACATTATTTCCTGTATAAATAATCACTGAAAAACAGAACTTTTACAAATAATACTGTTAACAATAAGACTTAAAATACCTGCTATTTGTAACAGAATGAAATAGTCTTCTTTTATGTGCTTTGACCATTGCGACATGGGTAATTATGTCTCTGCATAACTTTGTATCCTTTGTAGCTCTTAGTAAGGTTTGTCTTTTAATTATCTGTCCCAGTCCAACTTTTGTCAGCCATTTACACAAGCTTGTTAGGATGGTTACCTATTACTTTCCTCTGCTTGAATTATGCCATGTGAATAGCAAATTCTCTAGGTCCTCATTATGGATCCTAGAAATTTTGAACTCTCTATTTCTAAGTATAAACATGCTTTTTCTTTCCATTTTCCTTAAAACTTCCTACTAACTCACATGTTCCAACCAGGGTATTCTTCATATCTTTCTTTAGAACCACATTTCTGTTGCCACAAGTCTCTTCTTCATTTTTGATGAGATTATCCATCTTTCACTGTCATTGAGGAGGACTGATATTATATAACAGTTTAGTACTCTTTTCTTTGTTTCCAACAAAATTTTGCAATTTTTTATTACTTTGCCTAGCTTTTGGAAGGCATCTTTTGCCATACCAATGTGTTTTTGGATTTTGATGTCACATTTTCTGTCTTCTGTTCCAAATTATAATTCACATTTTGGGCTGTTCCTCTTGCTGACAACCATACATTCTCATTTTACAATTAATAGTCCTTTCATCTAGCTTTCTTTTCTATTACCTTCTGCAGAAGTTCCTGCAGTTTCCTTCCTGCATCTGCTATTAAAACTGCATCATTTGCATATCTTATGTTGTTAAGATTGTGTTCATCAGTAATGAATTCTGGTAGAACTTCCAGTCCTTTAAGGATCACCTTGCTGTAAAGGTAGAATAAATCTGGTGTGAAGACACATCCTTATTTTATTCCCCTTTCTATTTTTTGTTTTTACTTAAATGCAATATATAAGGAACTAACAGTTAAAAAAATAAAACTGAATGAGTAAAAATAGGAAAAAACACATATTGTTAAATTTTTCTTCTATGAAAGAATTTGTGTTCAATGTTTTTATAAATTAAACAAGTACCTTTTTCAAATTGGTGGACTGTGACAACATATATGGGCTTATTATAATTGGTTCTGTAAGTAATTGAAATTTTTTTTCTTGAATTCTTGATTGTGGGGAGAAATAGCATGGTTGATTAACAGCTTAACAGGAATTTTTTATTTTATTTCTAATGAATTTGAAAATAAATATAGCAATATGTGTGAGTGGCATAATGGTTACTAGAGCTTGAAATGGAATGGGTAGAGATCAAATTTCAATTCAAGCTACATATTCATTTAGCATAAATGATCTTAAGAAAGGCATGACTCCACTGCTCCCAATATTTTATGCCCTTGTCATATATCTTACAATTATGGCATGCCTAGTTGATTGATGGAGAAGTGACAGTTTGGATGAGCACTTTGGAAAATTATTTTCCCCATACTTACAAAAATCTCTTAATACACATTGTAGTCAAATTTGACAAAATTTTCATTTTTTACAGCTTATCAACCCATTGGAGGTTATTTAAAACCAAAATATATTTTTTTTGATATAATAATGGTTTAGTGATACAAGTTTTAATAATTCACGCAGAGTAGGGTGAAGAATAGGTGGATTCATAACGTTCACAAGGTTATTTGTGCGTAAGGCAATATAACAAACTTGGCTCTTCAATTAAAAAATTCTGAGTGAGCCATTATCCATTACACCACCTGCACATCCAAGTTTACATCACCTGGTATTTCCAAGCGGTCGCACATC